>VDFB02270651.1:381650455-381764934 GCA_007258455.2 Sequoia sempervirens | reverse complement strand
ATATATATACCCATACGTACCCAAACTCCTAAATTTTTTTTTCATGTACCCACGTACGGGGTCTCATACCCGTACCCGTCCCCGAACCCGAACAGGTAACTTAGGAAATTTATCATTAATTTGTAGAAGATAAAATCCTTCTTGTATACTGTGTTATATAGGACAACTCTAGGATTGTGTAAAAAGAGATGCAAACTCCTTTTTGTGGGTTGAAAACTTGAATGTTTTGTTACAATTTTAAACAATGCTTTTGCTTTATACAATTCTTTATTGCAAACTTGGGAGGTTAGGGGACATATTCTTGGTATGTGTCATTGAGAACTATGTCTGTGAAATAGTCCTGCCAATAAAAGAAGCAAGCACAAGCAGAATATCACATCTCCTCCATGTAAAAAGCCAAAATGTACAATAATTGCCACATTACTTAAAATAAAAAAAGTAGAATGATTAAATACAAATGTCTATAAGAAGGCCATATGATTGATCCATAAGCCACTGAGTTGATAACCTTAGTGATTCATCCACTATGGAATTCAGTGTCAACACTACTCTACAGTGCTACACTCGTAACAATCTGCCTAATAGTTTTTATCATGCCTTCAGTGGTAATAATATGCTCAATTAAATAAACAAAAAATAGCTTACACACAAGAATCAATCATATGACCCATAGTTTCCCTTGGAGAAAAACCTGTACGGGCAAAAAAACCTCCATCAAGAGTATGCCTGTATCATCTCATTCAGTATACAGTGCTATTACACAGAGATCATGCCATATTAGTGGTCATTTTCTATTTGTACAGCAACAAACATAACTACCTTGTTTCCACAAAGCTCCTTGTACTCTCCAAAACTCTGCAACCTACTGTTCATCTTTGATCACAGCATTAAAATTGTATTTTTGAAAGCCAATTGAATCCCCAAGTAGAGTATTTAATCCCCTTTATACACCCCTGCATTTGCAACAATTGGAGATGAATTGTTGCTCTAGAATGGTGATAGTCAATCTTGTAATTGCTCTATTGTCTAACCATCCCTATGGAATCCCATTCACTTTGTGTACCAGCCTTAATGGCCTTCGGCATAGACATTGCCCACCGTGCATCCATATATAGCCATGACCCCTTGGAAACCAATGATAGCAGTTGCATCTAAACAACTGCCCGCATCATATAGCATTTTCTGCCCTATCACTGCCAACATGGGTAAAAATGCCATATCACTGCCCACTGTAGTAAAAATTCAACAAACACCACCAATTTCCAGGTCAACGGATGGCAAGGAACAAAATGTCCTCATACTATTATTGTTCTGCCCTAAATGGTTTCCAACACAATGCTACTATTAAAACTTCTTTACAAGTGAAGGAATATTCCCTTAGAACTTTTATCCAATCATGAACTCATTATATTGCTGAAAACAATGGAAATTGCTTTAAAAAATGACTCCCAGTTGCAGCCCTGTAGCAAACAATGGTAATTGCTCCAATAATGACTCCCCATAGCAACCTGTAGGTTACTTGTAGCAAGCAGTGGTAATTGCTCCCATGATAACTCCCTGCAGCAAGCAATGGTAATCGCTCCAACAATGACTCCCCGTAGCAACCTGTAGCTACTCTAAAGCACTACTACAGTGATCTACAAATGAAGCTCGATCATGTACCTGACTTAGAACTTTCCTTATCTGAACCATTTAATCAATTTTGGATCAGTCGCTGACTAGGCTCTGGAAGCAACTAACCTAGTAGATAGTGGTGGATCTCAGTGTCATTGTAGCACCATCTGTTACCATGGTCCTTGGGGTTGGGGCTTGTAATTCCCAGCCACCGCAATTCTGGACTTTGTAAGGCGGACAAAATGTAATATTGTCAGTTTAGTTTGTAGTCTCTGCAAATTATTATATTTGAACATTATAAAATAATTTGAGAAGCTTATTGGTTTTTTAGGCATGTGTTATTCAGTACAGTTTTAGTCAATGCACATTGCAAATTATTATTTTTGAACATTTTAAAATCATTTCAGAAGTTAACTGGATTTTTTAGGCATGCGTTCTAACAAATTCTATGCTAGCATTGCATAGCTTGAAGGATTATTTTTACCCATGGTAAATCTCTGGTGTGATTGTGTGATGCCTTTAAGATGGAGTGGGGAAAGTTTGGACTACGTTCTTAAGCTTTGTAAACATGGATCATGCTTGAGGGTGCCCCATCAACCTTTACACCACAACTTTGTCACGTGTCCTCTGGACTTCCATTGATTCACTTTGGGGATCTTAACCTGGGCGACACTTACAGCACAGTCCCTTGAACGTAGTCTGAAAGATGTAAACACTGTTTGACTAAATATTGTACTGTAAACAATTTTTATAGTATGTCTGGAGTGATAGATTCTTATATATGACCCACTTGTAACATGTTACAGAATTTGAAAGTGACTAGCATTTTATGGAGAAAACCTTTGCAAAACATATGGTAACTATTGCAACAATGTTCTTAAAAAATGATATTTGGAAACTACAGCTTAATTAAGCGTTTGATGCAGGTGTCTGAATGAAGAATGTGCTTCAGGATCTCATGCCTTTCTGTTAAATGGAATATTCATGGAGAGAGGAGGAGGTTGCTAGAAGTTCCAGGTGCTTGACTGGCTTCAGCTGCAACTTATGGACTGATTTTTTTTGAATATGGGAAAAAAGAAAACATTTAGAAGGAATTCTTGGCAAGAAAGCCTAGGCTACTAACCTGTTATTTCCAAATGCCATAACTCCACTTAGCAATTGGCATTTTTGTAACTTACTGGCTTCTCATGCTGCAATATTTGTCTGCTACTCAGTTCACCAGGATAGGAGTGGTGCTAAATCTTGTTAATTTCCATAGCCCATTGAGGAAAATATTTAGAAGCAGCTTGAGATTCAAGTTTGCCAGATGGCCTATAGGGCATCTTGTTCAACATTTCTCGTAAAGTTAGTGCTTATATGTGGTTATTAGATTGTGGGAGTGAGTATGTTATTCCTTTAATCTTCTGCTCTATTATACATTGTGCCAAGCTTTGTTTAAAGCAACAGGAAATGGAAATGGCATAGCAAATGCCCTTTGTGGAAGTGGGAAAGGGGAAAAAGAAAATCATAGTATCTCAGCAAAGAAAGTTCTTAACATGGCCAAGGTTGGTTTGGTGGTTATCCTACTTATTGTTCTTATAGAAGATATGAATGATTGATATGACCTTTACTTAAATACAATTAGCATGATAGGATGAGGAGTAGAGTTTCAATGTCCATTATTGTAGCATTTAATAGATCATTTAAAATTTACCACTTTCAGAACTTACACATTTATTTTCATAGGAAGCAGTCAAATGTTATTGACATGATCTTCCAGGTCTGATTTGTGCTTATTGAAATACTGCAGCATATCTTTTTATCAATTTAATGATAGTATGGTAACAGAATGAACATAATGTTGAATATAAAAGACCACAAATTCACTTTGATCTCGTACCAATTACTTGCAGTAGATATCCAGTCACACAAACCTGGTTGTTGGATTTGTCAATGATGAGCAATGGACCAATGGTGTAATCCAATTGTACTCTAGATTTGAGTGTGTGATATTACAGATACTCTTTGATAGATCCAGTGCCTGCAATTGTTTTTGTGACTAGTTCAAGAACTTCCTGGGAGTTGTTACCTGTAAAACTTCATTAATATGTTTTCTTCCCTTTCATTCAAGATCTTTTCACATTTCATAATCTTCCAACGTCTAAATGCTGATAACATAGGTAAATTTGTAATAAACGAGACCAATTTATGGCACTCAAGAAATAGAGGCACAGCCTTCATCTGTGGTGTTATCTAATTTGGATCATGGGAGGTGGGCCAAATGTCCTTCAAAGATCCCCATTACTACAGCATCTCTAATCTTTATTCAAGCCTCATGTCTTGTGTTGCAGTCTTCAATTTTTTTTTCTTTTATATCTTGACTGTATGTTGGCTGTGAAGGTTTGAGTTGATGCGGGGCCTAAAAAATTCTTAGTCAGAAATAGCCCAGAATTGTGACTTCAGTTGGTGATTCACCTTATCCATTCATGGGCCAAAGCTCCAAGAACTTTTGTCAAGGCCTTCTTTTGAGATGACAGTTTTTCACTGGTAAATGGAAGACAATCCTTGGATGGGCTTCCACAAAAGGTTTTTTCATACACCAAATTGGTCTCTTGTTTGGTGACTGTGGACCCCCTATCCAAGTTGTAAAAACTAAAATGCAAAAGATGAAACCCAAAAGCTCGAATACAAGTTCACATTAGAGGTAGAGCAGGGAGATAAAAAGTCATGCAAATGGAAACTAAAATGCACCAAATCTCTACAATTGTTTTGAATGTGCTATGTGATGTTAAAAAATGTAGGATTGAATTAACATGTACCCATAGATCAATCATTCGCACAGTCAAAAGTGAAGAATAACGGGTTTGATTTATAATATTTTGGGTGAGAACATGAATCGTGAATCAATCTCGAACAGACAGTTGAGATTGAATGAGTGGAGAATTCTCAAGGAGTTATGGAGGCTCCTTAGTGGACGAGGATAAATAGCTCCTTTTATTTATTTATTTATTGTAGATAAATAATTGTGCATAGGGTAAAAATATATGAGAATAAGTCGGGGTGAGGTTACAATGGACTATTTGGATTGTACTAATTTATTTATGAAGTATAAATGGATAATGGAAATTTATTTATTTAATTGTTTTGGATAATTGAATTTATTAATGATGGAATTTTTTTTTTTTTGTTGGGAAATTAGGAGTCTAGGAAATGAGAATTGGAAAGGGTCATGGTATAATTTTAGGCATTGGTGAGAAAAGTGTACATTTGCCCCCTTTGAAATGACGTTTCAAAGAATGTAGATATAAGCATTCAACCAAAAAGGAAAATATGACCTAGATTTTGATTTTAGGATTAATTGTATAATTTAGGGATGACCCCATGAGAGGACAGGTGAGGTTGAAGAACACATACATGCTTTCGAAATGGATTGAAGGATTGGATGGTTAGGAATGAGCGGAAAAGATATATTTGGAAAGATTTAGAATTAGTTAACAGGTGGATGGTATGGAAGAAAATATTAGTGGCGAAGGGAAGGGATAAGTTTGGAGAAGAATAATGATCATTAAGGTGTATGTTTTGAATCTTCATTTTGAACAACTTGATATTTGCTATAGCATGTGATAGGATGTGCCACGATATGGAAAACCATGATGACATTTTTGCCATGTGTTGTAGAATTGATTCAAAGCATAAAGAAGCTGCAAGAAGGCATTTGATAGATGACACTATGATATGGGAGACAATGCTGTTTTTTGTAAGATGCCTAGTGATCATAGATGCAAATCAAAATAATACACACAATCAAACAGACATAAAATAAGTTGTAGAATAAACAAGATTTTTCTTTTAGTCAAGCTAAAAACCAAATATTGATAGAAGATGATGATAACATTGTTGATGTGTGGACGATATATCTTGAGAACAATGCAAGGATTGGACATGATATATCATAATAATGATGTAAGGATTCATTTAGAACTAAACAAGGCTTGTAGCAAAGTGAGGAACAAAGTCTATGGGTGCTAGGTTGCTTGGCGAGATTTGTTTGGATTGTTTTTGCTTTGCTATAATGTTTGGATGGCTTTGAATTTTAGATTAGCCATGTAGATTAGATTTGTTTGCATATGGATGCATTGCTTTTAGGTAGTCTTGTGCTTTTATTGCTAAATGGGATTGTTGTCTTATTGGTATAACCAATGACAAGGGAAAACCAAGTTTTAAGATAAAAATGGAGGGTAAATTGGATGGAATGATGAAGGGATTTGGGATGGGATGGATGGGGGATGTAAGAATTTAGGATGTGATCTCTAAGGACTACATCATATAGGAGTAACTCAAATTTTAGATATGTTGTTCATGATGTTACACAATGACGTTTGCTGAAGGAGGGACTGTTTATTGCAAGACACAAAATATGTAAGAAGTGTTCAAAAACATGTTTCACAATCATGCTCTTTCCCTAATCAAGATCAAAAGTAGGAAGGATGGACATGGACAAATAAATGGGTATGTGAATATAACAAATGGGTATGATGGGATGGTATGGATGGCTAAATATGAGCTTTGAAGGATGTATAATGTAGGTGGATGAGACAACTTGCCCCCAAGTGTTAGAAACACATAGATAGTTGATTTACACATGATGCTTGTGAACAAGTTTTCATCAGGTTACTTGCCCAAGGTGCCATAGGAATGGTTTCCACCATTGGATGGTTTTTTTTTCTCAACTCTTTTTTAAAAAAATAATATTTTTTTCTAACTTTTAGCTTTATTTTTATTTTTTTGAGTTGTTTTTTATATTAATGAAGAGTAGAAAACTTAATACACCGTTTTCATCAACCTCATATCTGAGACTAAATAACCAACTTTTAGCACTATAGAGACAACTAAAACATTGCTATTTTAAGACAAATTATATTATTTTACATAAGGCTAATCTGTTGATAAGTACTCAGAGGTTGAAAATCTAGAAATTAAAACTGTGGGACTTAATGTATTGCTGGGAGATCAACTTCCAACCCATCTTTCAATTGATATTTCTTCATTGGATTGGACATCAACCAAATCAGATTTCTGGCCCTCATTCGCATGTAGCCTGGTGATGTGCTGTTCCTTCCTTGCCCTTTTTTCAAGCACTTTGTTGTAGCTAACTAGTAGCTCAACCGTACCTCTTTGGTTGTTCTAATTATTGATGGTTTGGCTAGTGAGCAAAAGATCACAACCACATGTATAGAGTCCTTATCTACCCCCATTCAAGTGGATTTTGTGGCAGTTTAGGTCATGTTAAATTCTCTTTGGAACTTCCTCATGGCACTTAGAAACACCTCCTGCTCTTCCTCTTCTAGCTGACAGGCATGGCCACAACAACTTTCAGCCTTGTGAATCCTTGCAGACCCGTCCTTGATCATGTTGACGAACTTTGCCAGCGAGCTCTCAACGTACAAGGAAACTTGTAGTGCAACATGAAGATATGTGAGCCTTTTGTGAGACTCAGTAAGAGATCTTCTCGCGCTTTGGAACTTTTCCCCATTCTTAGCTTTCCAGACGTGCCATAAAATTTTAGTCGACAGTAAAATCCAAAAAATTTTGCACTCTTTTTTCAAATTTTTATCAAACATTAAAATATTTTCCCAGCTAATTCTATCATTGCTGTCCCAAATATTTAAATTGCCACAAAACAACTTCCATATTTCCTTAGCATAAAGACAATAAAAAAAAAATGTTTTACCGATTCAGGAGTTCTACATAAATTGCAAATATCCACATCATCCTGCTTAGTTTTGTAAGGAATCCTTTGGAGAAGTACAAGCCATCTGAAACATGGTTTTTTAGGCTCAAGGCTGTTGCACCACACATCAGTTAGGATTCTATTCCAATCTTTAGCATTTAAATTAATATTCCAACAATGATTTAAGTGTTCAAAAACTGAGTTAGCACCCGCAAGATCTTTATAAATGATCTTAGCTTTGAGTTTGGAGATTGGTCCCCCATCTTTCCAGACAATGTTATTTGCTGGGTCAGGAGCTTTACTAGTATCCAACGACATGCTGTTGTCTCTACAGGCATCTGCAAGCAAGGTGTAGGTTCTAAAGTTGGAGGTTGAGAGCTCAAATTCATCAGCCAATCTGCGCCAACTTTTAAGCTTACCCTCTACAACAATGCTATCAAAAGTTTTTATGCCTTTTTGAAACCAACTTTTAGCCGAGCAACCTTGCAAAAGGGCAAGGGGTTTATCCTTGTGGTAAATGTTCCACTAGATAGAGCTGTAACACTGGTACTTAACATTGTTTTTGAGGTAAACATTGGTAGATTTAAATTGGACATTTGGTTTGACCAGCTCCCAAGCCTTCCAAAGGCTCTTGAAGACCACTGAACCGGCTGGGGACATCGGGTTCTTGTTCATGAGAATGTCACACAAGGGAAGCCTCTTCCAGGTTTTAGCATGCTTTGGGACAACCATCATGATATTGTTCCTTACCAGAATTTTCCATGGTTCATTCCCATCTAAGGCCTTCACAATCCACTTTGAAGCCAAAGCAATTCCTTGCAATCTAAGATCCTTTAGGCCTAATCCACCTTGCAATTTGTCCATGCAGCACCAATCCCATTTCATTGCATGTTTTTTCTTTTTCCCTTTTCCGTTTGACCAGAGGAATCTCCTTATCTTTTTTTGTATTTCATTAACCTGATAGTTGGCAAAGAACCACACAGAGGCAAAATAGATACTGTAGGAAGATAATATTTTTTGGAAAACTTCAATTCTCCTTGCAAGGGAGAGGTATTGCTTGTCCCAGCTATCCAACTTCTTCTCAATCTTCCCTTTTATATAGTTCCACATCTCTTTGAGGTTGGGATTAACCGCAAAGGGGATACCCAAATATCTTACCTGTAGGTCCAACCCTCCCCATTGAAAACTATAATCCTTGAGCCATTATGGGGGCTTGCTTTCCTAGCTCAAAGTGACAGATTTTTCATTATTAATTTTGGCCCTTGATGCCAAGCAAAAAAGGTCTAGTTTCAGCATAAGGGCTTCAACATTGGGTTTATCCAGGATCAGAAAGAGTACAGTGTCATCCGCAAAGTGAACATTAAGGAGTTCATTCTCATCTGGTAATCTGATCCCTCTGATCTTAGGTGCAATGGTATTCTCTCTCAATAGGTAGAATAGTGCATCAGGGGCAATTACAAAGAGTGCAGGGGCCAAAGGGAAACCTTGTCTAATGGATCTTTGCAGCGTGATCTCCTTTGAGAGTGCTCCATTAACATCCACCTGTGCATTGGCATCTTTAAAGGAGGACATCAATCATTTTACAGAAAAGAGGGGGGAACCCAAAAGCTTGGAGAATACCCCTTATGAAGTCCCATTCCACCCTATCATAGGCTTTTTCAAAATCTAGGAGAATCATAACAACCTTTTGTTGAGATACCTTGGCCCATTGCATAGCTTCCCAGCTAGTGATCAGATTTTCAAGGATATATCTACCCTTGATAAATCCTGTTTGAGTGTTGTCGATGAACCTTAGGAGGATGTTTGCCAGCCTTAGTGCAAGGACCTTGGCTAATATTTTGTAGGACACATTCAGGAGGGTAATTGGCCTCCAATTCTTAACCATAGTCTTGTCCCCCCCCTTAGGCAACAGTTTGATTATTCCTTTATTAATCTTCTTGCCTAGAGTGCCTGTGCTTATGGCCTCTTCATAGACCTGAAGCAGGTCTTCACTAATCCAGTCTGCAAAACATTTATAAAATTCCATAGGAAGCTTATCAGGACTCGGGGACTTGTCATTATTCATTGAGCCTATATCACTGGTAATTTCGTCCTTAGTGAGGCTTTCTTGAAGTTTACAAGCATCTTCCTCAACAATTTTTCTTGGTATAATCTTTTGCAAAGTTTCCCTTGCATTGCAATGAGCATCTAATCCCCTCTCCAAAGTAAAAAGCTGCATGTAGAAGGATTGGAATTGCTTTAGGATGCCTTCTTGGCTAGTTAACAATTCCTTGCCATCCCAAACCTGGTTAATTTGCTCCTTTAGTTTTTTTTTCTTTAAGTTTTTTAAAGAAAAATTAGGGTCCTCTATCCCCACATGTTATCCAGTTTAGCTTGGCCCTGACCTTTAGACCATTTACTTTATGGTTTTGAATCTTCCTTAAGCTATCTTTGACCTTTATCATTTATTCCCCAAGGAGGATATCATTCGGGGTTCCCTGTAGCTTGCTTTCAACTTCCAGAAGGACAATTTGTAGCTCATTTTCAACCCTCCTGGCATCAAGTGCCCTTTTCTTGCCAATTGTTTGAAACAACTTCCTCCAACCTTATACATTCTTGTTCCATTTATCCGTGGTAGATTCCTCTTTTAACATCCATTTGTTGATTTCCCTAGGGGACTCAATAGCCTCTTTGCAGTCCTCATCTTTAAGCAAACTTGTATTGAGTAAGAATGGTGTCCTCTTTTCCTTTACCTTTGGCCTAGCACGACATATATTTAACTCTGCCAAGATAGGATGGTGATCAAAGAGTGTGTAAGGGTAAACACACTCTCCTACCATCTTTATTGGGGACAAAGCTGAAGTGGTCCTTATTGGCATAGAACCTATCAAGCCTACAATAAATATTGTTCCCACCTTTTTGAGAATTGCACTAGGAGAACCAAATCCCCTTGCTCTCCCTCTTGCCATTTTCCAACGGGTCAACCAGATTGAGCTTATGTTTTAGCCTCAACCAGAAATATTTTTCATTTCCTTTCTAGCTCATGTCGGCCTCACCCCATTTATCCTCCGCATGCTCTATCATATTAAAGTCTCCTCCCACAATCCAAGGTATGTCAGGGAGGGTGGACAACCACTACCAAATCCTGGCTCTATCTCTATAATCATTAGGTGCGTAGATAGAGCAAATACCAAAAATGAAATCATCAATTTTGATTGTCACCCATACCACCCTGTTGCAAGGTGATGTACCACTATCAACTATCAATGGGGACCAATTTTTCCCTATTAAAATGGCAGCACCTCCTTTCCCCATCTCATGAGTGGTGGACAGGAAGGAGGCATCATTCCAAATAAATCTTAAGTTAGTCTCCAGTAAGAACCCCATGACTTTAGTTTCTTGAAGTAGAACGAAATCCTTCTTTTTAACCAGGTTTAAGAACCTTATGATTATATATTTTCTTTCAGGAGACTTGAGCCCCCTAACATTCTAGGAGATGCAGTTAATGTTCATCATTAACCACTATTTCAGTATCCATTTGGTCACTCCTAAATTGCACGAAGCATTTAGGTAGTTTGTCTTCGGTCTCAGTTCTTTTGGCAACAGGCGACTGAATTACTAAACTTGTTTTCTTCCTTTTGGAAATCACAGATGGTTTGCTCAATTTTATTGAGCCTTTGTTTTTCCTTGGCCTCCCAAGTCCATTCTTCTGCTTTGGAGCCTCGAGAGGATTCCCTTGAATGACACCCTTATGAACTCAGTTCTCGGTTTCCCCAATCAATTCAGTGTTTTAATCTCTGTTAGCTTGAACCTTCTCCTACACAGACACTGTGAGAGAGCAAGTTCGCTCCTTCTTCGAGCTCTTAGGAGAGCTCTCAAGAGGCTGTATCCCAGCAAAGCCTTTCCCAACACAAGGCGGGGCAGACACAATTACACACCTAGGATTTGAAACGAGCTTGCAGGTCTGGATGGGGGCAACCAGTGATCCCACAACCACATCCAAACCAATACGGGCCGGAGCACTTGGGAGGTTCCTAGGGCCTCCAACTAAATCCGAGCACTCGCTCACCCCAATAGTCTGTTCCTCTAAGCTGTAGTGCCCCTCCATATTGGCCTTTCTAGGCATTTGAGTAAGTGTTTGTTTGTGATTTCGTTGTTTGACGATGTTGTTTGCTAGTATTCCGTTTTGTTTGGTATCATTTTGTTTTATGACATTCGTTTTAAGTGTTGATTTTTAATGTGTTAATTGTTTGATTCTAATGCGTTATCGTTATTGTTAATTAGTTAATTTAATTTAATGATGGTTATTATTATTGTGGAAATTAATTTAATTAATTATTAAATTTAATTAGTAAAGTGATTTGTGAAATTAAAGGGTATGTGTGTGGATCATGATGGGGCCAAAAAGTGGCTTATATGATGGGTATGTGGCTAACGACTTTTTTTACCCAAAATTGATGAAATGAAAAAGGTTTTTAAAGGAGATTCTCAACTTCCACTAATATAAATTATGCTTACTTTGAATTTAATAAATAATTATTATTCATTTTCTATTTGAATTATGACTAAAGTCCTAATTGATAGGCTAATTGAAAAACATCTATATAGCTTTCAAATGGTATCACATTTTTTGAATCCCAAAACATGCATCACATTCTATGCTTCACATACTATAGGACAAAAAAGAATTTAAATTTTTCAATGTTTTAATCAAGCAGTGGTCACACGTTTTTTATTTTTAAAAATTGTAATAAAAAAAAAATCATAATTAATTATTTACTTGGAAATAAATTGCCAAAAAATATGCATCACATCCTATTACTAAGTCCTCTACTTATATAAAAAAATTATTAAAAAATATTATCATTTTATTGTGGTTAGGGTGGCTAGATAGACACCTGTACTTATTTTCTAAAATTTAAGCAATTTTCATTGCATTGAAATTCTTTAAATTTTCACCAAATAGATTTTAAAATAAAAATAAACCTAGTAGTTTAGAAACTACATTCAATTTGCTACATTCTATTCCCCACATTTTTGAAATAATATAGGTAACTTATTTAAATTTTTACGTCAAGTTGCCTAACTCTGATTTTTCTGATATTTTTGCCACTTATGGGCCATTTTTCCATGATGATCCTGCACATACTACCAAGAATTTAATTAAATATTAAATTAGTTTGCAAATTTATATTTTAAGTATTTGTTTATACTTTGCCTGGGTAATTATTATTAGAAGTGAGTAATTTATATTTTAAGTATTTGTTTATATTTGCACGGGTAATTGTTATTAGAAGTAGGTAATTTATATTTTAAGTATTTGTTTATACTTGCATGAGTAATTATTATTAGAAGTGAGTAATTTATATTTTAAGTATTTGTTTATACTTGCCTGGGTAATTGTTATTAGAAGTGAGTAATTTATATTTTAAGTATTTGTTTTATACTTGTAAGTAATTATTATTAGAAGTGGGTAATTTATATTTTAAGTATTTGTTTATACTTGCCTGGTATAATGTTCTCCTTTCAAAAAACAAATTAAAAAAAATTGTGCGGAAATTTGTTAGTTTAGGTTGTCCTTTGGGGTTAGCATGGTGAGGTGTTACATAAGCTAAAAGCAAAGGGATTAGATTCTTTTTTATTTTTTAACATCGGGTTGGCATCAGGCCTAGATTCCAGATTGAGGTAATTTTCCTCAATTCTTTGCCTTATCTTTTCAGGGCTATCTGTTGAGCATTTAACTTTTGCAGGGATTTGGGGGTTCTAGATTTCCCCGCCTCAAGGGCAAAGCGTGGGGAGAGAGTGGCATGCTCAGGCATGCTTTGTGCGACAATGTGCACACACAAGCTCTCCCCATCTTCAATTTGTTTGAGGGCTTCGAAAGCATTAGATAGGTCAACCAAAGGGGATTCATTAACCGTCTTTGGGCAAGGAATCTCGGTCTTTGTTGGGACAACCTGCGAGGGGTCTGCACCCATCGTTGGAGGTTGAGTAACTTGGCTAGGCACCGGGTCAGAGCTTGGAATCCTTGAAGGAGCGACCCCGTCGGAGCCAGAAACAGGTTGCCCTTTAGTAGGCAAGTTCTTTTCCTTTTGGATAAGAGGAAAATTTCTTCAAATATACCCTTCTCTCCGACACAAGAAACAAGCGTTTACTCCTCCCAAGACCTTAAGAGGGTATGAAGCAATTCCTTCTTCCTCAACAATTTTCAAACAGCTAGGGATATCATTGTCAGGATTGATAGAAACCAAAACCCTGGCGTCTAGATTTAGAAGGGCTGCCTTGGTCTCATCGGCCTTCAAGACCCTCCCAATTGGCTCGAGAATTTGGGGTAGAATTTGCCAAAACTTCAGAGGAAGGTTCTTGACTATCACCCAACGTGGAGTGGAGAGGGCCAAGATCTCATTAGCAATTGTCGTTGGAGACCAAGCAAAAGCACGAAAGGTGCAACCCCCTACATTCTAGTAGGGTTTGGCGAGGATATTTTCCATATTATGGTCTTTTAAGAAAATAACAAACATGCCTTTCTGAATTAATCTACAATAAGAGATTTGGATCCCAAATTCATTTGACCAAACATTATTAAACCAAGAGTCAAGAAATTTTCTCGTAGGAAATTTATTCAGGTCAATTGCAACAAAAATAATTGCCAAATCTTTAAACCTACCTCTTGCTTTGTTAATTGTTTCTTTCATTACAAAGTTAGGATAAAGGAAAATATCCTTAGGCATGTCATGGTATCCCTTACCTTCCCCGCCATGCTTGACCATCACCTCTTCGGTATCGAAGCCTGTGCCCATTGGAGCCAAAAAATGCCTGCTCTTTAACAATTTCACTGAAAGATTTAGTAAACACATTGTTATTAACATTGTTTTTTAATCATTAAAGGGGGGGTCAGGGGGTTCCATTCCCCCCTCCATTAGAGCTTGAGAACAAAACACTTAAGATTTTGAAAAACGAACAATTACAAAGTTGCAGAGAGACTTCACACATATGGATCAAAAACATCTGGAAAGCAATAGGAATGGGGGAGAAAAACCAATAGGCAAGATTTAGGGCAGAAAGCAAACCTCGGTGGGGGTATGACCACCCCCACTGCCGTTGATGCCTAGGCATGAAACCCTAGTGCACTCAAAGTTCCCTCGGGATTGGTTGCAAAGCCTCCTCCCCTCTTTTTGAGTTGTTGCATAAAAAACATTTGATATTGATTTTCATTAGATCTTCTCTCTGGACCCTTGGTTTCCATGGTGGACCAATAATACCTTTTGTGAGAACTTCATGTTGATCATGTTATTGATATGCACTCGATGATTGTTATTGTGAACTTCGTTGATTGCTAAGTTGCCTTATAAATGCAATTGCCTAAATCAAATTATCATCACAACTCCTATAGTAAAGGATGTTGCCAAGGAAAATTGAAAAGGAGGCAATTTGAACAAATGATGTATGGTGGTTATGTGAAAGATTGGATTAAAGAGGTGTGGTTTTGGAGATATGTTGGGTGATGAAGTAAGTTGTGAAAAAGGGTTAGATTTGTGAAGGCATGAGTAAATGCCATTGGACCAAGGAGAATCAAGACCAAAAATTTCACACACCATGGCAAATATTGTAAGTCGATTTTCTTTGGATTGGATGATGGATTTTGGATTTTTAACGAGATTTTGGATTTTTAATGTATGTGATTTAGGATCTTCGAAGATGCTTGGACTTCTAGATTTAAAATTTTGGGATCTAGGGATCTAGACGAATTTTGGACTTTTGGATTTAGGAATCCAAATGAATTGTGTACATTTGGATTTTAGATTTTTGGGATTTAGGAATCCAAATGAATTTTGGACTTTTGAATTTCAGATTTTGGGCTTTAGGGATTCAAATGAATTTTGTACTTTGAATTTCAAATTTTGGGATTTAGCAATCTAGATGGATTTGTACTTCTAGATTTTAGATTTTAGGCTTTAAGGATTTAGATGGATTTTGGAGTTTTGGGCTTAGGATTGGGATTTTGGAATTGGATTTTGGATTTTGGATGTGGATTTTTTGATTTGAAGATGGGATTAAGTTTTGGAGGTGTGGATTTGGATGCTTCACTTTACTTCATTGCTTTTCTTTGCTTTTGGAGCCATATTGCCTTGTTGCTTCCGTTTATGCTTTTCTTTAACTAGCTTTTCATTCCTTCCTCAATCCTTTTTGCCTCTTTACACCCAACTTTCAAATCTAGGATTATTTTCTTGGCTTCTTCCTCATTCCTTTTTGCTTCTTCATAATGTGCTTTTATGTCCATGATTGTTTTCTCGACTTCTTCAAGGGCTTGTAATACCTTTGCTTTAGATTCACTTTCTTCCTGAATTTTTGATTTTAAACATGCATTTCTTCTTTTAAGTGAATGAATCTCATCATACACAAAATAAATTTATTCCTCAAGATCCACTTCTTCATCAACCTCATTCTTCTTATCTTCTACATCTTTTTTATCCTCCTAATTCTCAAAGTCATTCTTAATCTCTATGGCCATAAATTAATATCTCTTCTTGATCACCATAAAATTCATCAAGAGGCTACAAACTAGCAAGAGGATACAACCTCTATTTGATAGGATCCAACCTATTAATCCTTCAATGGCTAATATGATATTCTCCTTCACAAAATTCTGATCCAAACTATAATTCTTTTTACAATGCTCACAAATCTGATTCAATCATAAATGTTTCCCTTCACAAATCTAAATATTATTAATTTAATTACTAGCTAAATTATTTCTTTTCATCACACAAACATCTTCAATATAAATCATAATTACTTTTCATATTTTTGTTCTTACTCTTCCTTATACTCAAAAAATATTTATTGAATTGTTGTTTTTAAACTCCCACACCACTATCTATATATATCTCCTTCATACCTCTTCCAAAGAGAGGTGACTTGGAATATGAATCTTAATGTTAAAAATTGGAACAAAGTTTTTAAATGGAATTGGAAAAATGCTCTTGAACCAAAAAAGGCTTGTTTAAATGGCTATTGTTGCTGCAAAAGCTTCCAATTTATGTTCATGAGGTAAATATTGATATGTGCTCTTTATGAAGACTTGAAAATCTAAAACATATTTTCTTTGACTATTTTTTTTGCAAAGGAAATATGGATGATGTTCTATGCTGAAATGAGTGGATGGGGGGACTGGGAAGTAATAAAATATAGAAAATTCTCATTGGGAAAATTGAGAGCATGGGAAAATTTGAAATTTATCCATTGAAATTTTATGGTTATTGTGGAAATCAAGAAACAAGGAGAAATTCCAAGGGAAGGAAAGAGTGCTTACTGAGTCTTCAAGAAGACTCATATTCTTTAATGTTTCCATGTAGGTAATAGTTACCTTGGAGATGTCAAAGTAAAAATTTACCAAGCTGTTGAAGGATGAAAAAGTGGAGATCAATAAAAAGAAAACACTAGTACAATAACAACAATATGTGACTAAAAAAACTACTAAAAAGTGCTTATAAATGACTGAACATGGTCATGTGACCAATAGTAGTTTATTTCCAGTCATTTATAATGTGACCAAATTGATGACTAAACCATTTTTAGTCATTCGGTTGATCAATTTGGTCGTTAATTTAGTCAACTGATTGATTGATTTGGTTGTTGATTTAATCGTTTGAGTGATTGATTTGCTCGTTAATTTAGTCGTTTGATTGATTGAATTGGTTGTTGATGTAGTTGTTAATTTGATTGATTTGGTAGTGTGTAATTTTGTCATTAATTTAGTCATTGATTGTTTTAAATTGGTCATGTTGTCACCTAGAAATGCACCCTGATGCAAAGTTGTAAAACTAAGCTTTCTAGTGAAACATTGGATCACTCCAAGGCTGTGGGTCACCTGAGATTGGAGTGAACCTTCAGAGAAGGCCGACTTCCTCTGGTGTCACCTAACTATTGATTCTTGTGGGGAAAAAGGAAGAAGGAATGCATAAAATAAAGATTTAAATCTAAGGTGATACACCGAAATGATGAGGAATTCTGAAAAGAAAAACATAATGAACATACACTGGGAAACCTAACTGTAAATGTTTTATGTGCATCTCAACACAACTTCTTCTAGACTTATGCATCAATCTTGACAGGTTCGATCTACATACACATCTCAGGAAGGAAAGATTAATTTCATAGCTCTAAGATATAAGTGCAGAATTTATAAACACAGTTAAAGACTTGCATAATCAAAAGAAAGATACAAAAATGAGAACAATACAAACATGAACACTAGCTTCCAAGGTAAACTCTGCGTTGCATTCCAGATTCTGATTTGAGTTACAAAAGATACATCAGTTGAGGAAGGATAGCTAAAAATCACTAACTCTTCTGAATGCATTACTCGAACTATTTACAAAAAGGAAAAAAAGCCTTATATACAGACTGTGTCAACCCCCTTAGGGCTTACAAAAAAAAATATTGGGCTCAAAAAGATCTATCCTCAGATCTTTTATTGAACTTAATGCTGCATGCTGCGTGTCCATCTTGTGTGTGTCGGTGAAGAGTTACTGTCTGGAGAAGCCCCTTAGATCTTTTGAAGCTACCAGGTGCATTTACATCTAGTCCTTGTGTCCACCTACTGAAATCCCCTATTGAGTGCCTTGAATGCTCCAGAGTCCAGAACAGATACATGTTGATTCACATTCTGTTGATTTTCTTTCTGTTGGTTAGGTTGCCACACAAGTTGTCTTGGGCAGTCACAAGCTCATCACCAGAATCGCATGTCGGTGAGACACTTAATCATGTCTCCCCGATGCGATTATGCTTCACTGCAGCCATCGGTGTAACTCACTATCATTGGCAAGTCATAGCGAGCTCTAAGAGTCTTGTCAATCTCCTTTCTCTCGCTCTGAGCTCATTTCACCTCGCTGAGATTGCATGTCTGCATGTCGGCCAGATGTCTTAGTGAGACTTAAAATCCTTCAGTGAGCTCGAGACCGCTTCGGTAGGACCACCACCTATTGGGGAGACATCGTAGTGATGTAAATCATTTGCGCCGGAGTCTCCCCGATATCTACTTGTGAATAGGCATCGGAAAAACTTTACCGGGTCGATAAGACCTTTCAGCGAGCTCAATTCAGTTACTTCGAGCTCCGTTCATTACTTTCGATGAGACACTAAACTGTCGGCAAGACCTCCACTTGGGATTTTTGTTCTTTCGGCGATGAGTCTACTTCTATTCAGTCGGGAAGACATCTGGGTCGACAAGACCTTACGTTGATCCCTTGTATCCTTGGGTGAGCACAAATATATCAGAGAGAGATCATCGGGTTGGGGAGACCTCTCCCCGACTTGGAAATATTACACCGAAGGCTCCCATTTATCGGTAGGACCTATGCATCGCTGAGACCTTATGGAAAAAACATTGCAATTGGTAGGACCAACATCAGTCAGGGAGACGTCACAGCGAGCCACCCTGAGTTCATTTCGTATCGGCAAGACCCCTTTGGGTCGGCAGGATGTTATGGTGAGGCCTTCAACCTCTTAGCGAGCTCCAATTTTACTTCGGAAAGAGAAAAATTCATCGGCGAGAGGTTACAGCGGGCTTCACCAGTCATTCCAATATCATTTTTCATCGCTGAGACCACTCCATGTCAGTAAGACATCACTCTGACGGTCGAGCGCCTTCTGCTAGTTGGTGAGACCTTACCGGGTCAGCAAGACCTCATCTCGATGGCCTCAACTCATGGCGAGCTCCTTCCGATTGGTAAGACATTGGCCTGTCGGCCAGACTTCATACCGAGCGTCTCTTGTCATACTGATATCTGCTCTTGTCACTGAGACACTCACACTTCAGTAAGACATCCTGTCGAAGGCTTCAACCTATGTTGAGAGCATTTCGTCCTGTTGTGACTCTACCTCTTCGGTGAGACTCTTGCCGATAACACCTTGTATGTCACCAGGACCTCTCGTTGTCGGTAGGACCTCCGGGCGACATCTTCAACTATTGGCGAGCCCTTTCATGTTTTGGTGGGGCCTCCTTTCGATCGGCAAGACCGTCTCCATTCGCCGAAACTCTATATCGAGCTCTTCGACTCTTGCCAAGCTCCATTTCATTTCGGGGGGACCTTGTGTAATCGATGAGACATCTCAGCGAGATCCCTTAGTCATACCGAGGGCCCTCTTTCCTTTGTGTCGGGGAGACTTTTTGTCAGCCAGACCTATCTCGAAACATGCTTCCTTTTGATTATCAGGGAGACCCTGTGGCTTCGGCGAGACCTCCTAGCGAAACTCGCTTGCTTTGCCGAGACCTCCTGACTTCGGCGAGACATCTTCAATCGGTGATACCTCTTTCCGAAACCCGCACACATATGCTGAAAGGATCTTGCATTGTCTTGTTGGCGAGACTCGATGTGTTTGCCAAGACCTTGGCTGAAGAAAAGAACCTCTGCCGAATTGAAAACCTTTTGTTGCCGAGACTCTATCCGATGTGTTGCCGATAGGGACCATATGCGAACTCCACTTGCCATGACACTCCTAGGGGTCTTGGCGACTCTGTCCTTAGAATATTTTCATGTCGAACCTAAACAAGGCAGGCTTCCCAACTGAGCTCCCTGTGACCTAGCATTATATTCATGACCTTTTCCCTAGGCCGAATGCTCCATTTGGCCTTCTCGAACCTGTTAAACACAATTTTCCTTGCCGATTGAGCCAGAGGGTGAAAATTTAGGCAACAGGTCACTTATTCAGTCATTTTTTATTCACTGGTATATTTTGTCATTAATTTAGTCATTGATTGATGTTAATTGGTCAATTATTTAGTCATTTTTATTCACTGATTTCTATCTATTGGTAGTGTATTTAGTCATTAATTTTAATCATCATTTTGATCAATTTGGTAGTTTATTTAATTATTTTTGTTCATTGATTTCTATCAACTGATAGGTATATTGATACATCATTTATTAATTGCATAATCATTATATTTAGTCATATTTATTCACTGATTTCTACCTATAAGTGTTGGAAATGAGACAATGCTTTAATTGAGGTTTAAACATATAAAAACATAATCAATCATTCATTTGCACATAATAAAACGACTATTAAGAAGGAAAAATACTAAAATTTTATTGAGAAAACGTGTTCTTATAGTAGATACAAGACATAAATGTTTCTTTGCTTTGAAAAATGTACTATTACAAAGTGTTTTTCTTAGTGTTATGATTGAGAAAACCGAGTTACAATGCCTTTTTTTTGGTTATGCAAGATATTACAATTTTGATGAAAATTCTATGTTGCAACTTATTTGCAATTGCACATACATGTATGTTGCACTCTCTGCAAATTTTCCTCTTCTCTACACCTCTTTATCTGCTCTGTATTTACTTCTTTTTTTGCACCCCTATTTTCTGTGTCTACTGCTTACATAGCAACATATCCCCGCTTCTATAATGTACCAGTTTGAATGAGTAGAACCCAAACAGAAATAGAAAAACATAATCAAGGGGTTTTACATTACAGAGGTGTAGTAAGATAGAACATTCTCTGTTCTACTCACAGAATGTACACCCAAATCAAATTTTTTGGTTTTTGTTTGGGTTCAACTTATTCAAGCTCAGTACATTCTCTATCTACAACTTCACTCTCCACACTCTGCTGCTAACCCTTCTTTTTCTCTTCGTCACTTACGACTAACAATTTGTGATTTTTTTCAAAAATTTTAGTGGTCACTGTGCGAAGGTCTCTTGTTTCTCTTTCAGACAGACAACTCCATCTATTTTGTCTAGTTGAGGAAGGGGTATGTTACTTGAGACCTATAAAATACATACATTTGCATCTCCCATTCCTTTCAATTTGACTCCATGTACAATAGATAGTAAGTGAATCTGCCCAATGTTCATAGAAACACCATCATGCAGATACAACACCTCAACTGTATCCCCTTCTTGGAGTTTATCAATAAATGTCTGGAAAAACAAAAAATACACATTATATTGAGATAGAAAAAACACATTATATTGTTTTTGATAGTTGTATGTAATGTCTTATGTCTTGGAACAAATCAATCTTTGTATGTGATTTTATAAAACACTCTATTACAACTAAGCTCTAAGCTCCATTTGTAAATCCCATAATCTATCTATACTAGCTAATTACACTTCACTACTATTCTAACCAACTTCTATCAAATAGGTAATGATTACCATTCTTTAAATAATAAAACAACTATTACTTACTTGAATAGTGCTTACTTGCATGTGGTTTCATAACACTCACTTCGAGTTCAACACGACTACCACTATGAATATCATATGCATATCATATGCATGTTCATTGAGTTCATCATCATAACCACTATCAACGTCATTGTAGACATTAAGTTGTACAACTTTGCAGAGAGTTCTATTGACAGGGCCTTTTTCTTTTTGACCTTCTTTCATATAACTGCTTTGCATCATGTGGTTTAATCATCATGCAAAAATTAATATAAGTCAAATAAAGAATGCAAAAGCTATAAATTTTTGTCCAAAAGAACATTTTAAGCATGAAGAATGACATATAACTGACAACTATTATATTAATTACCTCAACTTCAGGACATATAATTGACAACTATTATATTAATTACCTCAACTTTAGGACAAGTAAGATGACTGTGCTGCACATTCTTGTCCACTTCATCACTATCAATATTGACAACTTTGTTGACACCATGGAGGCATTTTTGTTTTCCTTTTGCTTTGAAAAAATTGCTCTGCATGTGGTTTAACCATCGTGCAAAAAATATACAAAGCATTCAATAGTCAAGTAAAGAATGCAAGCTATAAATTTTTCCAAAAGAACATTTTTTGGATCACTCCAACAATAAAGAAAATAGGTTGGATTCTCCTAGGTTCAAATTTCAATAGTCTACATATTAAGAGGAATTTGTATATAGAATTTCCAAACAAGAAGAAATGAGATCAGTAGAGCCTCTTACCTCATCCAAATCCATGGATTTATTCTCATTCCATGCATAAACCATAGGGTTAATGATTTCAAGCAACTGAATAACTTGCTGACTAAGACCTAATATGCAACTCATTACCTTTTGGTACCGTAGTTCATATAAGTTGATATGATCTACCGAGGCTCATATTGGGCATTGAACATATGGCTGTGAAATCTCTATTGACAAACTAAATTTCAACTTCATCACACTCTTAGATTTACTAGCATGTAGTGCTGCCATATAATTGAAAATATCTTATGTACTTACTTCTCTATTACTATTTTTCACCTAAAATACAATGTCAATTTCAACTTGTAGTCAGTTCAATAAAAATTTGAAATAAATAACACAATGTAAATTGAACCAAAAATCCATACACTTACTGCAAATTTGTCCATTTTGGTGTGCAATCCGCCTCGGCTAAATGTATATCCAACCCTCACATTATCTCTTGCTCTCTTTCCTTTGTTACTCTTTACCAAATATTCTTAAGAATACCTACTTTCTCTCAATGCCTCCCACTCTTTGGGAGATAGACTAGAGTCGAACCTCTCTTTTCCCAACATGGTTGTTTTTCTACAACTGTATCTATAATTGTTCATCAAAACTCTCATCCTTTGCTTGTAATATTTTCTAGAGATTTGTCCACCAGTAGTCTCAAAAGCATTTTCCATTTTTTGTATAGCATTTTCCACAACTCATGGATCTTGCTCTACAAAATTTGATTTGGAAATATCCAAATGACCTCTACATCTTACACCCAATTCAGTGGCCCACTTTGCAACATTTGGCCCAATGAGCTCACCATCTCTTGATACCTCAAGCAAGAATGACTTCTTGCCTTCTAATTTTCTTTCTTTTGCATTTCTCTCAGTAAATCTGTACAAATCTTAACTCTATCTTTGTCTTTTGAAAAAAGCATCCACATCTTCTATTAAATTACCACTACTAGTATTTTTGGTTGATCCACTTGTTCCATCAAAATTTCTAGATGCAATAGTTGCACTCAGAGGCACATCAAATGCTTGAGCAATCTCTCTTCATGAATTTCATTAACTGGAACTTCATGCTCCTTGGCCACATCAGGTGTGGCATGAGTAGGTAGATCAGTACTGGTCTCCATGGATTCCACATCATTAAACACATCCTTTAATGTTGAAAAAAGCATTTGTAGACTTGTTGTTCCTTTGCCCTAATGTTTTTCAATAATCTCTCTTAGACTTAGTCCTAAGAGATCATCACAATGTTGCACATCACCATGTGCTATATCAGGTTGCACATCACCATGTGCTATATCAGACTATACATCACCATGTGCTATACCAGGCTACACATCATCACAACTATCATTTTCACCAACTACATTTGTTGAATCACAAAAGCGTCGACTTCTACGAGATGGTGGCATTGTATCTTTTTTTTTCCTTTTATTTTTTCTCCACATTTTCTTTTCACTCTTTTTGTTGCCTATAAAACAAAAAAAATCATATTATGTCTTAAATACATAAAGCTATTTCCTATAAAATTTGATTAAACACTATTAAACAAATAATATACTACTTAGTGGATTTACAACTTGCCTTTTCAAACCAAAACTCAAAAAATATTCATTATTCTTAGCCACTTTTTCAGTATGCGCGCACTCATATTCTATCTCTAGAATTTGAACATTATGATCACTATCATCTAATTTGTGCCTTATTGTCCTTATCTTCATTTCCTAAATTCCAAATAAACAATAATGTATAAATAAACAACTTGAATAAGCAAAACTTTATTGAGTTAATAAGTTGATAACTGTTGACTTTCCAATCCGCTGGTAATAACTGCAAATGAAAACTTAAAATAGAATTCAGTTTACAAATTAAAAAGAATTTGTAGTCCAAAACCAAAATATTTACAATTATAGGTATCAGACAAATTTTCCTTAGGGATATATTCACAAGAGAAAAATTCATAAAAACATAACACAAGCAAGATGAAGGAAAAACATAGTCTAGTTCATCATGAGGTGTGTTAGAACCTTAAAATTTTTCCTAGTTCCATCATCACAATTAACCTTGACCTCTATGACCTGAGCCTTTTTTTTTTTTTTTTATAAGAGGGTAAAAAATTTATTAAATCAAGAAAGCAATACAAAGCGAAGAGAAACAAGTCACCCACTAGAGGCCAAAAGAAAAAACATCAAGCAACACCCAAAAAACATCTCATATCCTCTGCAACCAAGTCCTCAAGATCCTTGGAAAGACAATTCGAAAGAACACTCCACTCATCCACTTTCCAAGTTCCCCTATGCTCTGAAGCCCATTTAGCCAAGCCATCCACCACCTTATTCCACTCCCTAGGGATATAGTGGAAAGTGAAAGAGTCCAAGGAATCTCCCAGGGAGATGATCTGTCTAACCACACTCACCAGCTACTAGTTGACATCCTCAAGATGCTGCTTCTCCAGTAAGTCAATTATAATCTGGGAATCAGACTCGAAAATTATCCCTCTCCAACCAAGGGCACAAGCCCTCTGCAAAGTCGAGAGAATAGCCAAGGCCTCTATGAAATTATTAGAATGCAGGCCACAATATTCAGAAACAAAGAACAAAACAACTCAAGAGCAGTCTCTACCAATGCCCTCATTCCCAACATGGCTAGGATTGCCTCTAGAGGACCCATCTGTATTTATCTTCAACACCCCCAAAGGTGGAGGCATCCAATGGCCATCTCTTTGAACCTTCTCTCTTACACTTTGACCAAATCCAGGCCTCCTCTCATCCTTGGTGCAACAAGAGAGCCCCAAACTTTGAACAATCCTCACATCTCTAGGGTCCACAGGGATAGAGAGGTCACACCTAGCCACCAAAGTCTTCTGCAGAGCTCCCAATATCCTCGTTCGGACCTGCATCACCTGAAGCTTCTTATCCAAGAAAATCCTACAATTACGCTCCAACCACATTTTCTAGATGATGAAGCTAGGACCATTTAACCAAGCCGTGTGAAGAAATGAAGTCTTAGTTGTAGAGCTCCCCAACCTACTACAAAAGTCCTCAAGAGATGAAGCATGCCAACACGGTTGACTCTAGAGACCCCACCAGAAATGCCAGAGCACCCTAACAAAAGGGCATTGGAAGAAGAGATGGGAAGTATTCTCCTCACTATTAGCGCATAAAAAACACATCAAGGGCCCCTGAAAGCCTCGCTTCCAAAGATTCTCCTAGGTCAGGCATCTATTATAAATCACCTACCAAGAAAAAAATTAGACTTGGGCTAAGAGAACTTGTTCTAGATTTGCTTCCACTAGGTAACCCTTGTGCATCCAAACAACTATTCATCAAGAACCCTGTACCCAGAGGCCATAATGAATTTTCCTTTCTGGTCTTCACCCCAAGCTAGAACATCCCTCTCTAGAAGGGAGCTACAAACCCTACCAGCCAAAATACAAGCAAGATCCTTACGATCCTCCTCTATACCTCTAGGTGGCCACTCATGTGGGTCTTTCCACCTACACACCAAAGCTAGATCCAGAACCTAAGGAGACTTGAAATCAGCCACATGAGACCATCCAACATCCAAAAAATGTCTACTCAAGTCCTTCAAATGAGGATGAGTAGATATAATAGGGGGATGTCCATCCCAAGAATCAAACCAAAAGAGAGCTTCTGAACCCCTGTTACAAATCCAGAACAAGCGCGCCTTGCTTAATCAACTTGGCTCCCCTCTTGAGGGTGCTCCAAACCATAGATCCTTTATCTGAGAGACAATACCTAGGAACATCCGCTCCATCCACAACCCCGTGGTATTTTAAGGTGAGGATCTTCACCCAAGTTTGTTGATGCTGAGAACACCACCTCTAATAAAGCTTAGCAACCAAAGATTTCCCAGTTAAATCAACCCGATGAAGCCTGAGAGCACCCTCCTACTTCAGACAACAAACCACATCCCACTTGACCAGACTCCACTTCTATGAAAGAATATTTCTAGACCAAAGAAACTGTCGAGAGAGGGCCTCAAAGTCCTTCACAAAGCTAGCAAGAGTTGATAAAACAAAGCACCTATACACAAGGAGATCCATTTGAACGTCCAATGACTGACGTTTTTTCAAAACTTCTCAATAACATCCTACTAGAGCACTCGAGGTAAGGAACAGAAAGCTAGAGGAATACCAAGGTAGATAAATGGGAGTGAGTTGACCTGAAACTTGAGAATGCCTACAATCTCTGTTGAATGAGATTAGAAGTGTTAAGGAAATAAATAAAATGCTTTCCTTCATTAATTCTTTGACCCAAAGCCACCAAATAACAATCCAGGGCCCTCTTTCTATTTTCTGCTTCATCTACTCTAACCATGCCCATAAGCATTGTGTCGCCCACAAACTGGAGATGGGACTAGGGGGAAGATGATTGCCCCACTGCTAGCCCTAAATCAAGCCAAGCTCCACTTGAGATTTCAAGAATCTCCCAAGTCCTTCCACCATCAAAATGATCAGGTATAGAGATAAATGATCACCTTGCCGAAGGCCCCTAGATGCCCCAAAAATTTTAGAAGGCTCATCGTTGATGAGCACAGAAAAGGAAGAAGTCATGACACAACTCAAGACCCAATCAATCTAATAATTTCCAAATCCAAAAGCTCTCAAAATATTGGTTGGAAAGTTCCATTTGACATGATCATATGCCTTGGCCATATTAAGCTTAATGAAGATAGCCTTTTCCTTGGAGGAGGCCATAGAATGAACAGTCTCTACAACAATGACCACACCATCCAAAATCTGCTTACCAACCACAAACCCACCCTGTTCCTCAGAGATCAACCTATCTAGCCATGGCTTCAAGTGCTCAACAATCAACTTGGTGATGATTTTGTACACAACATTGCAAAGGGAAATAGGCCTAAAGAGATCCAAAGAATCAAATCCCTCACACTTAGGGATGAGAGCCAAGGAGGTGGCATTAAAAGATCTGGGCATTTGCTTATTCTTTTGAGATTCCTGGACAACCTCAAGAAGGTCAAGCTTGATAACCTCCCAAAACTCCTGAAAGAAATCCATCGGGAACCCATCAGGACTAGGAGATTTACCTTTCCTCATTTGAAAGACATTTTCCAATTCTAGTAGAGTGATTGGCTTGAGGAGACAACCATTCATTTCCTTAGTCACCAAGGGAGGAATACAAGATAGGATTGCATCTTCATCCTCATGGCAGGAGTTGAATCATCATGGAAAAGAGTAGAGAAGTACTGAACAAACTCCTTATAAATTTTAGCTAAAGAGAGAAGAGGGTCCCCAACTGGGAATTTTAGAGAAGTTATAATGTTTCCCTTCCTTTTGTCTTTAACTAAATTGTGGAAGAAGGAAGTATTCCTGTCCACCTCGTGCAACCAATCAATGCGAGACTTTTTCTTACAAAAAATTTCCTCACGCAGCTCCCATTCCTCAACTTCCTTTACAGCTGCAACCTCTCGCTAACTCAACTCCTCAGTAAGCCCCTGATCTTGGATTTGCTGAGTGATGGAATACACCAGAGAGGAATGACCTTGCACAGGTCCCATAAGCAGACAAGACCCCCTGAGCTGCCCAGTGCTCCAACACATTGAAAAAGACCTCTACCCCAGATTTTAGGAACCAAATTCAACATACCATCAATGGACAACTTAGTCTCCTAGAGGAAAACCAAATTAGGAGAGTGAACATGAATCAACTCACGAATAGCCTTTTGTCTAGGGATGCTATTCATACCCCTTACATTCCAAGATAGAACAATCATCTTTGCCGTTGGGAGAAGTGAGAATCAATAGTTCTCATTGAGCCGAACTCAACCAAATTTCTCCAATCAACTTAACCTTTTCCTGATCCTTCTTCCTTCCAACTTTAAGAGTCTTCTTTGGAGCCCCCTTTTCAAGGGGTTTTTGCTAAAGACCCAAAGCTAAAGAAAAGGTCTTGCCTTTACCAGACTCCTCAACAACCTTTTCAATAATGGTCCCAAAACCAGGAGGAACCGATACCAAGTGTATGCCTGATGATATACCAATTCCCCCACCCCCAGAGACTAACGTAGGGAGTTTAACATCCATCTGGCTCATTTTACCCCTTGTTGGGGTCAGACTGGAAATAACATTTGGCTGGTCCACCAAGCATTTCTCAACAATAGAAATATCTTCAATTTGCATGTCAAAGGGAACCCCTTCTTGTTGTACCAAAAACTCTAAAGCTTCAAACCTATTGAGGAATTCCTCTTCCTACTTGTCTCTGACAGTCCTCTTCTGGCTTCTGTTCCTATTACGAGATTTAATAGGCACAAAACCATCCTTATCTGCCACCCCCCTCCATGGGGGAATTTCCCTTATGCATCTTTGAGTTAGATTGATGAGGAACAAAAGTTGAGCCAACAATATTAGAAACTTTGGGACGCATTCGCTGCAGGTGGCCATACTCATGGTATAGTCAACAACGAAAAGGTAATGCCTCATAGTCTAATTGTTGGATCCAAGAAGTTTCTCTAATGCTCAAGGCCACAAAATCCGATAATGGGTTATTCAAGTCATTTTCAACACATAAAAAAGCACAAGAAAGAGCCCTTTTATTCAAAGTTTGTTGAGAGGGCCCAATAGGCTTACCAAGCAAGAGTGCAATCATTTACAAAATATCACTTTGCCAACACTCCAGAGGCAAAAAAGGGAGATGTACCCAAACTAGAATGCAGGAAGAGAACTCCTCAGTAGAGTTGAACCCCATGTGCCATGGTTTATTGAATAAACCAACTTGATTATAAAAATATGGTCCACCCTCAAAAGATTGATTTCTATCAACACAAGAAAAATCCACCATGAAAAAATTGTTTGTAGCTAGCAAGATATCAAAATCACCTTCAGGTTTCCAAGTTTTGTGAATCCATGAATCCAGAAAGGGAAACAGAGCCCACATCCCCATGAACTTGCAAATCAAAACATGGTTACAATAGTACTCCACATGCTCTACTACAAATTCAGGTTGTATTACGAGCACCAATTGATCTTTCAATCTCTCCAAACACCCATTTACTTTTTGAATTTGGAAGCCATCATTCCTCATCAAATCCTCTCTAGAGTAACCCACATTTGCAGACTTATGACTTCCTCTAGGAAGAAATGAACTATAATCGGGCTTATCAATTAGCATATGCCCCTCCATGAGGAAAAAAACACACCCCTGTCTGAGAAGAGAACAACCGGTAGAGGAAAGGAAAACACCATAGAAAAAAGCAACCTTACCCAAGACATGCAAAGCAGAGACCACCCTCCATGACCTGAGCCTTGACCCTTATATTCCTTTTTATTTTTTACTAAACATATAAATTTTTTATGTGTGACTGACACTGAAAGACCTATAAAAAACCAAAACCAAAAATTCATCATATATATACTTAAGCAAAAACATGTCTAGCTAAAAACATTCCAAATCCCTTAATAGTCTGTTACTGTGATCCCTCAATAGTAATTTGAACCCTTGGCGGGCTAGCGGTGTGTAACAGATAACATGAAGATATTTACTACCATACCGTGGAAGTATTATGATGAGGATGTAGTTGGACGGTATGAGAGAATTTAAATACATCATAAACCACCATACCATGAGAAGGAAAATGAAGGGTGCGGTATAGAGGGGAATAACTCACCGTCCCACGAGGAAGATCATAAAGGCATGCGGTAGGATGGTATGAACCACTATGCTACGAAAGGATGTGATGAAGCATGCAGTATGGTGGTAAACCATATGTGACCTTGTAAACCATAGTATCGCTAGTTAAATAAGTCAAGCTTGCGGTATAGAGGTAAGGATCCCGCTACCCCGCGGTGATATGCAAAGAAGCATGCGGTATAATGGTTTATACCACTCTATCCCACAATAGTTATAGAAAGTGGTGGTGATAAAGTAGTATTAAATGCATGGATCACATCAACCATTTGATCTTTTAAAAACAATAGTGCATGTTCAAAATCGAACTACAAGCAAAATATTTGGCATAAGGTTGATATTAATGTTGACATGATTGAGCTCAAAAGCCATTAAACCAAGAATTCAACATCCTTTTTGAACTCATTTGCAAAAATTATCATGCGGGGAGCTAGGAGTTCATGGAGGTTAAGCTCTGCAACCATCGTAACTTGGGTAAGTGCACAAAACTTTTGCAAATTAAGTTTTATGAGTACAAGATTGTTTGAAATTCTACATTTCAGAAGTATAGGAGAAGTAAGATAGTTAAACTGTGAATTAAGTTTTACGAGTACAAGATTGTTTGGAATTCTACATTTCAGATACGCTAGGAGAAGTAAGAGTTAAACATCATGCCACCCAAGAAGAAAGAACTTGGAACTAAAAAGGACATCATGCCATCCAAGAAGAAAGAACTTGAAACTAAAAAGGATGAATCTAAGGTTAAAAAGAGGTCCTTACACCAGTCTATCATGGATATACTCCTTGAATCGATTGAGAGAGCATTTAAGAATGTTTTTAATGATGTGGCTCATGGTTGTAGAGATTCCCTTATCCCTATCTCTGGGTGGGAAATGTTCTAGTACTTTTTATGACAAAAGGGAGGGAAAGATTCCAATGTCAAATCCATGGGAATTAGATTTTTCCAAGTTAATTATCCCAAATGTTTTTATGGATGTAGAGATCATTAGAGTATTGGCTTAGAGTTATCATCATACTACTAGGTCCGTGATATTGCCAGATGGTTCACCATTAGTTGTGTTGACTAAAGCGACCATCGTTGAATGTTTTGACCTAAAGAAACAAGCTCTGACTAAAATTTATTTGAAAAGAAGTAAAGAAGAATATACTAGATTGAGGAAAACCCATGAAAGTGATGAAGTTCCCATTTACACGAAAAGGGGTGTGAACAACAGGGTGATTCCTATATCCCCTTCTACTACTGAACCATTTGTAGTTTCAAATTTCCAATTCTATTTCAAGAAAACCTACTTTTCTCTCTGTCAAGTACTTGGGATAGATGCAGAAGAGCGAATGCCAGTTAATTTAATGATGATGGCTACAAGGATCCAAAACCCTAAGATGAACATTGAATATGATTTTGCCTCATATCTTGAGAAAGCATTGCATGAAGCATTTCTGCAAGTCAGGGAAAATAGAGCCCCCATAACATTTAGGAAATATTCTTCACTGTGCCACCTGATATTATACTAGAATACAGATAGATGGACCAAAAGGATGTGTTTGGGTCAGATTGACAAGCAGGGGAATTTGTTGCTAGTGCAACTATGGTGTTATATATGGGACAACAAATGTAAGAATTCAAATTATGTGATATACCATGATGACTTTGTGCACATAATTATGAGAGTTCTTGGCCACCAACCACCAAGACTACACACACTTGTGCTACAATTGTTAAGACCTTTGGATTTGAAACCTGAGCAAGGCCATACTCATAACTTTGGTGATTGGTTTTTTCTACCAGATACCACAATAATCAGGATTTATGGATGCCCACAGGCTCTACATATACTACCAAAGTTTTTCCCCCTTCTATTAGCCTTTTTAGAGTTCATGTGGCAGATTCTATGGATGGAAAAGGATGCCATGAGTAAAAAAGGGAAGTGTAAATTTCTACCCAATTTGACATGTTGGGAACTATCAGTGGGATCTGATACACTTAAAGAGTTGTAGAATTATCTAAAATCAAGGTACTCTTTATAGTTTGGAAGGGAAAGAGCTTTTGACCCTAAGGGTCAAATGAATTTTGTAAGACACATCATCCTTACCAAGGCTATGGTTACTCACCAGGTTGACTATGAAGAAGATGTAATCAAAAATTGTTTCACTCCTCAACAGGTATATGAGAGAAGGAGAAAATGGGAAGTTATGAAAAGGCTTGAGGAAGATAGAAAGATGAAGCACACTGATTTCTTGGGTTATTTTGTAGAGGAAGTAGATCCTGTTAAGAGGATTGATATGGTAATTGATAAGTTTCATGAATTATTTAAGACTACAGTAGATGCAAGGAGAATTTCCAATTTGTCTCCCAAAAGGCTGAGTGGTATTGTAATTATAGAACCAACTTTGGATACTATTTCAATATGTCATGCTTCTCCAGGATAACCTCCTGAACAACCACCTTCTAAAAAACAAGACACAAGAGATAGAGCCTCTTATTTCCTATGAAATAAGTGAGGAGGTTGGAGATATAGAAGAAGCAGTTAATGTGTTAAGACATTTCAAGGATGATGTTGAAGTGGACCAACCTATGCTTGAAACTGAAGCCCATAGGATTGAAGCTAGAGCCAATATTGAGGTAAAAGGAGAAAGAGAAATTCATGAGGATGATAGGGTAGTTGTAGCTCGCAAGTTCTTGGAAGATGATGAATTTATCAAAACCCCTGAATCTAAAGACTTTTGGATTAAGATGAAAATGAGAGATTTTGAAGCGAGGGTTGAAAGGGTTGAAATAAATAAGATGGGAGTTGAGGAATCCCAACATGACTAGATAGTAGCCCAAACTTTTGATGAATTAAGGATTGATAATATTGATGTCAGCCCACAAGAGTCTAAATAGATGATTTAAAAAAGTAATATACTTATTATACCTAGTGTGAAATTAAAGAAAATGTTTTTACTTGATCAAGTGAGAACACGAGAGGACCCAATATTTATTGGTAAGTTTGAATCAGATGAAGGGGTAAGTGGAACATGGTATAACCCTAAGATTGAAACCCTAGCATTCTAGGCCAAACAAGAGTACACAAAAACCAAGGTTACTAGATGTAGTGTACGAAATGAAAGGGACAACTATGGTGAAAAAATTAAAGGATACATCTCCTCTAGAAGCTACAACCATGACAATGCATTCAACTATATTCACCCGAGCTACAATTAAGGAGATGGAAGCTAGATTGGGAGAGTATGAAAATGAACAAAAGTTTTTAAATGATGAAGTCAATAAATTGTTCATGGAAAATGTGAAGTTGAAGGAACAATTGAAAGGAGTAGGCCCATCACAAAACAAGGAAATAATGTTATACTAGTGTCCTCTTGCTCCACTAGTTGATATAGAAAGTGATTCTACTGAAAAAGTGAGCTTTCTTAGACAGGAGATTGAAGAGTTAAAGAAATCCAACAATGAGGGTAAGGAAGAAGTGACTAAGAAAATCTGCAATGTTTTAGAGAAGTTCCTCAAGCATAGGATAAAGCTAATTGTGGATAAGTTTGAAAGTGTGTATGATTTCTATAGCTCACTGACACACACAATTGATCAGATGAAAACACATCTACCCATACTAGATCCCCTTTTTAAGAACTAGCAACCCATACACTACACATTGGCAGCCTTGTACAAAATCTTACAGAGGAGTACTGAGGCTCCTGCAACATTAAAACCTACAGAGCAGATAACCAAAATTGTTATAGATGAATTCCAATATATGCAAGAGGACCAAAAGATCAAGAATATATTCATTTCATACTTTGAATTAGTGATTTGTGCCAAAACTATTGAAAGATGATGACCACTTGAAGGGCCTCAATGAATGGAAGAGTGAATTTGGCTAGATTGTTCCATAGTGCATCACTCACATACAAAAGAATGGTGAGTTGAGTCTTGATAGGTTTGACTTAATCATGGATGTAGTAATAGTGTTGGATGCTAGATATCCTAAGTTTATCATTGATGGTAGGGTGTTACTAGACAACTAATGGAAGATTCACCTTGAAAATATATTAAAAATTCAAGAATACAAATGGCCACATGATTATATAGTGTACGAGTGGGAGTAGAGGTATATGGGTCCTCCCCTTGAACAGTAGGCCTTGGGGCTGTCACAGTGGAAGGACTGCACATTTAGATACACTAATATGGAGAAAGGACCTTGAAAATATCTTCAATGATCACTGATGCCTTACGAAGAAGTGTGAGAGCTTAAAAGCTGTAGGCTATATATGCTCAACAAGGGCAGGCATAGAAGGCTTTGGAAATTTTAAGAAAGGTAACTCGTATAGATCCACGTGATGCCCATGCATTTATCAAGATGGGTGAGTTATTAATATCGACATAACCTGGTGCATCCTTATATTCTCTTAAGACAAAAAGTATCTTTTGAAAAAGAGCAGAGAAGAAGTACCCATTGAATTGTTAAACAACATTGGGGTTCTTCATTTTGAGTGTGATGAACTAGAGCTGGCTCAAATTTTTTTTATGAAGGCATTAGGAAATGGAATTTGGGTTGAAATCATAAATAAAAGCCCTAGTGCCAATTCTGCAGTTTTTTCTGTGCACTTTAAGGATATGGAATTATTCCATTAACTAGAAGAAGGTGGTGTTTCACTTGAGTTACCATGGGATAAAGTCACAACGCTATTTAATCTTGCTAGGTTGTTTGAACAACTATATGATATTGAAAAATCAAATCTTCTATACAAGCCAAAATTTGTTTAAGTTTCCTGATTATATGGATGCATATCTATGTCTTGCAGCCATGGATCAGGCTTGGAATGAGATCCAACTAAGCCTAGAATTGATTGGGGATGCACTTAAGGTGGATTAAAAATTATCAAATTCTTTATGTATGCTTGGAAACATGGAACTAAAAACAAATTATTGGCTTAAAGCAAAAGAAACAATTAAAGTAGCATGCGAACTTGTCTTGGCTAATGAAGAAAAATGAAAAAGTTGATGAAGAACGAAGGATTCAGATGGAAAGGAGAAAGAAAGAGGAAGAAATTTGGAGGGTGATGCAACAAGAGGAGCAATTTGAATGTGTGAAGGAATTATGGAAGAGTAAGCATAAGGAAAGGGATGACAATGACGATGAGGCTGGTCAGTTTGAGAATAAGCAAAAGAAGGAAAAAAAGAAAAAGAAGGATAAGGACCACAAGGCTTATGATTCTTATATGGAGGAACTTGATGTTGCCATGGAAGATGAGGAAAATTATATGAGTGATAAGGAACAAGATGGTGTAGAAAATTCCCAAGATCTTCTTTCAGCTATAGGTCTAGAAGAATATGATGATGGCAAGACAAATTCTCTAGTTTCATGAAAATCATGAAGGAGACATACATACTCTGATTCTGAAGACGATGAACCATTGTAGAAACATAGTCTAAGAGAAGATGATCCATATGATGATGATGTCTAGGCTTCCTGAGATTTAACCAAACCTAGCTCCTATTTTCCAAAACAAAAATCCCCAAGGCCCATGGGAAATGAATGATGAGCATTTGAGTTTCAACTTGGTTTCATTTTGAAAAGGGGACATTACATTGTACAAGATTTGTTTAATAGTAGAATAATTTAATCCACCTATTTGGGACTGTAAAATAAAAATAGATGAATTGATCTATTTTCAATTTTAGGTCCTTTTAATCTAGAATTGGATAGAAAAATAAAACATAATACATTGAAGGACACAAAAAAGTTCTAAAATAAAGACTAAAATAGGTTGCCATTAAAAAAAAGAAAGAGAAAAAATGAAAAGATAACATACAAATTATGATTCATTTGAGGTTTTTGATAAGATCCCATTTAACTATGTCAAATGGATTTGGAAGGGACAATTCATATTTGATTGACTAAAATTTTGAGGTAGCTTATCCATCATCATTGTATGCATCATCTTCTCTTGGAATTTGTTTCTAAAATGCACCAAGCCTAGAATTGATTGGGGATGCACTTAAGGTGGATAAAAACTCATCAAATGATTTATGTATGCTTGGAAACATGGAACTGAAAACAAATGACTAGTTTAAAGCAAAAGAAACAATTAAAGTAGTACACCAACTTGTCTTGGTTGATGAAGCAAAATGAAAAGTTGATGAAGAACGAAGGATTTAGTTGGAAAGGAGAAAGCAAGAGGAAGAACTTTAGTGGGTGATGCAACAAGAGGAGCAATTTGAACATGTGAAGGAATTATGGAAGAGTAAGCATAAGGAGAAGGATGATGACGATGATGAGGCTAGTCAGTCTAAGAAGAAACAAAAGAAGGAAAAGAAAAAAAAGAAGGATAAGGACCATGAGGATTATGATTCTTATATGGAGGAACCTGATGTTGGCATGGAAGATGAGGAAAATTATATGAGTGATAAGGCACAAGATGATGCCAAAAATTCCCAAGATCTTGTATCTGCAGGTCTAGAAGACTTTGATGATGGTGAGAAAAATTCTCTAGTTTCAACAAAATCACAAAGGAGACATGCATACTCTGATTCTGAAGATGATGAACCATTGCAGAAACAAAGTCTGAGAGAAGATGATCTATATGATGATGATGTATAGGTTTCCTGAGCTTTAACCAAACCTAGCTCCTATTTTCCAAAACAAAAATCCCCAAGGCCCATGGGAAATGAATGATGATAATTTGAGTTTCAGCAGACTAAAATAAGTTTCCCATAAAAAACAAGAAAGAGGAAAATGAAAAGATAACATACAAATGATTCATTTGAGGTTTTTGATAAGATCTCATTTAACAACGTCAAATGGATTCAGAAGGGACAAAGCGTATTTGATTGACTAGAATTTTGAGGTAGCCTTCCATCATCATTATATGCATCATCTCTTGGAATCTGGTGAAACTCAAATGCTCATCATTCATTTCCCATGGGCATTGGGGATTTTTCTCTTGGAAAATAGGAGCTAGGTTTGATTAAAGCTCAGGAATCCTAGAAATCATCATGATATGAATCATCTTCTCTCAGACTCTGTTTCTGCAATGGTTCATCATCTTTAGAATCAGAGTATGCATGTCTCCTTTGTGATTTTGTTGAAACTGGAGAATTTGTCTCGCCATCATTAGAGTCTTCTAGACTTGTAGTTGCAAGAAGATCTTGGGCATTTTCTACATCATCTTGTGCCTTATCACTTATATAATTTGCCTCATCTTCTATGGCAACATCAAGTTCCTCCATATAAGAATCATAAGCCTTGTGGTCCTTATCCTTCTTCCTTTTCTTCTTTTCCTTCTTTTGTTTCTTCTCAGATTGACCATCCTCATCATCGTGATCATCCCTATGATTACGCTTACTCTTCCATAATTCCTTCACACATTCAAATTACTCCTCTTGTTACATCACTCGTTGAAGCGATTCCTCTTTCTTTCTCTGTTCCATCTGAATCCTTCGTTCTTCATCAAATTTTCATTTTTCTTCATCATCCAAGACAAGCTAGAGTTATACTTTAATTGTTTCTTTTGCTTTAAGCCAGTCATCTATTTTCAGTTCCATGTTACCAAGCACACATAAAGTATTTGATGAATTTTTATCCACCTTAAGTGCATCCCCAATCAATTCTAAGCTTGGTGCATTGTAGAAACAAATTCCAAGAGAAGATGATGCATACAATGACGATGGATAAGCTACCTCAAAAGTTTAGTCAATCAAATATGCTTTGTCCTTTCCAAATCCATTTGACATAGTTAAATGAGATCTTATCAAAAAACTCAAATGAATCATCTCTATGTTATCTTTTAATTTTTCCTCTTTCTTGTTTTTCAGGGCAACCTATTTTAGTCTTTGTTTTAGAACATTTTCTATGTCCTTCAATGTATTATGCTTTATCTTTCTATCAGATTCTAGATTAAAAGAACCTATTGACAACAATTTTACCTGTAGAAAACATGGCAAATAAATTCTTCATAGACAAGATTGCAAAGAGCCTATCCTTCTTGAAAGATATAGAACAAAGAAAACCTAAAGGGGAATTATGCATTAACAGGGCAAAGATTGGCTTTCATTCAATCCCAAGTCTCAGATAACCAGGTCATGGTTGCACTAGGGTCGCTCTTGGGTACCAATGTGATATTATTGTTAATCTCAAAGGGACTATTGTTGTAAATTGAATATTTTAGGTACATGATTCTCAATTGAAGCATTAAGTTTAAACATCATGAAACCGAAATATTTAAAATAACATTTCATAAACATCACAAATTATTTTCTCACTTAAGTAGATTTAGCATACAACATTCAACAAATTTATGGAAAACAAAATATTTTAAAAAAAAATCCTTCCATTCATTTAAATTTTGGAACATTTTAAAGAATTTAAACATCTATTCTAAAACAAAGCATAAAAAAATATTGAAAATTAAAAGATTCTCTTGGTTATTCTCGATGGATGCCCCAAAGAATCAATTAAAATAGAGCAAACCGCTTTATACTTCACCATATTGCTTCACAACTATATATAAAATAGTGCAAAATTTTAAAAAGAGGGGTTTCATTTCTGGACACTAAGTAGGTTCTGTATGTACCCTTAAATGATGTAGCATATAGTCTTGTTTGGCTAAACTAACAAAACGAGCTACAAAAGATGCTGAGATAGGTAGCTATCTAATAAGATATGATATTAATCAATGTCTACATGCATAGGAAGTTTTACGCCAGAATGGTTCAGAAATCAGGAAAAAAAAAAAAACTTAAAAGTTTATGCTCCTCCAACATCCACAAATTCTGAACTTAAAAATAAAAAAGGGATCCTTTGGCCTTTTATAAAACACAAGGCTTAGGCAGGATAAGACAAATACATGAGAGGAAATCCAAGGGACCAATCTCATTAAGGCACGTGGAATGTAGTGACCAATAGGAGAATTGTAGTTGAAGTCAATGGAAGTCAGCTCCAATTACACTTTGAAGCTCTTCGGGTGTTAACCTTTATTTATCATGATTCTTTCTTGAACCAAACAAATCTACTCAAACAAAATATAGGAACTTCCTATCAAAACGGAGTGATCAGGTGGAAGTTTTATTCCTATACTTTAAGTTCCTCAATTTGAACATTCCAGGAATGAATCACTCCCATAACAGATACACTTCTTTACTGCATGCTTAAACTCCAACATCCTGGTATTCCGGTTTCTGGTACATCTTTACAAGGAGCTCTCTTCCAACATGAGTTTTTGAAGTGCATTATTAAACTTGGCAACATCATCAGATTTGTTCACAAATACAATTTTCCTAACTGTCCATACCCAAACTTTGCATCATAATCTGCATCTCATGCAATCACAAATTCCACACATTAAATCCCTTTAAAAGAAAGAAAACATTTATAACATCTCATGTAAATAAAACCATTATTCAAATGTTAATAAAAAAAGCCTCGTAATTAACACACTTTTTAAGCATATCACAAATCCTCACATATATATTGGATTACTAGGATCATTAGATAAACTTAAAATTTATGCATTTTCACTTCACATTACAACCCAGTACTTGGTACCCAGTATTTAGCTTTACCCACTTACTTCCTCGGACCTCGGTTATACTGGAACTCCATCATACCAAACTCCTTCATACCAGACCAAAGCTTTCCATTTAAACTTGCATTACCTTTCGCCTTTCATATGTTTCTGGTACTTGGTACCCGGTGCCTGAAACACTCTCATTACAAATTACTTTCATTATCAAAGATTTCTTCTCTTCACTTTTGGTGATCTTTCAATTTGCTAGCTCCTGCCATAAGAGTTAGTTTTTTCACTTGGGTCCCCAAGTATTTTCAGTATTGGGTTGTGTTGTGAGACCACACAACAACTTGCAACCAATAAAACCAAACTTGAAATTAAATCACCTGTCGTAAATTAAAACTTATACATATTTTAAAACAATAACTTCTACCTTTACCTAGATTTTGGCATAAAAAAAGTAAAACTCCACTGGAAGCATTCGTGTGTGCTCTGATTAATTCCAGTTTTGAGAACTTAGTAAAAAGAATCAGTTCATTAACATTGAACTACATAATATAGTGATCTTCCAAAGCCAACTAGGGATAGAGCCTTGCTGCCAGTCAAGCATCCATAGCCCCAACAAGGTTATCTTTGTAATTCCCCCAAACATAGCTCTACTACTAGTCAGGCGTCCATAGCCCCGGTAGAGTTATTTGGATAGCCTAAAGAGTTGATATCATTTTTTTTTTGATATAGCAATGATAGCTCATTTTCACTTTTGATATTTCAATGGTAGCTCTTTATCAACTTGCAAGCAATGAAGCACTGCTATTAGGTTAGGAATTATAGTGGTACCGAAGGTTAATTTTTGATTTTTCATTCAATGCAAATCCCTTCATCAATTCACTACTTCCCAAAAACTCATTTAACGATTCCTTGTAGGTGTGTGTTTCCAGCTAAATTCCACCAATTTATGCGACATCCTAGAGCTAACTATAGCTTGCTATATGGTTAAAAAATATGCATAAATTAAAATTTAGCAATAGACAACTTAATCATCAAATTTAAATCTAAATTTAGAAACATTAGTTACCAGCCTTTCGATTAAATTTTATGGAAACTACTAAAACTTCTGCTAGCAATTTCAACTTGACGGTGCTACACTTCATTAATGGATTGTAAATGTCATGATTACCTTGAAGCATGATCACATTATTCTGCATTAAATTCGCATGCCTTATTATGCACGTATTATCTCTTCAACTCACTCTGGTGATGATGTTTACTGTCTTGCTGGCTTCATTTTCCTTTATATTCCACACACATAAGAACCCTCATAATTAATACAACTCGTTAAAAGAATTGAAATGACCACTATTAATTTTTTGAAATCTTCAACTTGCTTGATTCACAATCTTCATACTGCTCAAATTTGAAGTACTTTTCTACTAGATATGTGTAAAGAATTAATTTGATTTAACCTTTAACTCTGAAGATAATTATCCAGCTACCACCTTGCTTGTGGTTTCCAAAAAAAATTGCTCAAGGAAACTGTGTACCACAACTTTCTTACAACTTTGTATAAATTCTTGCATTTCTTCTCAAATTCTTCACACTTTTCTTTCTCTCTTTTCATTTTATTTATACAATTTTTCTTCGAGTTTTCGCATTTGCTTCTTAGCCATGGATACTCCAATTTGCTTAGACTGTTCTCGCTGACAGAGTTTTTCTTAGGGAGCATCACATTACAAAGGCTTGAAAATGTTTTCTTCATTAGGACTTCCAGTTTTACTGTGCCAAATTTATGCTTAGTCCTTGGAGAAAAATATGTTCATCCAACCGCTACTTTCGATTCTATTCTGATATAGCTTCTCACTTTGTAGTGTCATTTCTGGACATTGGGCTACTTCTTGAAGACGTTCACACTGAGTTGCTAACTTGATAGTGAAGCTGTAATTCTTGGAGAATCTGGATACCATTTTATCTATTTCACATCCAACCATAGGGATTCCCTCCATGGATGATATTCCTGGGTTCCTGGAACATGGGGAAGTGGTTCCACTTCAACCTTTTCTTACTGATCTCCATATCCAAGACTTTGAAGTTCATCGGGAACTTGCCTATATAGGGTATTTAGCCCTAATGGAAGAGGCGTCCCACATCAACTGAATGGCTACTATCCTCTACAACTTTTCTCACTCTTTTTGACTTTATTTTTATTTTTTTTGAACAAGGATTTTTGATATCTCTTGTATATATGTGACACACACACACATATCTTTTTTTTACATTTTAAAGTGTTTTTTACTATGTATGGTTTTATTGTTTCACTTTCACAGCTAAATTTTATAAATGTTTGAATTAACTCTCATGTGTTAAATAGTGATGCAGGATGGTGTAAGGGTAATCTTGCATCACCCAAAAATAGTTAAATTTCAAGTTTCTCAGTTTTTAGATGTTTTTACATTTTTAGATACCATTTTTGTCATAATGAAATTCCCAATTTACAGTTTTTATTTTCTGTTCCTGGGTGGAAAGATATTGCAGTTTTAGTTTCCCAGATTTGCACCTGAAAATCTTCCAAGTTAGATTTGAGGCACTTAGATTTCCCAGATCGGCCCTGAAACTTGCCAAAATTGGCATAGAAAATTTTAAACGTATTATTGACTTCGTGACCTTTCCAACAGTTCAAACGGTTCATGAATCGGAGTCCCGGATCAAAAGTTATGGCCCCAGGAAGTTGGCGCACTTTCTAGAAGATACAATTGCAAATGCTCTTTTGAAATTTGAACTTCATGTTGTAAATTTTGGCACCAAACTGCCTAAACTCAAATTTGAATGTTGTTTGGCTCCAAACTAAAGAGGAGCTCTATTTACCGGGTTTCTAATTTTTTGGTAACTTTTTTGGGACAACTCGCATATTGCGAAAGGGTTATTTTGTAGCTTTCTGTAACTTGCATGTGTTGTAGAACTTGGGGATTTGAGATCCCTCTGCATGTAAGAAGCTCCATTTCTGAATAATAAAATTATTCTCTTGTTTGTGGGTTATTTTCTAAGTCTCGAGTTGCGCCCTCATCAAGTGAAAAGTATTACGGCAGTTTTGTGAGCATGGACAAATCATACGATATTGAGGTAGTTCGCACCAGGACCGTGGTTGTGGGTCGAGGTCAAGAAAGATGCCTCCAAGAGTGATGCCTGGTAGGAATGGAGGTGCCAGAGGTGGTCGAGGCGGCATAGATGCTAGTGGAAGAGATACTCATGACCCTCAAGGAAGCAGTTGATGCGTTACAAGCCCGATTAAAGAAGAGGTTAAACTTTGAGGGAGGAAAGTGGATGAAGGGAGGAAGAAAGGTTCAAATGTAGAAGAGAAAGAAGAAGCAATTGATCAAGACCAAATCACGGCTAATAGGGCCATTTAAATTGAGGAAAATACCTAAATGAGAAGTCCCGGTTATTCCGAGTGAACTCAGGAAGAGTTGATCATTTGGATCAATAGGCTAAGAAGAATATTTTGAGTACTTGAAATAAAGGACCCGGTGTTAGGTTAAGTTTGTAGAAATGAAATTTGAAGGGTATGCGATGTTATTTGAGTGGAAAAGAGAGTCAGTTGGAAAAAATTAAGAAGAGAAAAAGGAAATATCACCCGGATGGGATTGCATGGTGAAGAAATTGAAGAAGCAGTTCATACTAGTGGACTACGAGTTAGATATGTTGAAGAAATTACAAGGGTTGAAGCAAGGAAGTAGATCTGTGAAAGAATATACTAAATATTTTCACAAGATAATCATTAGAATGGGCCACACAGAGGTCAATAAGGAGAAGGTAGCCCGATATCTTAATGGGTTACAACCGAGCATTCAGGAGGAGTTAAGCCTAGTCAGAATGACCACCATTGATGATGTGTATCAGTTTGCTCTAAAGGTGGAAGAGACAAAGGATTTGTTGTATGGGGCAAAGGGAGGTCAAAGTGGAAGAGGCGTTGGAAGGCCGGGGAAAATTTGATGATGAAAAAGAAGTGAAGATGTAGGTACCGGCCGGAAGCCAAAGGAATGACCATGCTTCTACGCCCTCATGATCAAAGCAGTGGTGATCAAAGAGGTAGAGGATGAGGGAGATATGGACAAGGATTTGGAAGAGGTGGTTTCAAAAGGCGATGTTCCTGAGTGTGGTGAAGAAGGGCATCGAGCCTATGAATGTCCACAACACTAAGGAAGGGCAGACAAAAGGCCAGAAGGTCGTGGAAGGGTTGCGCATGTAGATGAGGAGGCCCAATCTGAACATTCAGATGATGCTGAAAGGGGAGAAGCCCTAGTGATTAGGAGAGCCCTAGTGACTGAGGAAAAGGAACCTGAACAGAGGAAGAATCTATTTCGCACAAGGTGCAAGTGTGAAGGAGAATGTTGTGATGTCATTATTGATGGTGGGAGCACTGATAATCTGGTGTCAGAGGAGATGGTCACAAAGTTGAAGCTGAAGAGGGAAAGACACACTTGTCCGTGCTCCAGTTTCACAGTTCTGAGAAAAGACCACAAAGTTTGGTCAATGAGTAGTGCCTAAGTAAAGTTCAAGATCGGGAGCTACCATGATGAGGTACTCTACGATATCATCCCCATGGATGCATGTCACATGTTGTTGGGGAGGCCGTAGCAATTCGATAGGTGAGCTATACATGATGGCCATGCAAACACTTATTCCTTGACAAAGGATGGGGTTCGTCACAAGTTGAAACCCCTGAAGGAGACCGAAGAAAAGGTATGCAGTAGTGCTAGAATTTGTTATGTAGATGGAAGAAATTTTTTAGAAGGTATGAAGCGTGAGCATGTGTTATGCATTGATTCCTAGAGTGAGTAAGGAGGATAGTGAGAAGGTTCCAGAAGAAGTTTATGGGATGTTGGATGAGTTTCAAGATATTGTTTATGATAATGTACTTGAGGGATTACCACCAATAAAGAATATCAGTCATCAGATTGACTTGATTCTTGGAGCCAGTTTGCCAAATAAGGTAGCTCATAGAATGACTCTAATAGAAAATGAGGGGTTGAACAGACAAGTTCAAGAGTTGTTGAGAAAGGGTTTGATATAGGAGAGTTTGAGTCCATGTACAGTACCTGCAGTACTAGCACCAAAGAAGGATGGGGAGTGGAGGATATGTACAGATTCCCGAGCCATAAACAAGATAACAATCAAGTACAGATTTCCCTTGCTAAGGATGGATGACCTGATGGAGTGTTTGAGTGGAGCTCAGTACTTCACAAAGATTTATCTGAAGAGTGGATATCACCAGATCCAGATTCGAGAGGGAGATGAATGGAAGACTGCCTTCAAGACCAAAGAGGGCCTGTACGAGTGGTTAGTCATGCCTTTTGGGCTAACCAATGCACCAAACACATTCGTGCGACTCATGAAAAAGGTACTAAAAGAATTTCTAGGAAGTTTTGTTATTGTGTATTTAGATGATATTTTGATTTTTAGTAAGACGTTGGATGAGCATCTGAAGCATATTTGGAGAGCCTTTGAGAAGTTAAGAGAAGAGAAACTATTGATTAATCTGAAGAAGTGTAGTTTTGTGAAGAGGGAGTTAGTATACTTGGGGTTTGTTGTCTCAGCAGAAGGTCTCAAGATGGACCTAGAGAAGGTGAAGGATATTCTGGAATGGCCTACCCCAAGAACTACTACCGAAGTGAGATCTTTCCATGGTTTGGATAGTTTTTATAGAAATTTCATTAGAAACTTTAGTAGTATTTGTGGACCCCTAACTAAAACAATGAGGAGGGATAGAAAATAATTCAAATTAAGACCTTTGGAGTGTGAAGAGTTTTGGTATTGATAAGAAGGTATCAAAGCAGCACATTTACAGCCCTCCTAGATTTCAACAAGGTGTTTTAGGTGGATTGTGATGCTAGTGGTTGTGCCATTGGGCAGGTGTTGAACCAAGAAGGTAAGCCTATTGCCTATTTCAGTGAAAAGTTAAATGATGCCAAGAGAAAGTATTTTGTATATAATCAGGAATTTTATGCAATAGTTCAAGCATTAAAGAAATGGGGACATTATTTGTTGCTGGAGGAATTTGTTCTATATACTGATCATCAGGCCTTCGCGATTACCTAAATAGTCGGGGGAAAATTAAATCGAGGAGGCATATGGGAAATGGGTAGAGTTTTTACAAAGTTATACCTTTGTTTTGAAACATAGGAGTGGGAAGTCAAATACGGTTGTAGATGCCTTAAGTAGGAGGCATACATTGATGACAAAGATGCAAATTGAAGTGGTTGAATTCAATGAACTCAAGACACTGTATGCAAAAGATCCTGATTTTGTAGAGGCTTGGAAAGCTTGCAAGGAACCTATTATAGTGGACAGGACTAGGTGGCTAGATTTCATAATCCAGGATGACATGTTATTTTAAGGGAAGTCAATTGTGTATCCCGAGGAGTTCCATGAGGGAGAACCTGATAAAGGAGAAGCATAGTGGAGGAATGGTAGGAAATTTTGGTCAGGATAAGACCATTGCTATTATCAGTGAGCATTATTATTGGCCTCAATTGTCAGAGGATGTGAAGAAGTTTGTACAAAGCTGCAGGGTATGTCAGATGGCTAAAGGAGTGAGCCAGAATACAGGCTTATATTAGCCCTTACTTGTACCAGAGAGGCCATGGGAGGATATAAGTATGGACTTTGTTCTTGGTTTACCAAGGACACAACGAGGGAATGATTCAATTTTTGTGGTGGTTGATAGGTTTTCAAAGATGGCACATTTCATTCCATGTCAGAAGACCCATGATGTAATCCACATTGTTGACTTTTTCTTCAAAGAGGTGGTGAGGCTACATGGTCTACCAAGAGTATTGTTTTTAGATCGTGACACAAAATTTGTGGAGTACTTTTGGAGGACCTTGTGGAAGAACCGAGTTGAAGTTTAGTTCGCACACCATCCACAAACAGTGATGGGAGCGGAGGTTGTTAACAGGAGTCTGGGTAACCTACTGAGATGTTTGGTAGGAGATAAACCCAAGGGATGGAACTTGATCTTACCCCAGGCATAATTTTCTTACAACAATTCTATCAACAAAAGCACTGGTAGATCACCATTCTAGATTGTGTATGGAGGTAGCCCCCAGAATAGCTCCAGAATTGAGGAAGATGGACCAAGAGAAGAAAATAAGTGCTGAAGCCGAAGATTTTGTAGAACACATCAAGGATATACATGAGAAGGTAAGAGAACATATTAACAAGATGAATATGCAGTATAAGGCTAAGGCAGATCAAAAGAGGAGGTATAAGAGTTTCAGATTGGTGATGAAGTGATGGTCCACTTGAGAAAAGAAAGGTTTCCAGTGGGAACATATAACAAGTTGAAGATGAAGAAGTTTGGTCCCTGTAAAATTTTGAAGAGGCATGATTCAGGGAATGCATATGAGGTAGAGTTGCCAGATGGATTCAACATTTCCCCTGTATTCAACATTTTAGATTTAACAGAGTATCATGAAGGTGGTGCAAAGGAAGTACCAACGATGGAATAGTGTGGGATTCCAACACCTACTTCAAAAAAGGAGGAGATTGAAGAAATCCTTGATAGTCATGTGGGAAGGAGTACTAGTAACAAGCAGTATGAAGAATATCTGGTGAAATGGAAAGGAAGGCCTGTTGAAGATTCATCCTAGTTTCCTAAGGTAGAGGTTGACCGTTTGGGTTTTTCCTCCACCATCTGAGACGTGATGGGGACACTTCTCAAATTACCCTGGGTGTCTGATGTAGGAGCATCCAGTGGTGTAAGGGCAATCTTGTATCACTCAAAAATAGTTAAATTTTATGTTTCTTAGTTTTTAGATGTTTTTACATTTTTGGATACCCTTTTTGTCATAATGAAATCCTGAATTTACGGTTTTTATTTTCTATTCCTGGGTGGAAAGATATTGCAGTTTTAGTTTCCTAGATTTGCACCTCAAAATCTTTCGAGTTAGATTTGAGGCACTTATAGTTCTTGGGTCGGCCCCGAAACTTGCCAAAATCAGCATAGCATAATTTAAGCGCATTATTGACTTTGTGACCTTTCCAACGGTTCAAACGGTTCGCGAATCGGAGTCCCGGATCAAAAGTTATGGCCTTGGGAAGTTGACGCACTTTCTAGAAGATACAATTGCAAATGCTCTTTTGAAATTTGAACTTCATGTTGTAAATTTTTGGTGCCAAACCGCCTAAACTTAAATTTGAATGTTGTTTTGGCTCCAAACTAAAGAGGAGCTCTATTTATGGGCGGGTTTCTAATTTTTTTGGGTAACTTTTTTGTTTGGGACAAGCTCGCATATTGCGAAAGGGTTATTCTGTAGCTTTTTGTAACTTACATGTGTTGTAGAACTTGGGGATTTGAGATCCTCTGCATGTAAGAAGCTCCATTTTTTGAATAATAAAATTATTCTCTTGTTTGTGGGTTATTTTCTAAGTCTCGGGCTGCACCCTCATCAGATAGGTTTAAGCAAAATTTGCTAATGTAGAGGCCAAACAAAAAAAAAGAATACAAAATAAAACAAAGAAAGAAAACAAAAAAACACAAAACCCTACAAAAAGAAAACTAACCCTAACTACCCTAACTCTAACATAACAAAAGATTAACTCTAATAAAGAAATTTACTTCAATTTCTACAACTATTTCTTCTACAGTTTTGGTACGAATTACAACAGGGTTATCTTTAAGTTCACTCATTAATATTTTCAATATTCTATTATAACAATGAATTATCTTAAATTTTCTGTGTTTAAACACCATAAATTCAAAAGTGTACTTGCCAATGATTTGGCTCATATGCATGAAAATGAACTCATTAGAGATCTATTGCACAGATTTCGTTTGATGCGACCATACTCTACGCGTTGGAATCAAGGAACACTAAGAGGGTGGTGAATCAGTGTTCTACAAAATTTAACTTTATTAACTTGATCTTTAAACCACTTATTGCATTGAACCAAAAGAAAGATGCAAGAACACAAGGTAATCAACCACAACACCATAACACAAGAATTTTTTATGTGGAAACACTATTAGAGTAAAAACCACAGTGGAGGTTAATCCACAAGATGAGTATACTCAAAATGAATGTTTACAAATGGAATGCACATACATTCAGGCACACTACTTAGAGCTCACTACTCAAATACAAAAGGATTATTTCCCAAAAGAAGACTCACTATCTTACAGTCACAATTGGAAGACAATTGGAGTGGATGAACTATGTGATAGCATTTGCTAATGCCTGATTATAGTTCTAGTTAAGCATATTGATCACATTCTTCACATTCTATCTGATTCTTCTCTCGAAACTTTGTCTATTTTAATTTGAATCACCAATCTTTGTTCTGCTCAAATGAAACTACACACAATCGATCGATATTCCTTTTGACTCTCACATCATATGCATCGTATGTCAAAATGATATGAATAATCGATTATATATATCTCCAACTAGAGATTATATCAACTGCATGTCAACTTTAACAAAATATGAAACACGTACAAACTGTTGGCCCAATCCATAAACAATTATCAATGTGAATCAAACAATGTTAACCAAAAAATAGTGAGGACCCAAAATAACATGTCTTGAATACGAAACACCTTAAACAATTATGCCTTGAATATCTGCAACACACTATACTCATCTAGTCGGCCTTTCTGCACTGTTAGACTAAAAATCAATAAACCAGATCTTCTAACTTGCACACCAATCAATGCGAGGCCCTATGATTTAAAGATAAGATATCCCATACATCAAAATACCTTCCCGAAGATCCACAACACAAAATGATAACATGAAATTACATACGAGTCAATGTACACAACTCTGTCAGATACCCTATTTTAGCTTTGACAATTAACACATATCTTCAATCTGACTTCCGGTATAAGCAATTACTGAAGTGTGGATATGATTATTGACTAGGTTTTCCATCAATGACAACACCAGATGATTTGTGCAGTGTCTCTTGCCACCCGCTTTGGCATTGATGGCAACACTTAGTGAAAAATGACTAAGTGTTAGAATCAGTACCAACATGAATACACTGTAATCCTCAAAACTTCAAAAAGATTTTTAATCAAAACTCCCTCTAAGATGAATATGACATTTTTCACTATCCTACACCCCCCCTTTGATATTAATGGAAAAGACGGGAATACGCATACCAAAAATCATACAAAATTTCAATAAACATGCTTTTCTAACTTACAAGGAATTGAATATGTCTACAAAATTGTTCTTCAACAAACTTAAACTAGTGTCCCAACCCTTTTTGAGACTCTACAAAATAGTCATGTGACCACAAAATAGGTAGGTTTGCATCTCTACTGAATCAAGATTTTCCGGATCACTGACAACCATAGCATCCTGTGCTTCTTTAAATGCACTAAGCATTGTCTCCATTTTAGGAGCAATTAGTCCTCTGAGCTCACATACCCTTTCAACAATTCTATCTTTTTCATGCTTCACAATTTTAATTTTTTCAAGCAAGGATAAGACTTGACCTTCTTGCTTACCCACAAAAATAGTTAGAGGATCAAAGGTTTGAGAAATATCTACTAACTATTTTTCACATTCCTTAATTTTCTTCTCAGTGACCTCAGTGAATTTTGACAAGGATAAGCGTGACTTGTAGATATTTCCACCCTCAGATAGTGCACCTTGAATGTTCTTTTCACAGGTAGCTAATAAGGCTTTATCATTAGCAATCATACACTTCAATCTATTGAACCTATTTGCATCAAATTCTTTCTGGACCTTATCCTCAATTGAATTTTCAAGAGACTCAAAGTGAGTACCTACAGAGTTGATAAGTTTCTTCAGCTGACCGGAGGGAGAATCAGATGAGTCCTTGACATGTGTGGGCATGATCTTCTCTAAGATACCCGATGCAAGACTTAGCAACTCACTGTCCTCAATGTGAGATTTCAATATCCCCTCCCTTGCCTTGGCCTGAGAAAATGATGCCACCTTAAGCTTCTGAATAGGAGATAGAGTGGCCAAGTTGATAGGACCTTCAACCAATTCAAGGTCAAAATCCTCTTATTGTTCTTCTAAAAAATTCTTTACTGACTTTGCAGTGTCTCTTCCTTCCATAGCAACCTCCTTTGCCTTAGCCTTCTTTTCTTCAATCATAGATTCTTGCTTGGCTTTGGGAATCTCTATTTCTTCAACTAAAATATCTTTAGGAGCTTTAGTCTCCATGGGAATTTCAGTATCTTGCATGTCTAGAGGATTCAAAGTGTCCTTCAATTGTGTCTTCTTTCACTTCTTCATTATTAGCCTAAACATCTTGAACTTCTAGACCAGATGGAACATCTTCATCATGAGTTTCTTCAGAGACAATGTTATATCTGTTCTTCAATAGAACTACCTTAAGAATTTTCTTAGTGTCTTTTGCTACTTCCTCAGTCTTCCTGATCATAAGATTATTCACCATTGATTTTCTCTTAAAATCCTTTTTAGCATCATTGAGGATTTTCTTCATTTCTTCTTTTGATATTACTAGACATAGATTGGAAAGTATGCGTTCTCTCATTCGTTCATCTTCAGCTCTTGCATTTACTCTACTCATTTCTAAGACTTCATATAACCCTTTAGGTAACTTTGACATTCTTTCTATGAGTCATATTGAAAATATTCAAATATTTTATTGTGGCTTCTTCAAGAGTTCTTTGGCTGACACTATCAAAAGTGTCATACCATTCAGAATGTAGTTTGAGATTACCATCCTCAATTAAGACTTTTTTCACTTCCTCTACAATAATACTTGATCTATCAGTTTTCACCTTTTTCTTTGCTTTCTCTTCACCAGAGGGCTTGTCCTTAGAGACTTTTGATGCCTTTGTGCCCTTATGCTTGATTTCTCTTACTTCTTTATCTGATTTAGTTTCTTCATCATCTTCAATAGCAGCATAGACTCTTGTGATTTTATCCTTCTTCCTCTTTCCTTCTCTTCCGGATGTCTTGACTTGAGATTTTACTGGGCTTGATTTCTTTGTAGGACTGGATGAGGATGCAGAGCTCCTTGTAGATCTAGATTTGGTAGAGGATGTTTCTGAACTAGCTGACTCAGTTCTAGTAGGCTCCCCTTCTTCAGCTTGCTCTATTTTCTTCCTAGCTTCCCTCATTGCTTGAACTGATATGCAGATGCTTTCTGCAAAAGCTTCAACTTCCTTTCTCACCTTTCAGACTATCATAGGATTCTTTAGTTGTGTATGCACTTGCATATTCTTCTCTTCAAAGGTACCAAACCTTTCTTTTGTCGAATCCTGAGGTTTACTCAATAAGTGTTGGGCATACAATTCCAAAATATGTTCTTCAACCTCATATCCCATAAGCATTATCCAAACTGTTCTAGGTTCTGCTACTTCCTTCAAACACTGATCAATATCAACCATAAAGCAAATAGTGTCCTTATATTTTTCCACAATAGATTTAGGAATTCTTTCCCTAGCTTGCATTTCACTTTGAAAGCTTTTGAAGTAACCCTAGATAGCAATTTTCCTTGCTTTGCTATCAACAATTCTATATAAGATGTTTTTGATTTGAACAGCTACTGGTCTATCACCTTCCCATTGCACTTTACCAACTCCTGGAACTTCATTCATGAAGTAGAAGAATATAAATAACAATAGATTGCCATATTTGAAAGAGTTCTTTTTGTCCTTGATTTTACCAAGATTTTCAATTAGTTGGCTCTAGAGTAACTCAAATAAGTCATATTTTGCATTTTCCTTGATCATTTGATAAGCTACATAGATTGTTGTACCCGATACAGAGTTATCCCGAATGGAGTGATAGATTTTATATCCAATAACCATAGAAGAAAATATTACATCCAATTCAATGATGTCATTAATTGTCATGGGTCTCTTGTCAAAAGTGGAACCGGTTGCCTCAGTGACTATTTTGTTCTTCACAACTTTCAATGTGGGCAACCTACCAGATGAATTCAGACTAGTAATAATGCTTATAGCTTCTCTTGTGATCTTGAAGGGTTGATTTAACCACATGAACTTGTCATCCACTCGACCTAGTATGTACCAGACCCATTCATTTTCATCGAACACGGGAAACTTCATAATTTGTAAGAACTTCTCCTCCAAAGTCTTAAATTTAGGCCTTACACAAAGATCTTCTCCCATAATGTGATTTGTGTACAAATTTAATAATTGGGAGCTTCCTAATTCCCTAACATTCACATGAATATATTCTCTAATATCTTCAATGTGCAAAACATCATACAAAACAAAAGAAAATACACCTAATGGTTTTGTCTCAATGGATTTGAATGGGTGCCATTTGAATTTTGGGCAGGGTCTATCCTTAATATCAATGACTAATGGAGCGACCATTTCTAGAAATTTTAAGTTCAAAATTTTTGTAGATAAATACCTTTCACCAGATTAGGGTTTGTTCGCCGAATCATCTTTAGACTTGTATCTCGCCAAAATTCACTTATAGAGCTCTCCAAACTTCTTCTTCTTGAAATGCAATGAGATGAATGAGGAATAGAAGTAACCCTTTATCATTTGCACACCTAACTTTTTATCTCAATAAATGATTTTTCCCTAGGTCTTCTAGATACCTTGTTTTCATAGTCTGTGAAAGAAAATTCTTCTGCGAACCTTCAATTTTGCATAAATTTCGTCCACAAGTGTTCCCAAAACATCTGTAGATCACTAATGCAATTGTTGCAATTTTCCACATTCTAGTACCAGCTACCAGTAGGGGTTAAAATATTTTCTTGAGAGCTCCCCCTAGGCCAGAGGCCTTAAACTAATTCCCGAAGGAATTTCAGGAACTAGATTATGGTGTGGATTCATTCCATGCATCAGAAACACTCTTCTTCACCCATGTCTTCTTTATTTGATTCCTAATCTCACCCGCAATAGCTTTTCCTTTTCCCTTATCATCCTTTTGCATATTTTTCTCTTTGTTTATCAGACCCTTCTTGCTTCTACAAAATCTTGCAATGTGACTGGATTTGGTGCAATTATAGAACACAACATTTCTTTGTCCAAGCTAGCTATTCCATTGATTTTCTCTTGATCTGCATTGGTTAGCAAAATGGACAAATCTATTGCAGGCATAACATCTGACATTTCTATTGAAAAAGTTGTTTGTCATATTTTTGCATTCAATTGACTTATGACCATAATTACTGCAATTGAAACACTCATCGGAGAATGATGGACCACTTGGATTCATTCTACTTCTACATTGAGGAGCCAAATGACCAAATTTATTGCAAAGAAAACAATATCCATTGAAATTTTGAGCATTGGGTTGTCTTATCGGATACCTTCTAGCTTTGTTCGTCTAATTTCCTTGCCTAAATTTCCTTTGACCAGATCCAGATCTTTCTCCTTTCTCATATCCAAGACCTTGCTTGTCACTTACAATCTTTTGACTTTGAATCAATTCATCAAGCTTAGCTGAGCTTATCTTGAACTTATCCTTGTATTCATTTGTAGTAGCAAGTTTATCCCTAAGAATAACAATTTGTCTTTCAAGCTCTTCTTCATTGTTTCTAGATTGTTGAAATTCAAGCTCCAGCTGATTGAATCCATCATTAATTTTGCTGCATTCTTCAGATTTTTCTTCCAAGGACTGAGTAAGGTTCTCTTCATTCTTCTTTCTCTCTTCAATCTCCTTGGTCATCCTCATTACAATAGATTCCATCTCATGCTTTAGGACAACAATATCTTTGGTGAGCTTTTCACATTCTTCTATCTTTTCCTTCAAGGCTTGACTTAGGTGTTCATCTTCCATTCTTTTACTCTCTTTTTGCTTGAGATGATCACAAAGTTCCTTTCTCTCTTCCCTGGACTTATTGATTTAATCTTTCAATGATTGAATGAATTTCTCCGCATTCATGAGGCTTGCTTGCAATTCCTGGACTTCAGATTTGGAATGATCAAGATCATCTAGTGCCACCAAAAGTTGTTGATGAAGATTGCCAGAATCCATTGAATCACCTTCCCCGATCTTCCCCAAGCTATTAAACTTCTTCTGAGGAACTAGGATTTGATACCAATTGTTGGAATCAAGGAACACTAATAGGGGGAATGAATTAGTGTTCTACAAAATTTAACTTTATTAACTTGATCTTTAAACCACTTATAGCATTGAACCAAAGAAAGATGTAAGAACAAAAGGAAATCAACCACAACACTATAACACAAGGATTTTTTATGTGGAACCCTATTAGGGGAAAAAACATGCAATAGAGATTAATCCACATGATGAGTATACTCAAAATAAATGTTTACAAATGGAATGCACATGCATTCAGACACACTACCTAGAGCTCATTGCTCAAATACAAAAGGCTTACTACCCAAGTGAAGACTCACTGTCTTACAGTCATAGTCGAAAGACAACTAGAGTGGATGAACTATGAGATAGCATCTGCTAATGCCTGATTATAGTTCCGGTTAAGCACATTGATCACATTCTTCACATTCTGTCTGTTTCTACTCTTGAAACTTTGTCTACTTTATCTCGAATCACCAATCTTTGTTTTGCTCAAATGAAACTATGCACAATCGATCTATATTCCTTCTAACTCTCGTATCTTATGCATCGTATGTCAAAATGATATGAATAATTGATTATATATATCCACAACTAGAGATTATATCAACTACATGTCGGCTTTAACAAAATATGAAACATGTACAAATTGTCAGCCCAATCCATAAACAATTATCAATGCAAATCAAACAATGTCAGCCAAAACATAGTGAGGACCCAAAACAACATGTATCAAACATGAAACACCTTAAACAATTATGCCTCAAATATCCACAACACGCTACACTCATCTAGTTGGCCTTTCTGCATTGTTAGACTGAAAATCTATAAACTAGATCTTCTAACTTGCACACCAATGAATGCGAGGCCCTATGATTCAAAGATAAGATATCCCATACATCAAAAGACCTTCCCAGAGATCCACAACAAAAAATGATAACATGAAATACATATGAGTCAATGTACACTACTCTATCAAATGCCCTGTTTTAGCTTTGACAGGTAACACATATCTTCAATTTGACTTCTGGTATAAGCAATTACTGAAGTGTAGATATGATTATTGACTAGGGTTTCTATCAATGACAACACTAGATGACTTGTGTGGTGTCTCTTGCCAATACTACCTTCCTCCAACCTTGGTCCATTTCCATGAACGACTGTGTCTATTTCTTTGCTTCCTCTTCCTATGAAAAATCTTCATATCTTCGACCCTATGTTCACTTTACATTTTTTTAGACAAAGATATATCACTATTTATATTTCTATCAGAGAGAGAAAAAGTAAAAACTTGATATTCTATATCTTGCATAAAATCAAGAAAATTTATTTTTATAGCTCGGGAATTTTCAGCTTGGAGCAAAATACACGCGTTTCCCACTCTTTCTTGTTATCTACATTTTCCACATAGATAAGAAATGATGATTCATGAATTCCATTTCCTTGTTTGTGATGAAATAACTCTGAATCTTGACATTCTCGCCTATTTTCCTACAAAATGTTAGAATTTTCTTTACAATAATCGCAGTTTTCCAACTGTTTTGGTATATTTGTTAATTTTTTAATATTTCCAATTCTACTAGGGAAAAACATTTTTCTCATTAAAAATTCCTTTCTTTTAGTAGTTAAAACTTCCTTTGTTAACAAAATTACTCTATTTATGGCCAAACTTACCCTAGTTAGAAAAATGTCACACTCAAGTTCACCGTGATCAGTTGTATCATGAATTCTACACTCGGTGATCCTTCTAAAAGTAAACAAACTCAAAGGATACAATTGCTGTTTAAATATTTTCCAAAGTTTTTGAACTTCCATACCGAAAAGCCAGCTTGCATTCAACTTCTCAATTACAAGCTCTTTACCAAACTCAAAACTAGTTTTTCAAAGGTATAACTCTCTAATTCCAAAGAATGAGACCTAAAATATTAAACATTGCTCTCCTTCTAGCGCCAGTTCCTGTTGACGAAAATTTTACTTGTAGCAAACAGGATGAATAAATTCTTCACAGACAAGACCGCAAAGAGCCTATCCTTCTTGAAAGATATGGAACAAAGACAACCTAAAGGGGAATTTTACATTAACAGGGAAAATATTGGCTTTCATTCAATCCCAAGTCTCCAATAACCAGGTCATGGTTGCACTAGAGTCGCTCTCGAGTACTGATGTGACATTGCTGTTAATCTCAAAGGGACTATTGTTGTAAATTGAATATTTTAGGTACAAGATTCTTAATTGAAGCATTAAGGTCAAACATCATGAAATTGAAAGATTTGCAATAACATTTCATAAACATCACAAATTATTTGTTATCACTTAAGTAGATTTAGCATTAAGCATTCAACAACTTATGGAAAACAAAACATTTTCAATAAAATTCCTTCCATTCATTTAAATTTTGGAACATTTTCAAGAATTTAAACATCTATTCTAAAACAAAGCATAAAAAAATATTGAAAATTAAAAGTTTCTCCTGAATTCTCCATGGATTCCCCAAAGAATTAATTAAAATAGAGCAAACTGCTTTATACTTCACCAGATTGCTTCACAACTACATATAAAATGGTGCAAGATTTTAAAGAGAGGGGGTTCATTTCTAGACACCAATTAGTTTCTGTATGCACCCTTAAACAACACAACATACAGTCTTGTTTGGCTGAACTAACAAAACCAGCTACAAAAGATACTAAGATAGGTAGCTATCTAATAAGCTCTGATATTAATCAATGTCTACGTGCATAGAAAGTTTTATGCTAGAATGGTTTAGAAAACAGGAAAAAAAACAAAACTTAAAAGTTTATGCTCCTTTGACATCCACAAATTTTGAACTTAAAAATAAAAAAGGGATCATCTGGCCTTTTATAGAACACAAGGCTCAGGTAGGATAAGACAAATACATGAGAGGAAATCCAAGGGACCAATCTCATCAAGGCACATAGAATGTAGTGACCAATAGGAGAATTGTAGTTGAAGTCAATGGAAATCAACTCCAATTACACTTTGAAGCTTTTCGGGTGTTAACGTTTAATTGTCATGATTATTTCTTGAACTAAACAAATCTGCTGAAACACAATATAGGAACTTCCTGTGATAACAGAGTGATCAGGTGGAAGTATTATTCCTATATTTTAAATTCCTCGATTTGAACATTCTAGGAATGAATCACTCCCAGAATAGATACACTTCTTTATTGCATGCTTGAACTCTAGCATCCTGGTATTCCAGTTTCTAGCACATCTTTACAACAAAATCTATTCCAATATGAGATTTTGAAGTGCATAATTGAACCTTACAAAACCATCAAATTTTTTTGCAAATACAATTTTCCTGATCGTCCATACCTTAACTTTGCATCAAAATCTGCATCTCCTGCAATCACAAAGTTCAGGTATGGATGGTCAGGAAAATTGTATTTGCGAAAGAACATTATTAAGACTAGTAGATTTTAGTGAGTGTTTCAAATTTGTGTTTAATGTAATGAGGGTTTCAAATCACCTCTAAATTCATTACAGAGGACATCCCCAAATCCGAGTTCGCTACAGAGGGCCTCAACAAACTCAAATTCATTGTAGAAAACTCCAAATTCCTTGCCCTTGCTTGCCTTTTCAGAAGTCTCCAGGTCCTCTCCGAATCCTTATTGCCCATGCAAGTAGCTGCTATTGTTGGCATATGGCTTCTAGTGTTGTCATTGATGGCAACTGAAGTCATCTTTATGGTCCACAGATCTGTATCTAGTCATATCGGTAGAAAAAGTGCAATACTGTGTTACCGACAAAATATTTGAAGAACATGGTATCCGATAAGTTAGTCAATTTGTCTACTTCATTGAATCATTTTTTTGTATTGTGGACCCCTGGATTTGCTTGGTGAACATGTATATTATCTTATTACTAAATTTTGTCATGTTGCATTAGTTGCAAAATGAGCTTGGAGGTCTGGTAGGATGTTTTATGTCTATTTGTTCGTTGTAGCCGACTTAGTGAATGTGGCATGTTGTGGATGTGTAAAGTGGAATTATTTAAAATGTTTTTATGTTCAAATAATTAATTATGGGTCTCAGCTATAGTCTAGCCAATGGTGTTAGATCCACATTGAAAATCCAATTGTAATTTTGGGCTGATAGTTAATAATATTACCAAGTTTTATTAAGGCCAACCTATAGCAATGGTATTTCTAGTTGTGGATATATATATATATATATAAGAGATTCGATATATCATTTGATAAATGAGAAAGTAGTGTGGTGGTGTGTTGCGATCATCAGGAAGACCAATTAAGCGATTATGCATAGTTTCACTTGTGCATTAATATTTTTGTAGTAAGAGTTGTGCAGAGCAGAGCAGAATTGTTGAATCAGTCTAAAGGATAGCAAATTCCAATCAAAGCTTAATTGGAACTGTAATCAAACATTGTCTATGCTGTTTCATCATTTCACTCTTTTTGGATTTATTCCAAATCTTTGTAGGGCAGTGATCCCATCCATTTTGAGTAGTGACCTCTAGGAAGTGAGCCTGAATGCAAGTGCATTCCCATTTTGTACTTCTTATTTTGGGTATACTCATATTATATTGTGGATTGGCCATCCACCATGGTTTTTTCCATAATAGGGTTTCCACATAAAAATTCTGATCTTATGGTGTGGAGATTATTTTCATTCTGTTGATGCATTCTTCTTTTATTGAATGGTTAAGTAAATTAAATCACAAAATAACAAAGTTGAATTTTTGCTCAACATTGATTCACCTCCCCTCTCAGTGTTGGTTGTTTCCAACATCTATAACTGATCAAAACGCCTCATGCCAGGCTAACAAATGAAGTGAGGTCAAGTAAGAAAAATAAATCTATAATGAACAAAATGAATGAATGCAATGAATGTGAGTAATCGCTCCAATACATTGTACGCATGAAAAGATCATGCCAATAATTGGCAGAATTGTTTTTTTAATTTGGATTTGATGACTAACTATTTAGTCATTTTTATTTTTGTGACTAAATATTTTTTTAGTCAACGACCAAATTAGTCATTTATCTACTCATTTATAGTTGAGTTGTAAAAAATGAGTAGAATTTAGTCATTTTTAGTTGTTGTGACTAAAATTTTTAGTCACCTAGTCATATATTTGTCAAATTCTACTAGAAAAATCAAATATGCCAAGAACTAGCCTTTTGACACTAAAGGAAACCTCCAATTTAGAGAGAACTACCTAAAATTCCAAAGAAAATACAAGTATAATAAAAAAGATTTAGGTCTTAGAGGCCCAAGATTTCATGCAAATCATGATGAGTATGAGATTGTGGAAGTTGTCAGATCTAATTCCAACCTTTTTGAGATTGACCCTCCCTTGGGTACCTATGATCTTGATAGATGCAACAAAAGATTTTTTTTTTGTAATGACAATCATGAAGTTTGTATAGCATATCTATTAGCTTTATATGTCTAGACTAAAGTAATATTCCTATGTAAGTGACATATGTTATAGTGTCGTAATGCTATTTTTTTATTTTTTTTGAAAAAAATAGTTGACTAGATATGATGTACTATTTGTTTTGATACCTTGTAATAAAAAAAGAGAGGCAACTTCACTTAATGGACACACCCAATCACCAAGGAGGAAACTCTTATTTAAGACATGCCTTTTCATTATATTTTAAATGAGACGATTGTGTCCTTCCATGGGAGCACACTTCTTAGGGGGTCAACCCTATTACATTTATTTATTTTATTTTAATTAAAATTCTTTTAAAGAAGTTGACTAGATATAATTCCAACACCTACATTTGTAATCATTTCTTACCTTTCTTTGGGTGAATATAATTATGCAAGGAGGCCAGCCATATGAGGAATTTGTTTTCTTCTTAATTATATTTGCTATCTTCTTTAATCATTTTCTTCTTATCAATTAATTGTTGTGTTGACGGTGCTTTTGACACAACAACATGCAAACATAATATTGCTACTATGTTTCTCCTGAAAGAGAAAGATGATCACATGGATATCTTAGCTCCCAAGGTCTATGTAGTTGGTTCTCAACTGTGCTGACGTTGCTCAAGTGGTCAATGTAACAGTAATATTCAAGGGGCCTGCTAGTGTGGGCTTCTAGATTGTTCTAAGATCAAGCATGAAATAAAACCTAATCTAACTAGGGTTTTAAAGAAACATAAAAATATAGATCAGAGCTTTGGAACAAAGAAGAATGAAACTTCATCCAAATTAACCAGACTTATTACCCTTCAAGGATTCCCTACCATAAAACTACAAAACGAAATAAACTTGTGATTGACACACAGTCTCATTCATTCACAGTGCAGATTTCAATAACAGATTTTAAGTTACCATTTAAAAAAAACATAAAATAACATTTCATTCCTTGAAGACTTCACAAATCAAATGATTAATTCAAGAGAAACACGATTTTGAAACACAACATGAAATAGATTTTAATCTGGTTGCTTCTACTGTTGGTGAAACATATAAGCAACATTTACAAAGCTAGCACAATCACCAATGTACAGATAATCTGTGATTTCAAATTATTTCCATTTACACTAAGGAAACTGAAAGGTACATTGGTCTATCCTAAATTTGAATCTAAATCCTAACCAAGAAGATGGAAGAAACTCCTATTACAAAGAATTAGGAGGCAACTCTATCTCCTTCTGTTAACTTACTAATTCCTAGATTTCTTCTAACTGTCTATTCTAACTCTAACTGTCTAACCTTAGAAATTCTCTAAAATTTCTAACTTTTTTGAATTAATTTTTAACCCTTACAAAGAGGCTAGAAGGCCACATATATAGAATGTACTGAAAGAATGTGTTGTCCCTGTATTAGGGTTTTTCAAAAATATCTCCTGACTGTAAGAGGGTCGGCCCTTAGATCTTTCTGAGGAGGGTCAAAACTGCATTCAATGTGAAGCCCTACTGTCCATACCGATGAAGGATTTCTAGATCCTCAGGAGAAGCCTTTTTAGATCTTTCTGGTAGCTGCAACATTAACTCTCTTGTCTTCGTGTCCACCTTTGAACTCTGTTGGGGTCACCTTGAATGCTCAAAATATCTCCATTAATGCTGATCTACCTCCTTGCCAGTAGTCACTACAACTGTCCCTGCGTGTCAGTTTCTTCTTTCCTTTAGCTTCCTTTCTGTTCTGGACTTCTCTGTACATTAACCATCTTCTGGAAGCACCAGATCTGAACACCGCCACCTGAGCTGATCCATCACCCTTTGATCTTGGAATGAATCCATCTTGCCAGCCCTCTGTTGATCTTCCCTCACAGGAGTAGTCAATCGGTCAAAGGGACCAATGAGTCACTCTTTTGGCTGCTTCTAATTGGTCGGGCATATTGTCAAGCAAGCTCCTCAGGTGGTCAAAGGTGGTCTGATCAACATCGCATGTCGGTGAGACACCATTGGTGTCTCCCCGATCCAATTTCATCCCCTATCAGTTATCGGCATGACCCAAGATAGTCGGTATGACATTACACCGAGTCCTATATCCTTCGATGATTTTGTTTCATTTCGGCCAGACCTTATTGAATCGGCAAGAGATTATGCCGATATTACTTCACGTCAGTGAGACCTTTCCTCTTCGCCAAGACCTTATACTGAGGTCCTCTTCTTTCTCCGAGTTGTTCACTAGTCGGTGGGACATTCCAAGGTCGGGGAGAGATCAGAGCGACCCTTTTGTTTCTTGCCAAGCCCATTCTGTTTCGGTGAAGCTCTCCGTAGTCACTTAGACCTTATGGCGAAGGCGAAATAATTTGCCGATACCGCTATACTTTGGTGGGACCTTCTTTCTTTTCCAAGACCTTATGATGAGCTTTTGTTTTCTCCCCAAACTTATTCTATTGGCAAGAGTCATGGCGACACCAAACTCCTTGGGCGAGCTCATCTTTGATGTCGGGGAGACTATAATGTTTCGGGGAGACCTTACCCCGAACTCCTTTCTTCTTGCCGAGCCCTCCATTTCTTCTAGTGGGGTCCCTTTTGCTTTGGTGTGACCATTCCGAGTCAGCGAGAGATTACACTGAACCCTAGGTCTTTCAGTGATCCTCTTCATTTTGGGGAGATGAGCTCCTCTCGCCGAGACATCTTGGTGAGAATTTCTTCCTTTAGGGGATACCCAACCAGGTCGGGGAGACTCTTGCCGATTTCTTTCTCCCTGAGCTCGGTTGATTCCATCGCCAAGACATTTTGAGGTCGCCGAGACTTCATAGCGAGCTCCAACTACTATGCCGATGCCTCTTCATTTCGCTGAAACTTCTCTTGATCGACGAGACCTTTCCCTGATCGCTTCATGTTACCTTGAAGATTGACCCTTAGGAATTTTTTTTTTGTTTCAGCCAGACCTCCTACCGAAGGAAAAATTATCGCTAGGCTTGGACCTTTGGTGGGACCTCCTCCCTGTCGGCGAGACTCCTGGTGATACCACCTCTGTGTTGCTAAGACTTTAGCACTTCGGCTATACTTTATGTTGATGGCACAACCTTTTTCTAAACTTTCATTTCGGGGAAATCCCTCTGTAGTCCCACTGATGTGTATTCTCCAATTGCACATGTGTCACTGTAACCTTCTTGTGTCGGGGAGACGTCCTATAGATGCCCTGTGTTTCACCGAGGAATCTCCATAAGCACCTTTGGTCACCGTGACAATCTTGTTCTCTCCCCGAAGAGGCAGCATGTTGGTATGACATTTTGTGTCGGCAAGACTACAAGCCCTCACGCTGATAAAGCCCTCTCATACTTTGTTGGTGAGAGCCAATGCGTTTTCCAAGACTTCTTGCCGAAGAGAAAAGTTTCCCGCAAGATGTGAATTTTCTATCAGTGGTCAGCGAGACTTAAGGCATTCGGTAAGACCATATACCGAAGGGGGTGACTCCTGCCGAAGTGTATGCTAATTTTCCCTAGTCGGTGAGACATAAGGAGTTCGCCGAGACCTTATGGCGAGGTCAAATATTCATGCCAAAATGTGTTCTCCCTGTCACCGGGAATCTGACTGATGTCTTGCCAATAGTTGACTGCATGTGAATTTCACTCGTTGTGACATCTCTGGGGTCTTACCGACTTTTACCTTAACTGATTTTTAGGACCAACTGGATTGAGGAATGCCTTCCAACTAAGCTCCCCTAGCAAATATCATCAATTGTATGATTCAATCCTACAAAGAAAGGTCTGCATGAGTCCTCAAAAGTAAATAAGACATATTATAATAAATCCACTATTGCTTATAATTATTCTATTGAATTCCTAGTAAGAAGAACACCAACTTAAGCAGAGATAGAACCAAAATTAAATTAGATAGATGAAAAGTAAAAATTAGGAGGGAAACAAAATAAATTTCAAAGAGGAAAGCAAGTAACCAAAAGCAAAAAGAAACCAGAAAGAGAAAGGGGGACCCATTTTGTTCAAACTCAAAATGGGGGGGTGGTTATGCAAGGCATAACAAATGGCGACTTAGTTGGGAAAATGGCTTAGCCATTTTCAAGAAGCTAAAGGCTTCAGCTACCCAAAACTCTTGGTACATGACCGTCACAACTCCAGTTGGGTCAGTTATAACAAGCAAGGTTGAGCTAGAATCTCAAATGTAAGTCAACACTAGCTACCCCTAAATCTAAGTGTGTGCTTAATTGTGCATCACCCTTTCATAAAGTTTTCCTCATCTTTTGAACAATAATGTGCAAGATTTGAACTACATGAGTTGATTTCTTTTAGCTTTCATGCAATGATATCCTAGGCATTGCTCCGCTGCTAGTCAGGCGTCCATAGCCCTAATGGAGATACCTCTAGCTTCCTCACAGCATTGCTCTACTACCAGTCAGGCATCCATAGCCCTGATAGAGATACTGGAATCACCCATTCATATTGAATCCTTTCTCTTTAGGTAATTTTTTTCTCTTTTTTTTTTGTTTTCTCATAGAGTTTTAGATATTCCATTTAGTTCTTTTTCAATATGTTAGATGTTTAACATCTGATTTGAGTTGAAAAATACCATGGACCTCAAGACAACATTTGGGAATCAAATTTTTTAGTCAAATCTTGGAACACCATAGTCCTAGAACAGATATACCCTTACAGGAGGAGATGTTTTTAATGATTTGTGAAAGATTCAAAGGAGCTAATGAAGGTTACTTACTTTTCACCTTGTCTTCAAAACTCTCAGAACTCTTATTGATGAAAAGCATGAAACAAAGAGTTTAGGACGAAATCACCCAATCAGAAAGCTTGAAAATACCTAAACCACTTCTCTCCTTGTGACCATAGTATGCTTCAAATAATCAACCACCATTCCAAGATGGAAAGAAACAGATAAATCCCCAAAGAATGAAACAAAACATAAACCACAAAACAAGGGAAACAAAAAGACAGAAAGGAAAGACAAATGAATAGCCAGACAAAAGGACAGAGGGAAAAACAAACAAACAAAAAACTATTTATAGGCAAAGAGCAAACTACTCACACACAGGAAAGAGCTATTTACAAGCAGGAGACAAGAAAGTTATTCACATAAAGAACAATGAATTACTTACATGCAGAACATAAATTAACAAGCCTCATGACTACAAATAGTGTTTAAGGAACTTCCCACTGAAAGGCAATGGAACAAGTTCTCCAGTCAAGCTACTCAGCCTGAAAGCATTTTCTCCTAGGATCTTAGCAATCTAATAAGGGCCTAGCCAAAGTTTGTCAAATTTTTGGTGACTACTTTTCTTTTCACTAGCCTTATCCCATAGCAATACCAGGTCTGATACCCTAAAATCTTTAATTTTGGATCTTTTGTCAAACCAACGTTTGACAACAGCCTAGTGCTTAAAGAATTATTGCAAAGCGACATCTCTTTCTTCCTCTAATTTCAACACAGCAACTAGTCTGACTTCTATCCTATTGTCACTAGAGTAGAATTTCTGCATGAAATCAAGGATAGGTATCTACAGATGGATAGGGAATATAGGCTCTTGGCCATATACCAACTTGAAGGGTGAGGTGTTTAAAGCAACCTTAATCCTAGTCCTATCTACCCATAATGTGAATCTTAGCTGGGTATGCCAGTCTCTAGGGTTATACTCTAACAGTTTCTTAATTACCCCTAAGAGGTTCTTGTTGGTTGACTCTGCTACTCCATTGCCTTGTGGGTAATAATTTGAAGAATATTTTAGAACAATTTTGTGATCATATGCCCAGGAAATAAACTCAACAGAAGAAAAGGTAGGGCCATTGTCACATACCAGAGCGAAGGGTACCCCAAACCTTGTAGTGATGCACTTGGTGAGGAACTTGATCTCTACCTCCATGGTTCTATTCTTATAGGGTATAGCCTCTATCCATCTTGTGCAATAATCAGTAGCAGTCAAGATAAACTTGTGTCCTGCAGAAGAATTCAGGTTAATCACCCCAATAAAATCTAGTGCCCACTGGGCAAATAGCCTTGCCTCGTAGACAGGTTGCAAGGGCATGGCTGAATGGCATTCCCTTGGTGTAGAAATCTGATAGATATGGCATGTTCTCACATGGTGATGGGTGTCTTTGAATACCCATGGCCAATAATAACCAGACCTAAGGATTTGATGTGCCAATGAATCTACAGAGCCATGACCCGTGCCATGTTTCCCATGAGACTTAGAGATCACATGTTTTGCCTCTTGATGATCAAGGCATCTTAGGTATACTCCTTCAAAATTCCTCTTGTATAGCAACCCTCCTTTGATCATATAATGAGATCTCTTCATTCTTAGCTCTCTCCTTTGGGTTGCATTCATCCCTTCTGAACATCAATTGTTGAGCATATAGTAAACTATATCAGCATACCATGGGTCATTAGAGAAAGTCTGGGTCATGTATTGCTGACAAATGATGTTGTCGCCAACTGTTGCCATGGACTTGGATAAACCTGTGCCCTTGACTAGCTTCATAGGGTGTATCTCTAGGTCGAATTCTTGTAGGATGGCCATCCATTTGCCTCTCCTTTCTCCCAGCTCGCTCTACATGAGTAGGGACTTCACAGCCACGTCAGAAACTATAGTGACGACTTGGCTTCGGAGGATGTAATGCCGAAACTTCTTGACAACTTGAACCAATGCAAAAGCTTGCTTCTCTAGAGGTGGATATTTAATTTTCGTATTTTTGAATGGAGAGCTCATGAATGCAATCGACCTCTCCTCTGTCTCTCCTTTTTGTTGGGTTAAAACAGTCGCACATGAATGCTCAGAGGCAAAAGAGTAGATGTAAAATGGTCTGAGATAGTCGGGGTTGGTGAGCACGGGTGCTTCTGAGATGGATTGCTTGACTTGTGAGAATGTAGCATTTGCTTCCTCAGTCCACTCTATCTTGGTGTCTTTCTTCATCATCTCATTCAATGGTTTCACGACTTCAATGAAGCCTACGATGAGCTTTCTCACAAAGTTGATTTTCCCAAAGAAAGATCTTAGCTCTTTCTTGCTCCCTGGCTTGGTGATCTTCAGAATGGATTTGACTCGATCTGGGTCAATTGAAATCCCTCTTTCAGAAATTATGTGCCCCAATAGCTTCCCTTCAGAAACTCCAAACACACATTTGTTGGGATTCAGGGAGACGCCATATTGGATGCATCTCTCAAGAACTTTGGCTAAGTCTATAGCATGATTCAGTCGGTCTTTGGAGAACACTATCAAGTCGTCCATGTAAACAATAATGCACTTACCAATTAGGTTCTTGAATGCTATGTCCATGGTGTGTTGAAAATTTGCTCCAACATTTATAAGACAGAATGACATCCTTCTGTATGCAAAAGTTCCCCATTTGGTAGTGAAGGCTGTCTTCATTTTTTCTTCACAATCAACCATTACTTGATTATATCCAGAGTAATTGTCCAGGAATGATATCATTTGAGATCCGTTGATAGTTTGCAGAACTTCATCTAGAGAAGGAAGTGGACAATTATCCTTTTCTGAGGCTCTATTCAAATTTCTGAAGTCGACACACAGCCTGATCTCCCCATTTTTCTTACAAATTACGACTAAGTTAGCCACCCAGGTTGAATGGTGTACATGGAAAATTATCCTTGCTAAGAGTAATTTTTGAACTTCTTTATAGATCAATGGTTCAATCAGGGCATTGACAGGGCGCTACTTCTGTCGGAAGGGTTTAGCTTCGGGCTTCAAGGGAATAGCGTGAGTCATAATAGAGGCCTCAAATGTCTTTAAGTCTTCATATCCCCAAGCAATTGCTGAAATATATTTCTTAAGTGCCATCAATATGTCTTTTCTGATTGCTTCAGGGCAGGCTTTCCCTATGTAGACATTCCTTTTAGGACTAGAATTGGCTAAGTTAACTATCTCATATTCACCTCCCTTTTCTTCAGCTGATATCTTCTCTTGAGCCCTTGGGTCTGAATCAAAGATCCTTTCCAAGGCCACCATTCCCTTGGGAATGTTATTATTCTTTAAGTTAAGAACTCATTCTATGTCACATTCCTCAGGGTTCCAATCTCCTTGATCTTTGTTGGACTCATCAATAATTTTCCCCTCAAAAATGTCTAAGCTTGCTAAGAAAGCAAGGATATGTCGGTCGTCATCAAAGACTTGAAAGTTCGTGATATTATCAGGAATTGTAGGGGTGGAAATTAACTCCACAGAGAGCTTCTTGAGCTTGGAGCCTTGCATAGGTTCTAGGGTGCTTGTAGCAACAACCAATGAATCAACTACCTGATTTTCTTCTCTAGGGATTAAGCTAATCCCAAAGGCATCAAAGTCCTCAATCAAGTTCCATACCCGATTTCTATAAGCTGCCAGCCTTCTGTTGTGACATGTGTATTACTTGTGAACTTGCTTGACCACTATTTCTAAATCTCCCTTCACCATCAAGGTTGTAACTTTCTTCTTGTGTGCAAACATCAGTCCCCGTGCCAAAGCTTCATACTCTGCTACGTTGTTAGTACACCCAAATTGCAACCTATAAGAAGCAAAAAATGTTTTTCCTTTGGGGCTGGTTAGTACAATTCCAACACCACTGCCTGTCTTAGATTTGGATCCATCAAACATGAGGGTCCACAACTGATCGTGAGTTGGAGTTGATTCTTTTGAAGTTGTTATGGGTGTTTGATCTAGATGAGTCACAATTGGGGCTGCTTGATCTTTTGCATTAGGTATGGGGAAATGATGCTATGTAAATTCTTTAGATACACTCTCCAATTTTTGCTTAGTTATATCATCTGACCTGTGGCTATCCTTCTAACAACCACTTGTGCTTTTAGTTAACCCAATGGGCTTTGGTGCATTTGTGGGTGAAGGGGTTTCAAACAAACCTTGAGGTTGTTCCTTATCAATATGCTGATTTGGACATGTGTCTAGAGTAGGTTTGATCTGAAAAGGAACTTCCTCTGAAGGTATCCTTTCTCTAGTTAACATTATTGCTTCCTTGGCTTCAAATGAGAAGCGGTCTACAATGGTCTCAGGGGGACTTGTACTAGCTTCTTTAGTTTGGGAAACATGATTTAAAATGTCAATGCAAGGTTGACAAGTCAATTCAGAGTGGTTTTGGTAATGTACCCTGCACCAATTAGGGAGTAGCAGAATCTGCAGATCAGTATCTTCCCCTAGGACTAGTTGGTCTTGTTGCAACTTTCTAATCAAGGCATGTTTATTTTCATTAATCATGGGGTTAGGGAGTTTCTGTATTGACATGTATTTAGAATTGAGAACCAAGAAGGTTAGAATTTCTTCTCTTTTATAAACCCCCATCGTAGTCTCAAAGTAAGCTACCTCATTGGGGAAATCATATTCCGTGATGATATGCTTGAGGTTTCAATCCTAATCTAAGTTGGGATCCCTCTCCATGGTAGCCACATATGTGAAAAGTCAAGGGAAAGATATCCCCCTAGACTTTTCATCAAATCTCGGCTTAGTAACATACCATAAGTCTCTGGAATGTCTGCTACTTGAATGTCTATGCTGGTTTGAATCCTAGGGTCTAACCCTACTTGCACATGTATTTTTCTTAATTCCCCCACTACATTAACCTCTGTCTTGTCAAGTTGAATGACCTTATTTTTTTGTACAGGGTTCAATCCCAACTTCTTGCATATGGAGAATGGCATGACATTTCCTAAAGCCCCTGAATCTAACAAACAGTTATGTAGGTTCTTTCCAAAAATTCTTAAACTCAGGAGAAATGGTGGGGTACCTACCTTATTTCTGTACAAGGCTACATTCATGTCTACAACAAGTGCAACCTTGTTCTTTCCTTTTGATTTGTCAGCTTGCTCCAAAGCTTTCAAAACTATCTCCCTTTGGGCAGGGCACCACTTTAAGATGTCAAAATATGACAGAGAAGTTTTCTGTTTCTGCATCTTAGAAACAATGTCAAATTCTGTATTATAACTGGCACTACCTTTGAAAGCACTAGGAGAGTTACCCTTGTTATGGAAGTTAGGAGGGCCTTTTGGTGGAGGAGGATTATTATCAACACCTTGATTTGGAGGCACCATGTGATTAGGTGGTGCAGATGTAGTGAGTGGACCCTTATTCCGATTTCTCAAGAAGTGTGCTCCTTTGGTCTGAAAGGCTTGGGCATCATATGAATCTTCCTCTGGTTCATTCTCCTCTTGCCTTGGGAATGAAGGTTCCTCCTCAAAGAGGTCATAAGCCATTGTAGTATCCACTGAATCACCTCCTTTGTTTGAATTCCCCTAAAATGTGTGGGCGTCTTCATGTGCCATCTTGACAACTTTCTCCATCTAAGGTTAGTTTATCTCAGAATACATTCTAGTATCATGTAGCCTGCACCAATTGGTCATGAAGTTGAGGTCAACCACGTTTGCAGTATGTGTCCTCTCCTCATTTGCCTGATAGTTATGAGAAACTCCCCCATTATTGGACCCTGTGTTCCATTGTTTGTTGTTGTTTGGCCTTTGATTATACCCTCTATTGTGATTCTGATAGCCCTGGTTAGAGGAATTTTGGCCTTGATAACCCCTTTGGTTGTAATTGTTGTTATTATGATAAGTACCCTAATTGTTGCTGTTTTGATTGGGATAATTACCTTGGCTTTGAATAGGGTTCAATCGAAGCTAAGTCATGTCATTTGTAACCTGAGATAGTGTTTTCTTCAAGGTTTCTACCTCATTCATAAGTTGGACTGTCTTCTCACTTTCCACATTCTTAGCAGCAGGTGGCTGATCAACATGACTTGGTGTTCCAATTTTATTATGATAACCATGAGAAATTGGAGGAACCTGTGGTTGTTGGGAGAAGTCAGGAGTTCCCGTAGCAAAGAATGGGACATGCGGCTGGGTTTGCAATTCAGATATAGGCCCATAGTGGGAAGGAGACATTCTTGGAATAGTATTGAATAGAGGAGTTGGGCTATGCATCTGATATCCTATTGAAGGGAAACCTCCTCCTAGGCCTTCTTGTTGAGAACTGATTTGTTGCTGCAGCTTGATAGCTAGGTGATAGACTTTGGATAGAGAATCAATCTCAGCTGGTTGATAGGTCCTTTGCAAGAACAAGCCAAGCAAGGGGTCTATAACCCTAAAGTAAGCTTGAATGGCACTATTCTCGGTGACTAGATAGGGATCCTGCAATCTCCTATACATTCATTGGAACTTGGTATTGAATAAATTCAAGGGTTCACCTGGTTCCTTTCTGATGGTAGTGAATTGGTGGTATAAAAGAGCTAGATCAACATAAACCCTAAACTAATTGATGAAGGCATTTTCCAAATGTGTCCAGGTCAGAATAGAACCTTGAGGAAGGTGAAGGTACTAGTTGTATGCCATGTCCCCTAAGGAATACAGGAACAACCTACAAACTACATCATGGTGGGCTATTTGAGCTCTAGTACAAGCATCCTTGAAAGCTTGTATGTGCTCTTCAACACTCCTTGATTCACCATGAATGTAATTAGGAAAAAATTTCTTAGGGTTCTTAGGCAGGTCATGAAAACCTCTAGGGATAGTCCCCAATGGAGAGGTATTATTTTGAAAAAATGCCATTGGTGGCGGTGGTGGTGGTTGAGCCAGCTATTGTATGGGTTGAACCAGCTATGATGGCAGTTGAGATGGATTAGATGGTGGATTAATGGGTACCCACTGAGGTATTGGTGAAAAGCCTAGTGGAGTGAGCAGAGCTGATAAGGGTGTATGATAATTGCCCCAGTTTTGTGAATCTTGTGTCTTGTTGGGGTCTTGAGTTCTATCAAAGGTGATGGATTTTTAGCCGATCGAAGAACTCTGTGAGGCTTTTCTGGAGAGGAAAACCCATATTTATCTAGTTTTCCCTTCTAGGCCCTCCTTCTAGTGCTAGTTTCTATTGACGGTGCTTTTGACATAGCAACATGCAAATAGAGTATTGTTGCTCTATTTTTCCTGAAAGAGAAAGATGATCACATTGATATCTTAGCTCCCAAGGTCTATGTAGTTGGTTCTCAACTGTGCTAACGTTGCTCAATTGGTGAATGTAACAGTAATATTCAAGGGGCCTGCTAGTGTGGGCTTCTGGATTGTTCCAAGATCAAGCATGAAATAAAACCTAATCTAACTAGGGTTTTAAAGAAACATAAAAAGATAGATAAGAGCTTTGGGACAGAGAAGAATGATACTTCATCAAAATTAACCAGACTTATTACCCTTCAAGGATTCCCTAACATAAAACTACAGAACGAAATAAACTTGTGATTGACACACAGTCTCATTCATTCACAATGTAGATTTCAATAACAGATTTTAAGTTACCATTTAAAGAAAACATAAAATAACATTTCATTCCTTGAAGACTTCACAAATCAAATGATTAATTCAAGAGAAACACCATTCTAAAACACAACATGAAATAGATTTTAATCTGGTTGCTTCTACTATTGGTGAAATAGATAAGCAACATTTACAAAGCTGGCATAATCACCAGTGTATAGATAATCTATGATTTCAAATTTATTTCATTTTCTGATACCGCTTTACTTCGGTGGGACCTTCTTTCTTCACCAAGACCTTATGACGAGCTTTTGTTTTCTCCCCGAACTTATTCTGTTGGCAAGAGTCATGGCGACGCCAGAATCCTTGGGCGAGCTCATCTTTGATGTCGAGGAGACTATAATTTTTTGGGGAGACCTTACCTCAAACTCCTTTCTTCTTGCCGAGGCCTCCATTTCTTCATCCCTTTTGCTTCGGTGTGACCATTCTGAGTCGGTGAGAGATTACACCAAACCCTAGGTCTTTTAGCAATCCTCTTCATTTTGGGGAGACGAGCTCCTCTCGCTGAGACATCTTGGCAAGACTTTCTTCCTTTAGGGGATACCCAACCAAGTTGGGGAGACTCTTCCCGATTTCTTTCTCCCTAAGCTCGCTTGATTCCGTCACCAAGGCATTTCAGGGTCACCGAGACATCATAGCGAGCTCCAACTGCTACGCCGATGCCTCTTCATTTTGCTGAAACTTCTCCCGATTGGTGAGACCTTTCCTTGACCCCTTTATGTTACCTCGAAGACTGACCCTTTGGTGAGACTTTTCGTTTCGGCCAGACCTCCTGCCGAAGGAAAAATTATTGCTGGACTTGGACCTTTGGTGGGACCTCCTCCCTATCGGCGAGACTCCTGGCGATACCACCTTCGTGTCACCAAGAATTTAGCACTTTGGACAGACTTTATGCCGATGACACAACCTTTTGCCAAACTTTCATTTCAGGGAAACCCCTCTGTAGTCCCGCTGATGTGTATTCTCTGACTACACATGTGTCGCTGTAACCTTCCTATGTCAGGGAGACATCCTATAGATGCCCTATGTTTTACCGAGGAATCTCCATAAGCACATTTGGTCACTGTGACAATCTTGTTCTCTCCCCGAAGAGGCAGCATGTCGGTATGACATTTTGTGTCAGAAAGACTACAAGACCTCATGCCAATAAACCCCTCTCATACTTTGTCGGCGAGACCCAATGCATTCACTAAGACTTCTTTCTGAAGAGAAAAGTTTCCCGCCAAGATGTGAATTTTCTATCGATGGTCAGCAAGAGTTAAGGCATTTGGTAAGACCATATACCGAAGAGGGTGACTCTCGCTAAAGTGTATGCTCATTTGCACTAGTCGGTGAGACATAAGGAGTTCGCCGAGACCTTATGGCGAGGTCAAATATTCGTGCCGAAATGTGTTCTCCCTGTCACCGGGACTCTGACTGATGTCTTGCCAATAGTTGACTACACATGAATTTCACTTGCTGTGACATCTCTGGGGTCTTATCGACCTTAGCTGATTTTTAGGACCAACTAGATTGAGGAATTCCTTCCAACTGAGCTCCCCTAGCAAATATCATCAAGTGTATGATTCAATCCTACAAAAGAAAGGTCTGCATTAGTCCTCAAAAGCAAATAAGACATATTATAATAAATCCACCATTTCTTATAATTATTCTATTGAATTCCTAGCAAGAAGAAAACCAACTTAAGTAGAGATAGAACCAAAATTAAATTAGATAGATGAAAAGTCAAAATTAGGAGGGAAACAAAAGAAATTTCAAAGAGGAAAGCAAGTAACCAAAAGCAAAAAGAAAGCAAAAAGAGAAAGGGGGACCCATTTTTTTCAAACTCAAAATGGGGGGGTGGTTATACAAGGCATAACATGTTGCTCCTCTTTAGTGTTAGTCATTGTCTCTTTTTCTTATTAGTAATTGTTGCATATTAATTTTGGCATGAGAATTTTAACTTTTACACATTAATATGTATGGATTTGTTAGCTAGCATTCATCAAGGAATAGAATGAAGTCTAGGCACTATCATGTAAGGGTGACTTTTCCATCTTATGATCAAAGATTGATTTGACATCAATGGCAATAATGTGATATTCCTTCTTGACATCAATGGCAATAATATTTCTAGTAATCTCCCCCTTTGTCATTAATGGAAAAAAAATCATAATCCTCTCCTTTTTCTTTGCTCCCCCTACTCTATCTCTCCCCCTTTGACATCAGTGGAAAAGGGTCTTCCATCTATCTCCAAGCTTTATCTTCCATGGAGCTACAAGATAATGCTGTGGGTAGCTCCCCATGAACTTATACTTCCCCTTAATGACTGGATGAATATGGTACTACTCCCAAATTTTCCCTTAAGTAATCAAATGCGCCTTTCGGAAGTGGCTTTGTAAATATGTCAGCACTATATTCCTTTGTAGCAATATCTTCCAACTTAACTTGTTCCTCGACCACTTTCTCTCTCAAAAAATGATACTTTATTGGAATATGCTTAGTCCTTGAATGGATCACTGGATTATTCAAGATATTAATTACACTTGTATTATGAAAAATATAGTGATGGTATGATCATATTCTACTTTGATATCTTTCAATGTTTGCCTCATTCATAACACTTTAGTGCACATGATGTTGCTGCAATATATTCTGATTTTGTGACAGATAGAGAAATTGATGCTTGCTTCTTGCTCATCCATGATACAAGAGTGTTACCAAGGAAGAAAGATCCTCCACTTGTACTCTTCCTATCATCAATGTTTCCTACGAAATCCAAATTTGTGTCTGCTACTAGAGTAAAATCATTCCAAATTGGATACCGCACATCAAACTCCAATTTTCCCTTCAAGTATTTGAGTATTTGTTTCACTGCTTGAACATGTATTTCCTTTGGTACAACTTAAAATATTGCTACCATACCAACTTCTTGCATAATATCCAACCTTGAAGCTGTTAAGTAGAAAAGACTTCGAATCTTTGATCTACAAAGCATTTGGTTTGCTTCAAGGGACTCATCAACATTACTTAATTTTTATTTTGTTACCATGGAGGTACAATCTTCCTTCCTAATTTTTTTAAAATATATTTTACATACATGGTTTGTGAAATAAATATTCCCTTCTTTGATTGTGATATTTGCAAACTAAGAAAAAAATACAATTCTCCTAACATAGACATCTTAAACTCCTTTTGCATCTCCATTGCAAATCCTTGACACATGTTGTTATTGCTTCCTCAAAAAATGATGTCATCCACATAAACCACCACAATCAACTAATCATTTCCTACTATCTTAATATATAAGTTGCTATCCACAAATCCCTTCTTAGATGTTTGTCAAGTTTAGCATACCACACTTTAGGGGCTTGTTTCAACCTAGAGTGCTTTCTTCAATCTACATACATAGTCTTTATTCTTTGATAGTAGGAATCCTTCTGGCTATTCAATGTAAAATTATTCTTCTAGATCTCCATTCAAAAAGGAAGACTTAACATCCATTTGATATACTTTGAAATTCTTAAAGCTAACAGAAGCCAAAAACATCCTTATGGCTTCCATACTAACAATCGGAGCAAAAGTCTCCAAAATCAACAACTTCTATTTGAGCATACCCTTTGCATACCGATCTTTCTTTGTTTCTCACAACCTAACCATTGTCATTCAACTTATTTCAGAACACCCACGTAGTGCCAATAACATTTTTATCCTTGTGTATAGGGACAAGTTCCCAAGTATCATTATTCTCAGTTTGAATCAAGTCTTCATTTATAGCTTCTATCCAATTCTTATCTTCACTTGCTTCTTTGAAGTTCTTAAGTTCAATCATAGATAGCAAGGCAATATTTTTAGTTTATGGATCTCTACCATTCTTCTTCTTATTCTGACCTGTGTTGTAAAAAAATGGATCTTTGACATTTTCACGGTCATTTACGTCTTTTTCCTTTGATGCTTGACCTATTTTTCCTTGATTTGATGTTGTAATGTGACTTATACATTCATATTAGGCCTTGAATATTTAAATTATTAAGATTTCATCATGTCTTGTAAAGGTGTTGTAAAGTGTTGTCTCCAAGCTTGAATTCTAAGATTTCATAATAGGTCTTGAATATTATGTTATAAGATGTTGGTGTGAATAAATTCATGGTTTATTAAAGGCCGACGCTTTCAATAAAGGATATAATCAGATGTGAGAAAAGGCCGACACTTCTTGAAGATGTGTACAAACATTGAAGACAATAATCATATAGACGTTGAAGCTTCCTACTGTATACTAAGCTGTCTGCTTAAATCTATGTAAACATTGAAGACAATATTGTTAAAGAAAGGAATATTAAGATAATTATTATAATATATTTGTTAAGATAAATGTGAGGCTGCTCAAAAGATGCGAACAAGTCAACTTGACTTCGTTTCTTGATCAAAAGGTGTGAATGTATAAAAGACATGCTGATACGTCTTACTCCTTAATGAACAGATGCGTTTTTAAAAGGAATTGTTTAATGTGAATTCAAAAGGACGTGTTCATTTCCAGTTAAGACGTCATCAATAAACAAAGTGATTAATCAAAACACACGTTCCTTTATTTAGGTATGATTCGGTTTTCTTCTAGATGCATCACCAAAGAAATTTACTCATTCGATTGGCTCTTGAAAAGCAACGATCCATTAAAGGGTTTGTATCCTTGTTCAAAAGCAACGATTAGTGATGAAAAGGCACTAACCTGATTTACATGTATTATGTTTTGTTTGCAATTATGTTATCAAAAGCAATGATTTGATTTGAAAGGGAAAGGTCATGTCTTAAACAAATAGTTGTGACTATTTCAAGGGGTTGCATCTCTTCTTGAAGGTATAAGACATAAAAGGAGATTGTAGTTTGGGTGTGAAGTGAATCAAGGACTTTAATTGAATATCATATGTGATTGAGAAAGAAAGCAACTAGATTTGTGTGTGATGGATTATTGAATAAAAGGCAGATATAATAATAAAAAGAATCTGAGCAGATAAAGAGATATACACATGAGAAGATAAAAAAGATCATCAAAGAAAGATTGAAGGCAGATTTGTAAGAAGAGTTTATGGCAGAATTGTAAGAAAAATATATGGAGATATTAAAAGAGAATATATGCAAATTTATGGTGTGAAAGACATAGAAGAATATCACAAGCACCAAACAAATGAAAAGAAAAATTTAAGAAGAGCATTTGCAGATTTGTTAGTAAAAAGACATGGTTGTTTAATGGTTGTATCCATATCAAGGAGTTGCATCCATTCATAAAATCACTAAAGACATAAAGGAAAGTGGAGAAGTGGTGTGTGAGGGTGAAAATGATAATGTGAAATAAGAGAGCATATTAAAAGGAAATCTACAAGAAGAGTTTATGTAAAGTTTGGATCAGATTTGTGAAGGAGAACTGAATAATTGAGCAGCATTATATGAAAAATTGAACAAGAAGTTATATGAAGCTATTTGAAGATCATTCAAGGAAAATAAATTAAGTGGAAGAGGAGTATTGAAGATTGGTTGTATTGTCCATCATCCATTGAAGAAGCAACATTGAAGGTGGAACATTAACATTCAAATTATAATATTTGCTAAGTTGGTGCTTGGCAAGTAGGGGTTGGTGCTCCTTGTAGGTTGGTGCCTACTAAATCAACTTTAGGGGTTGAAGCTCCTTGTAGGTTGGTGCCAACTAAATAAGGATTAAGGGTTGGTTCTCTTTGTACATTGGTGCCTACTAAACTACATATTTGGTGATTCAAGTAGGTTGGTGCCTACATTCTTTGTAAAAGCATATATAATTAATAAAGTACATTATTTGTACCGTGGTTTTTATCCTGCAAGGGTTTCCACATAAAATATTGGTGTCAACTTGTTCATATTGAGATATTCTTGTATAGTTGATTTGTGTTAGAATTTGAAGTTGATAAAGGTTGTTGTTGATAAAAGTTTAGAATTGTTGAAAAGTTGAAAAGTGAAAGTTTGTTTAGATTTACTGATTCACCCCCCTCCCAGTAAATGTTTTATGCTCTTCAAGATAATACACCTTTAAGATTGACAAGTGCACATCCTTAATTTTAATGATAGATAACACACTTTATTCTAAGTTTTCAAGATCACCACCCTTTTCCACTCAAATAATCTCCAATGTGGTCAATTTGATACTATAAATTCTCATCTTTTTGTAATTAAAAATATTTTTTTCTCAAGTGGATAAAATTTTAGAGTTGTGTCACACTTTTAGCCAACAAGATATTTCACTGATACATTTTGGTATTTTTTTCGACGACGGGTCGTCGGAATTCCGACGACTGTTCGTCATTGTTATTGTGTTAGAATTTTGACGGCATTTGAAACGTCGAAATTCCAGAACGGCATCCAGCCGTTGGAATTCCGACTACCCGTTGTCGAAAAAAATACCAAAATGTATCAATGTTTTTTGGTGAAAGGGTTTACTCAAAACTCCTTGGCATTCACATGGTACAAAGAGTTTTAGGAAAAATAATTTCACTTGAATCTATTAAAAATATATTATAATTTTACAAATTAAACCAAATTAAATTTACATGCAAGGTTTCAGGTGAAACAATTTTTCTATAAATTATTTCAATCAAAATCATTTTAGGGTACTTTCTTAAAAATCTAAAAATACCATTTTGTAGAACTTGGAGTCTAAATTAAATTTTTTTTTTATTAGTTTTATTATGTTTTTTACAAATTTAATGCAAACTTAGATTATTATAATCAAACATGAGGCTAATGATATACATACATACATACATACATACATACATACATACATACATACATACATACATACATACATACACATACACATACATAAACACATACACAAACACATACACATACACATACACATATGCATATACACATATATATACATATACATATACACACATATATACACACACATGCACATGTGTGTTTGTGTGTGTGTGTGTGTGTGTGTATTGGACTAGAGAAAATAATCCTTTTTAGGAGGGTATCTATTTTTTTAAATGATATAAATCTAAACAAAAGCTAAGTTATCTATATATTTTTTTTTTTTTGTGATGTAACCTCATTTTTTTTCAAAAAAATAGTGGTTAAAATTTTTCTTTTAAATTGAAAAAATTCAAATTTATACATTTATTGGTTTACATCATTTTAAAATTAAAAATATAAGTGCTATTTTAGATTTTTGCAAAATTATATGCATATTGGTCTTTTCCTTTATAAAAGTATGATATAGTTATGAGCTTTTACCGAAATGGTTTCAATTATTTATGAATGTTATATTGTATTTTTTACCATAATATTTATGCATGTGAATGATCTACTGGCTAAGCACTTATTCACTCATATTCATTAACATATAATTCATATAAATATTCATCCAAGGAACATGAGAATAATGACTCCATCAAATATATCTCCACATATTTAGTAAACTAATTCAAAGAATTCATAAAATATATGCACAAAGATAAAAAGTCATCATGGACACAAAATAGTAGATATTCACTATATTAATTATTCAATATATAAGTATTACAATCATAGCTTGGTTATATAGGATTTTTCTCTAACATTGACTCGACTATAATTAGATTGGATTAATTTATTTTAAATTCATATTATGAAATTACATCTTGGAATTCTTCTATATGTGTATAGGCTAATAATTTCAATTATTTCTACTAAAAACTAATTAGATCTATTGATAAAAACTTGAATAAGTCATATCCTATTTTTTCTTTCATATATTTACAAAGTGATGAAATACTCCATAGTTACATATGACATAAAATAAAAACTACTACAAAATAAATTCAACTATTCTCCTAGAAATAATGAGTTATATCCTAAGAACAATTTAAAATGAAGCAAAAAAAAAGGAATAAAACTACCAACTAATCTTTGCATTTTGGGGTCCTTTATCCTTAATGAAACCAACCTACCTATAATAGTGACCTTGTTGCTAGTGCACTCATATTAGTTACCTTTGTCACAAACACAATTGTGCTAGTTTCAAATTCAAATTCAAAACTAGAATCCCTAATAAATTTTTTCCAACTTGGTCATTAGCACAACCATCCTAGTGTCCATTTCAAACTTGGGTTTATAAACCTAAAATATTTCCTTCATATAATTTATCGAATGGATTTTTAACCTAGGGAACATTATTTATGCATTTGGAACCCTAATCACTCTCTTCCTTATTATTCCCCGCCCTTCTATTATTATAGTACTATGTTTTATCATTTATTTTGTTCTCTTTAATATTCCTTCACTATTTAAAAAAAATTGAAATCATCATTTAGTATTGTTATATATTTGAGTCACCATATCCATTTGCCTCAAGAGCAATAACAACAGACATTAATTTAGTAGGATGTGGTGCTATGATAGAAGAGAAAGGAGAAGTATAAGTTGATACAATGATGATTGGGGTCAAACAATTAACAATATTATATGCATAGTAGTAATGTAATGAGAAAGTGGGTGAAATATTCCCTTATTTAGTGTAATTAAATATTTTATTGGATAACTATTGTGTTTAACAAGGAAGATGTGATCCATAAGGAACTTGAAAGAAAAGTAGTTTGATAAAGTAAATCTTTTTGAAAGTTACTATTTACTAAAATAACCACAAAATTATAAAAATGAAACTATTGGTTCTCATAGGGGACAATTTTAAATTGTTTTGTTTCCTTGTATACTTGAGCTAGAAACCACTATGGTAGTTAAAAAGTGTCAGTTTGCATGAACAAGTTATTTATTCCCAAGGGAAGAAGCAAAGTTGAAATAATATAAATGACCTTGTTTGTTCTAATTCTACACAGTAAGCCCATTCAATGTATGGTTAGGATCTTCTAATACGTATAATAAGACACAAAGAGAAAATGGACATCATTGAAAAATTATGAGTGTTGTAAAACGATGGAATTTGAGGAAAATCAACTATATGAAATATTGACAATTTTTCTAGAGAATAGGAATAAATAATTATTATATCCACTTTATAGTATTTGGGTCCAGTAAGATTCAACACATGAGACATTTCCAAGTTACCAACTACATTTTTCTTATCAAGGCTAATAATATAGTGCTAAACATAGATAATTTCTTCTTTACTCTATTTTATTTTTACACACATATTGTTTAATCCTATAGACTTGTTTGATAAATTTAAGTAGGATAGTAATTAATTTCTATAATTCATTAATTTAAACAAATAATTTTGAGAAAATTATATATATGTTTGAGATATATATTAGGTCTTTAAACAATATATATCTATTTTTGGATCCTATCATTTCACCAAATATAAAATTTATTTATTTATTGTTAGACCAAATATAAAGTATTAGCAACATATAATGAAAAAAATCCTTTCCTAGAGATATATAGATTCAAAAATTAATAATAATTTTTTGCATTAATCACCATAGAGGGAAAAACTAATAAATAATAAATCATAAAGTAGAAATAAAATTCACAAGAAATAAACTAAGTATCAATATAGATCATGCTTCAAGTAAGGAAAATTTAACATAAAAACTAATTATGTATGTTTAACAACACAATTTTATTAAATTGTCTATAAATAAGAGGAATCATATGACCAATATCTTATTCACAATCAGTATTTTTTCATTTAACATCAAAATAAATGTGTAACATATTATTTTAAATACAATACTCAATGTCAATGATAATATATATGATGAAAAAGTTGAAAAAACAAGTTAAATGACTAGAAACAAAGTTAAATAATTAGTAAAACATGGAAAAAATATGTCTTTTAATGATTTAAATTTGAATACCTTGCTTAGGAATATTTTCAAAGGAAATATAGTATAATTATGTTAAATAAAATGTTTTTTAACATAATATTTTAAATACCTCGTATTTAAAATAATATATATTTTTAACATATTTTAAATAGAATTCTAAATGCCAATGATAGTATATATGAAGAAAAAGTTGGAATTTAACAAGGTAAATTCCTAGAAACAAGGTTAAATAATTAGTAACACATGGAAAAGATATATATTTTTAATGATTTCAACATGAGTACCTCGCTTATGAAGATATTCAAAGGAACTATAATCCACCACCAACCCTATGATAAAATATCACAAACTCAAAATCCTTCAATGGATTTCCCACTTATGGATGATCTATCACCAAATGAACTCCCAAAGCATCCAAATATAGTCCACTCCTTCCATAAAAACCACAAATTTTGCATCCTTTAGATGGTGTTACAAAATCCTGTCCCCCATAGTTACTAAATGGGCCATACTTTTTATGATTGGTATGGAATGTAAGGGATGTCACCAATATTAAATCATTAAAATTATAATATTTGCCACTAATTGAAATCAATACTTCATTTGGATGATCAAACTCAACCTACAAAATACATGAATACATATTCATCTTTTATTAGAAAGATCAAATGAGGCCTTCAAAATCCAAAACATATATTTTAATTATATTTCACCCAAAAAAAAGATAAAACATACCTTAGATTTCGTCAAAGCTTTATGAGAGGTAGACATTATTGTTCTATTGTTATTTCCATATCAAATATCATGGTGGTATAATATACCATATGAATTAATGCAAGAGGTTAATTCTATTTTACCTTAGATTTTGTTTAAGGGGAGGGTAAATGCAATGATTTAATAAATTATTGAATAAGTAATTTTAATATTCTTGGGGCTTAAAATACTTAAATATGAATTATATAACTTATTATTCTTAATTTTTTTTGTTAAATACATTTATCCGTGGTAATATTAAGAGACAAAATATTTGAAATAGCATTGTCTAATTTTAATAAATGTACATAAATATTCAAATCAACCTTCTACAGTTACTTTGGAAGGAAAAAATAAATCTTGATGTATCCAGTAGTATTATACAATAATAGAGACTAAAAAGGTAATCTTAATAGAGCATAGGAAATATAAAAAGTATATATATATTTTCATATTTCATAACATGATGTGGGGGGATGAAGAAATTATTGAAGTCTAGAGAATTTTTAGGGACATATGGCACATTTTTGTTCATGCTTTAGACTGTGACTAAACTCAAAAAGGAAAAGTATTTTTCCTATATTGATGAAATCTTCTATTTCAATGAGAAAAAAAGAAACATATATCATGAAAAATTCATCATCTACTACAATTAAAGTCAAAATACCACAATATATTATTGTTGGCCCACCAAAAATATAAACACCTCTAGGTTCAAAAGTAATGAGATTGTCATCATAGTTTGTATGCATATAATGAAATTTTAGTTCATAAATTTTCCTCTTGAAATTTTCTCATGGTCATTTTATCTATCAAATGCATTGTAAATATATTTATAAGTTTTTTTGGACATGCTTAAGGAATTTCAAGTAGCTCATATTCATTGTTGAGGTTTATCATGGGGATTTTTTTTGTCAGAAAACTATGCATTTGGGACTATGATGCTTAGTATAGGTAAGATAATTGAATTGGGAAGGTTTTTTTTGAGGTAGTTAGAGGTATTTTCAAATATGATAGTTGTTTATTTTTTAATAATAATGTATTTTACCTCTTTTTAATTATGAATTTAAGTTTACAAGTGAGATTTTGTTCACCTTAAAATTGAAGTTCTGATCTAAAGTAATTTTATCTAGGGTATACTTGCCATATTTCATAGTATTTTCTTTCTACCATATTTCTATTTCTATGCTAAATCAATGCTATTTGATTTTTTTAATGTTTTCTATCTTTAACTAATTATATACTCCATTTATTAATAAACAAATGTGAGGAATACCCTCTATATTTATGAATCAAGCTATATTAGATTGAGTTAATTCCTTTTAATGGGATGCAATTTGTTGTGGCTATTTTTCAAGTTGATCTCACAGATAGATCAAGTGTAAATAATATTATACCTTTTAAAAATATAAAATGAATCACACAATCAAAGAAATGAGTTAACAAAAAAATTCAAGAGAAGAAGAATGAGATGTCAAAGAAAGGTTGTACAAGATGCATACTACTATTGTGTAATTTATCTTAAAGATATTAAAAAAAGATAAGGGTTTTGATGAGGGAAAGGAAACACCTAGAAGGTGGAGAAGTGTCTTGCAAGTAATCCTTTATTCAAAGTTGTGGCCAAGATTGAGATACTACCATCAATAGGAGGTGCAAATATAGAAATACTTGACATTTGAATTTTATAGCTGAAGGTATATTTAGTAAGTAGATGCTCTAACATTAAATCAAAGGATATCATATTATAGGAAATAATGATTTAATTTTTTTTGATAATGCAAATTGCATTCTATGTCTTCAAAACATAAAATTTTATAAACTATATTAGGAACATTTAAAGTAATTTATTAGGAAGCAATTCTATCCAATATTTTAGAAAGAGGAAAAGAGAATGGAATGAAATATTTTGAAATAGAAAGAGGGGTAGGCTGTATATGAAAAAACTATTAAATTTTATGGAATGGTTATTAAAATGGTTAAAAATGTGCTATATGATGAAATACCAATAAAATGTATAGGGGTATTCATACTTACCTTGATATAACTATATTACTTTATATTTAGGAATATATAGATGAAGCATTATCATATGATGATTATCTTTAGATTTATTTAGACTTCTACACACAAGTATGTAATGAATTCAAATCTAATAAAACATATAAAAGGTAAATCCAAATAACACTAATAATTAATCTACATATTTTGACCATTGCATTAGGGATGATCATGAGAAACTATCTTGTTGGGATATTCATAAAAATGAATAAAAAGGTAAAAATGATGTTGATATCTCAATTCAAGATTGTAAAGAGATTAAAGGAATTTATTTCACATATTTGATTGATAGAGAAGTGTAATGGCGTGAATTTGCACCCTTTGCAAATTCCACATTTACACTCCTTACCTTAAAAATATTAAACTCGATGATACTATTCCACATCCTTTGTCTACTCTCCATCCACCTGACCGATGTCTGTAGTGTCGACGTGGGAATTTCTATTGGGGACACTAGTGTTGTGCATGAATGTCTGTGTGGTGCACTGCCATCCTGACAAGATTCTCACCTCTAGAATCTAAAGGGGTGTTACACTTCTCCTTTGGAAATGAAACGTAATGTCCCTGTGCCCTTGATTGACCTTGAATGGCTCCTTTGGCCTCTCTTTCACCTTCAAATGTCTATCTCACTCATTCAATCCATCTTCTTCAATCTGACTTGATCCTCTACACATTCATTTGATCTTCTTCAATATCTATAGGTCACATTCACTCTTGGAAACTTTATACTCACTTCATTCACAACATTCTGACCATTTTTTAAGCTCCAAATTGGCACTCTATTGGTTTTACTCCTCTTGTTGTTGACACAATGTTTGCATTCTAAAGCTTGCAAGCTCACATCTTCCTTCATGTTCCTTGAGAGAATATTATTGGGAGGTGATATCCATTCATTTAGTATTTTTATATTGGTTTAGTAGCATATTGTTGTTAACATTGCTTGGTATTATTACTTTTAATGCTTTCCTTTATTGTAATTTCTCTATCGTTTCTATTCTAGCTATCCATAGAGGTGGGAAAAGAAAAAATTGGGGTTTGACTGTGGTAAGCTGCAAAAAAACCCCAACATTTTCCCCCATTCTATTGTGTGTAGGTATTTCGTTCGTGTGGAGCTTGCGGGAGGCTGAACCTACTGTAAGTTGGATTTATACTACCCTTGCTCACTATTTTGTTCTTAATCAATCTTATCTATTAAGTTAAGGTGTTCTTCTTGTTGTTTTAGCCATCCGGTTATTTTCTATTTACTATCATCATACAAAAATTGTTATTATTAGGTCATTAGTAAATTCTCTATGAGTTTTGATTGTACTTTACATCCTCTATCCGTACGGATGCCAACGACTGACTGGGACACCAATGTGCCATGCTGGTGTCTGTCTTCTACGTTGGAGTCCTTTGGTAGATAGCTATTGAAGTTACAATCTAGGTGGTCTGAGAACTTACTCGCTTGACCTTCCTAATCTCTTAGGTTGACATAAGGAAAGTGACATCAGTTTTCATTCCTTTTCACCCCCTTAAACATCAAACCTATCTTAAACAATCCCTTAGCGTGAGTTAGATCAGGGAAACTAATTGTTCTAGACCCTCCCATGACTTGGAGTCCTGAGAACTCGATCCCCCTCTACATTTTGGAAAACCCGACGTGAAATGTTTTGGTTCCATTTAATAGGGTTGAAGAATTCTTCTCTCATGTTCTAGGTATATTGTAGGTGTGTGCATTGCAGGGTTCCTAGCCTTGTAACCCAACCTACAACTAGGCTAGCAGTATAGCTAGAAGAGTCCCTAGACATTGTGACATGAAGTGAAGCCTGAAACAAGTCACTATATAATTGTTTAACCCTTGTGGTCTTCTAAGAAATTCTTTTCTAGTGTACGCACTTGCGATGGATTATTTCTTGCATGTTCCTATCCCATCAGTGCAACCTACGAGTTGGTCTCCTGCTATAACCTTTACCTCACAGGATTTTTTGATGAATGCTAATAGAGAACCCTCTCCTTTTTACATTCCTTCTCATATCAACAAGAACATCATAACTCATGTTCTCATTGACCCTACATGTCGGGTTAATGTTATCACAGAGGAGATCATATTAATAAAAAAATTATGTATAAGGATGGGTATGATGAGTCTAAAAGCACTAGACGTACACATGATGGGATTTCCATTCCTCCCATCAGTTCTATCACTCTTTTAGTCCTAGTTGGGCCCAAGATTGTGAATTCCCTCTTTGATATTATCTAAGGGTTTGAATTGTTCAGAGTGAAAGTGGGCATTCCTTGGCTAGTTTCCATGAACACAGTTCCCTCGGTGATCCATAAATGCTTAAAGTTATCTCATGAGGGTTCCATGGATGTATTCCATGACACTAGTTACAAAATGATGGTGGCACATGGAGGCTACTCACTTGATCACTTCTGGCTTACCCATGTTGGTATGCTCCCTCCAAGGATGGACCTATTGTATCACACTTATGTAAAATACAAGAATGGGGGCATAGCACCAAAGGTGACCTATCCTCCTTCTCCCTATGCTATTTTAGTTAAGGATTCCATGATAGTGCAACATAAGGCTACCTTTGATGCTTGGAAAAAGGATGAGGAGAAGTCCACCCAGGGCCCTTCTTCTTCTTCCTCTATAGTTCGTCTTGCTTCTGCCTCTCGCCCTGTTGCATTACCTTTGACTTATGCTCCTATGTATCACTTGGAGAGTCCGATGGTGCTTTCTTGGTGAAAGGCCAAGCATCAGGTGTTAAAACTTCCCTTCTTATCCATGGTGTCTTGGCCCATTGTCTATGGTAAGGGGACAGGCCTTCATGGATTTTCCCTTGCATCTTGACCTCTACAGCCTCCTACTACTCTCACCTCTTTGGTGGGAAATGGGAAGAGTCCCATGACTAAGGTACCTAAGTCTCCTTCTCCACCTACTATTACATCCATTCCTGCATCTCTTCCTCCTATTTCTACCCATGATTCACTCCATCCACTGAAACCGATTGTGATGGACACTCCGATGACTGAACAGGAGCCTTCCGCTCCTCCTCAAGTTGCAGCCTCTATCTCTTAGAGCCAAAGAAACCACCTTGCATGTGAGAATAATATTTGGAAGAAAAATTTGGCCACTGAGTAGGCTACTTTGTAGGAGGAAGGGGAGACAACAACTCCTGTTTCGGTGTCCTCTACCGTGTCCTCCTCTTCTTCCCCTTCTTCAGTTCTCTTCGCCTCGATCTTGCTTCTGGCTCCCCCTATGAGAGTGGATGATCCTCACCCTAAAAGGGTGCAAGTGTACATTGCTCCTTCATTTGAGCCTCCTCTTTTGATGTCCCTTCTAGAAATTCTGCCTTTTCCCAAACCTATGGATATGTTGAATACCTCGATGGTGTCCACTATAGTTTTCTCCTCTTCCTCGTCACTTTCTACTTCATCTATGGGGATCTCATATCCTCTAATGAAGTGCAAGTTGGAGGATGACCCTACTTCTAGTGGGGGTCAGATGAAGGTATCGCCTTCTTCGAAAGCTAGTTCTACTCTAGCCTTCGCCGTCCTAGTGACAAAGGTAGCCCCAACATCCCTAGAGTTTGTCACTGCCCCCGAGTCTTTTGGGGAGATCGACAGTGGATCTTGGGTGCCTCCTTCATCACCCACTTAGTTGAAACATGGCACTCCCATCAAGTGCATGTTCAACTGAGTGGATGATGTCCCAACTCTATTGATGATTTTAATGATGTTTACCTCACAGGAGCTAAGAGAAGAGGACCTCAAGGGGCCCTCTTGCTTGTCTCTTGTCGTAGGAGAGTCAGAGGGTGCTCACCTTGCTGTTTCGCACTTGTAGGATTTTCCACCTTCCCCTTATAATGATCTAGACTAGGAGAATGATGACCTCTTGGTTGATGAGTACTAGGAGGTCACCTCTTCTTTATTTGTAGATTAGATTGTGTGTGTAGTGTGTTTCCCCCATTCTTGTTTTTTATGTTCCTAGAGGACCCTTGTCACCCTTTTAGGTGCTTGGATATAGGACTATTTTGTGTAATAAAATTATTCCATTTGTTACATCATTCTTCCTCTATTGTACCTTGAATTTTGAAAATTGTGGATGATGCAAAGTGTTGGGGAATTTAGGCCTCCCTTCCATGTTGACCCAATTTTTTATTTTTTTATTTTTATCTTTTTTCACATGCCCTTATTCACATCATTAGATATAGTAGGGGGTTGATGAAATTTCACATATATATATTATTATATTATATCTATCTATATCTATGATCAGTTTTGACCCTGAAATATCAAATCCCCCTATCCTTAGTCTTTATCTTTTCTTATGAGGTTTTTTATCTTTCTCTCTTATGTGCTTAAGTTTTTACTTGGGGCTTATGTATTTTCCCCCGCATGTGTGAGATAGCCCATGTGGCATTGCAATTCGGTAGTATTTTTTTCATTAATAAAGAAAAGTGTTGGTCTCTCATGTTGTGAAAACCAATGTGTGTCAATCTATGTGTGTGTGTGGTTTGAGTTGGCTATGAGATTGTGATGGCCTGATAAGGTCCTCCAGTCTTGACTATGTGAAGTGGCCTCAGAGCAAGTTGTCCTGAGTATGTAACAAAGCACCAATCGTGAGGTAGTTGCAACATGACCTGTGAGTGTGGGTTGAAGTTAGAAGACCCACGGGTGATGAGCTGAGAAGAGTTGTGGAAAAGTATATTTGTTGTAGAAATGAAGGAGGGTTTGTAACTACTATTCCCCAATAGAGATAAAGCTGGGTAGAAGGTGTAGAGTTCCTCTAGTAAGAGAGAATGGGTAGAGGATAGATGCATGAGTGAGGTATTGAGACAAAGAGTACCTGTAAATGTAGAGGATTTGAGTTCTAGAAGAGATTGTTGTAGGTGAAAAGAGACTTGCAACTTCAAAGGGCTTGAATCCTAAAGAGATTTGTTGCAGAAAGGACCTGTGATTACAGGGGGTTGATACCCTAAATAGAGAGGGAGAGATTGTTGCAAGGAGGACTTGTAATTGTAGGACTTGCAAGTTCTTGAAGATGTCTTTGAATAAGAGGACAAGATGGATCATGGGGAGGCCAGTGATAGTCCCATTTTGGGAAGAGTATTGGGAAAAGGTGAGAGGAAAGAAGTTGATTACAAAGCTGAAACAAATTGAAGTGAAATTGGATTCCCTTGAGAAAAGCTTGGGAATTAAGGAACATGTTATAGAAAAGGGTATGCACAAAGATGTGGTGATGGATCTAAAGAATCCTAAATTTGATGAGTAGATTAGTGAAGCCAAGGATGTCCCTTGTTAACTGAGGAAATGAGGCTAAATAATGAATTGTTGACAACTAAGAATGAAAAGTTGAAAGAGAATATGGTAATGCATAATGCTTTAGAAATGACAGCTAAAAACCCTATATTTGATAAAGAATTTGATGAAGATGAAGAAGATATCCTATTCAAAGAGGAGATAAGGAAGATAGATATCTTCTTAGGGACAATAACTGATGAATGCAATAAGGAGATACAGGTGGGAGGAGATAAGCCCCACGAACATTTTAACTTTGGTTTGTTTGCAGGAAAGGGAGAAGAAGCAACAATGTATGATGAGCGAGAAGAAAGATTAGTGACAACAAAGAAAATTTTTGATTATTGTGAAAAATGCGTAAAAGTACATTCATTTGAGTTTGGATGTATAGAAATGTTGAGGGTTGAGGTACAACCCAAGAATAGCCATTATTTTTTTGATATAAGGGGATAAGCGGATTTTGAAGGGATAGCCATTATGTTGGTATGACATGAAAAGAAGTTAAAGAAAATGAATGTTCTTAGAGGAGGAGGACAAATTGTGGTGGGTTAATTCCCACAAAGGTGAAATACTGTGAGGAAGAATGGTGGGAATTTGAAGTTTACAAAGAGATCCAAAGGAGAAGGTATATACAGAAAGAGAAAAGCCAACAAGTGTAGATAGTGAAACTTCAAAGGCAATAGTCAGTGAGACTGAACAACTAGAAAGTGCTGAAAAGGAAATAAAAAATAAAGGATGGAATAATAGATGCCATGTGTAGGAGTGCATATGATTTTTAATCACTTGGGGAGTCTGATGTAGGAGCATCATTCTCCAACCCCTTTGGCTGGCATTGCTCCCTCGCTGACAAGACTTTGGCTTATCGGCAGGAGGTTTCTATCCATACCAGTGATGAAACAATGGTGTTGGAAGAATAGAGTTACATCAGTGAGAGTGTGCAGTATTGGTAGGACATTAGTCTTTGTACCAACAACAGAGAAATATCGACATGACCAAAGTGTTTTCAGTGTGATATTGGAGGAAGTCCCTTTGATGGGATGATAATATTCTTATTGACAAGACATGGATGGATTGACAGGAGTCTGGGAGAACTCTCCTCGATGGGGCGATAATGTGTAGGGAAGCATTGTCGGTGAGACAATGGAGTATCACCTAGACATTGAGGAATGTATCTTCGACATGGCAATAAGGGCGTAGCCTACCAAGTGGGACCCAGTCATGATGACATGGGTGATAGTGGTAATGAAGCCGATGTATGGCATGGAGAGATTGGGTAATCCATATCCTTGCTATGGATTACAATGTGGTGATATGGTGACTTAGTGGATCTAGAGTTCATCAGCGAATCATGGGTTTCTGAGTTTTTTGAACCTATGTCATGGGGTTCTCAAGTTTTCTAAACTCCCAACTTGGTGATCCCTTTTGTTGTTGGCGAGACAAGCATGTTTTGATGAGACTTGCATTGAATTATCTTTGACATTCCAATTTGGTATTGTTGTTCTCATCAAAAAGACAAATCGGTGTCGATGGGAGTTCTAAAGGTGTCTCTTCAACATCTCGTCAGAGTGCAGTGGAGCTATGTCTGCAAGAGTCATGCTTGTTGGTAGGACATTCATAAATTTCTCTTCCACATTTTGTGTTTGTTCAACATTATGAGGACAATGAGCTTAGTGGACCATTGCATCGAGGTGACCTTATGGTGTTGGTGAGAGACACTCCTAAGTCTCTTCGAATAGGCATGTCTCATTGACAGTGTGGTGGTAGCAATATCGATGTGATAGGGTGGTGTCAGTGTGAGATCCTCCGATGTCTCTTAGACATTCTAATGATATTTCGCTAAAGCTTATTGATGTGACATGAGGTTTTTGGAGAGAAATCTCCCAAAGTATTGCTGACATTCAAAAGCAGTAGACACACAAAGATGGTCAATGGTGGTGGATGAAAAATGTGGTCACAATGCTTGGTGCAGCAATATTCGATAATTCCACATCATTGTTGTAAAATACATATTCATTGGCTGACTTGGTGGAGCTACTAATAATAGGGTAACTGCCTAATGATTTCATTGTTGATTGGATGACAAGAGGGTGCTATGACAACATTGAAAGGAAGAAGGCCAAGGTCGACATGATGAAGGTGCACAGTATAAAAAGATAGCTTGAGACTGGGAAGAGATAGGAGAGGTAGTGACGAGTAGCCAAGAGCCCGTAGGGAAAGTTGGTAAGAAGGGAGAGCCAACCAGAACAAGAAGAGAGCTAGGGAAAGATTGGGGTGGTCTATAACAGATCTGAAAATTGGTAGACAACTGTAGTGAGATAGCCCATGTGGCATTGTAATTTTGTAGTGTTGTTTTCATTAATAAAGAAAAGCGTTGGTTTCTCATGTTGTGAAAACCAATGTGTGTCAATCTCTATGTGTGTGTGGTCTAAGTTGGCTGCAAGATTGTGATGGCCTGATAAGGTCCTCTGGTTTCGACTGCATTAATTATAGAGAATGGAAGAGTTGCAAGTGATAGTTGCAAGATAAAAAGTACAAATTTGGAGGTGCTCATGAAGCACATACTTTGATTTTCTTTTGATATAGTTTGTTTTATTTAATTTTTAGATTATTTAAAGGGCATATGTTTCTTCCCTTCAGTTATTTGATGACTGAAATATATTGTGTAATCAGATTTTTCATGTTGAGAAGTTATTTTGTTGAAACCCTCAATTCATTTCATGAACCCTTGTGGCTGATTTGAAGCAATGCATTATTGAGTTTGTTTGAGTGTTTATTTTTAGAAAAGAGGGTTGTTGAGAATGCCCCTTTCATCACATTATACTTTATTTTTCAATGTAACTATGTGATGATCATTTTCATATTTTTGATGAGCTTTCTTTTTGATCAAATTGTGCCTTTTGGTGAAGTTAGGTATCTCAAAACTAATTGTTTGATATGTAAATCATTGTTGTGAACAAAGTATGATAATTTCTATTGTATTTTACAAAAGGAGCATGTAATTACTATATTTCTATGCCTTTTTCTATATTTTTTGAATTAGAGGCTTCTCCATTCCATTTGTGGAGAAATTTACAACTTCATGACCTATCAGTAGAAAGGAGAAATCTAGTGTATGAAATTTACACATAAATTTATTTTTTAGAATTCAATTATTGCAGCAAATATTTAATTGGGGATATTACACCTTCATTCATATTTTTTTTAGTATCCAATCCCTTAATGTTGGAACGTTTAGACTATGATTTCCTTTATTCTTGTCTTAGATACTTAGCCTTTCTGTCATGAGGAAGAATAAATCAACAAAATATCATGGAAGATGGTAGAATATTTTACTTTGATATAACTATTATAGAGTTAGTGTCATTTTACATTATTAATATTTAGGGTTATGATTATTTTTAACTAGATTTGAAAGACCCAAAAATTTCACTTTTAAACCCTAAAATTTAACTTAATAATTTATTTTTTGATTAGTATTAAACTTAATATGAGATTTTTTTGATTCCTCATGGGTTTACAAAATTTAATAACCTAGTTTACATAGATATAAAGGGAAACATTTATAGAGATTAATGTTAGTAAAAGATTTTACAACGATATTCCTAGTACATGATAATCGTAATAGTCATGATTATAGTAAGTACAAATCTAAAACACCATCAAATATAGTGGCAAACATTTAAAAAAATAACATAAAAAAGCTAAATTATAAATCCTTACAAATTCTGTCAATCATTCTCGTGATTCGTAGGTCAAAATTGATGCCATAGAATCCAAACTCAAACTCCCTAAATTTTCCTTGTTAGGTCAAAGGGTTTCTATCCTTTGATTGAAAAAATTGAAGGGTTTTTTCTTGCAAGTATGTTGTTGGTCTTGTCATTGATGTCAACAATTGTTGGTGTTGGTCATTGATGTCAACTATATGGAGATTGTGTGTTGAAGTTATTGGAAGGATGTTGGTGTTGTTATAGTTGTGGAGATTGTTGGAGATTGCTTGTGTTGATGAGATGGGTGGTAGTATGGATGTGTTGTGATAAGTGTTGCATATGTTGTAGATGCATTGAAGAGGTGCTAGTAGTGTTGCAGTTGTAGTTGGATCACTTGGTTTCTAAGTTCTTTTGAGAATTTTGAATAAAAGAGATTACAGTGTGATAGAGTGATGTTCAATATTTTGCTCCACATTTATTTAGGGTTGAAGTTATGCTTGTTTGTTTTGGATATGTTGATTAGAGGTTCTTAAAGGTGTTATATCCAAAGTTGCAGGTTCTAGATCGTATGACAGTAAAAGTTGTGTTCACCAATGTGTGTGCCTATGAAGAAGGTTGTCTAGGAGAAATGAGATTGCTCTGCATTTCTCTGCATTAAGGTTTCTTGTCTTGTGGATTTTGGGACATGATTATAATGTATTTATCTACTTTCCCTTGAGGTTTGAGGTGTTCCAAAAAGTTGGTTAGTGAGTTGGATGTCTGTGCCAGTGTGTTTAGTTGTACAAAATGATGGCGTTCTCAGTTTCGGGTAGTTGTGGTAAAGTTGCAAAATATTTTGAGATGTTTTATGGATATTTTAGAGTGTTGTTTGGTGGTCCATAAAGTTGTATCCAGACCTTGTTAAGCATGAACATAATTGTTAAGGGAGTTAATATAGGTTTGGATGACTTGGCGTGTTAGCATTAATTGTGGAAGTGGTGTGTTGTTTGTGAAAGATTTGCAAAGTGTGTTGATGTAGATTTGGGTCCTAGTTAACCCTTGGTGTGGTCATCCTTCACTTATTTCCACCACGGAAGTGTTTGGTACCAACCTATTTTGTAATTGCACTTTTAAGGTGCATAGCTGACCTTAGAGAAAATTTTCAAGGTTGTGGATGATATATAAGCAAGGTAAATCATTGGAGATGTGTATAGATCTATGGAAGGTGTGCAAAAGATGCAAATTTGATTAAGTATGATGATTTGAATTCAAGCTTAATGCCTATGACTTCAAAGAAGTGATAAGAAGGTTCTACATTTGTAGTGTACCTGAAGTTATTCAAGGAAGTGAGTTGGAGGTTGTAGATGGTTCAAAGTTGTTGTGGTGGATCTTCCTATTGCTCTGAGATATATTTCTCTTTGTAGCAATTCCTTTCCTTCTTCTTTCTAATCCAATATTGAGCCATTGGTAGTGAGATATTTCTTTTGGGCAGTGAGTCCTCTGATAGTGAGCCTATCATATTCGATGTTGCTATTAATTTATAAATTGTAAGAATATAAAGTAATGGTCTAACAACTGATGATGAGATCAAGGAATATGAGAACAATGGAAAATTAAGGAATGCTCTTTTGAGTGGTCTTGCTAATTCAGAACTTGTGAAGGTTATGGGCTACAAATCTAGTAAAGAGATTTGGAAGAAGCTAGAAAGTATCTATGAAGGAGATGATAAGGTCAAGAAAGGAAAGATGTAGAATTTGAAGACTAATTTTGAAAGCCTAAGGATGTTAGAAGATGAAGATATTGCATGCTACATGCATAGAGTGGATGAAGTTGTTAATTCCATTAATGGACTTGGTGGAAAACAAGAAGAAGATGAGGTGGTAAAGAAGGTACTAAGAACTCTTCCGAAGTCTCATAGTTCTAAAGTTTCTACTATTGAGGAAGATCGAGAATTAGATCATTATTCTAAAGACTAGGTTTTTGGTTCTTTAACTACTTTTGAATTGAGAGATTTTGGTCAAAATAATTCAAGAAAATAGACTAATTTTAAAGCTAGAAAAATGGAGAAGAATGATGAATCAGATTTGGATGATCTTGATGAAATAGAATCAAAATTTGTAAGAATATTCAAAAAGGGCAATGTAAAATATAGAGGTAAGTTACCTTTCAAATGTTTTAACTATAGAAAGATAGGTCATTATGCTTCAGATGTCTAGCCAAAGTTTCAAATGACAAATATAAGGATAACAAAGGTAAATTTTTCAAGAAAAGTTATTATGTTAAAGAAGATGATAACATATTTGATGATGAATCTGACTACCCAGATGATGAAAATGATGAAGGCTTATTCATGGATCTAAATGTTAGAAATAATTCTATTGAATCTAAAAGATGTATGACTTGGAAATTGATTTGAAAATAGCTCACAACATCAAAGGAACTATGGTGACTAATTTTCATGCTAGAGAGGATAAAAAACACAAGATAATTGACACTAGATGCTCAAATCATATGATAGGTGCTAAGAGTAATTTTTTTAAACTTGAAAAGTTTGGTAGTGGTCTTGTTAAGTTTGGTGATGACACATTTGCTAAGATATGTGGAAAAGGTTCAATTAGTTTTGATGGAAAGAATAATACAAATTATTTTCTTTATGTCAAAGGTCTCTGACATAATCTTCTTAGTGTAAGACAAATGTGTAGCAAAGGATATAATCCTTTATTTCAAGATAAATGGTTGTGAAATTAGAAAAGGAAGATCCAAAACTCTAGTTGCTACATGAACAAGGATAGACAAGAATGTTTATCAGTTCAAAGCTACTAATGGTAAGTGTTTTATGAATAAAATCAGTGAAATTTAGATATGACATAGAATAATGTGTCACATAAATTTTTTATAGTCTAGTGAGGATCAACTCTACTCAAGCTATGAGAGATCTACTAAGAATTATAAATCCTATCAATGCAGTTTGTAAGGAATGTCAGGATGAGAAGCAAACAAGAAGGAGGTTCAATATCAAAGAATATTCTACCATAGGACCATTGGAATTGGTGCATACAAACCTATGTGGACCTACGAGAATAAGAAGCTTTCAAGGTGAGAGGTATTTCATGTTGTTAATTGATGATTACTCTAAAATGATGGGTAACTTTTCTCAAAGAAAAATCAGAACCTCTAGTCAAGTTTAAAGAATTTAAGGCTATGGTTGAGAATGAAATGGATATGAAAATAAAATTCTTAAGCTCTGAAAAAGGTGGAGAATTCACTTCCAATGAGTTTAATAATTTTTGTGAAGATCATAGAATAAAGAGGTATTTGTGATCTCCTAAAAATCCTTAGGAGAATGGAGTGGTGGAGAGAAAGAATAAGATAGTTCAAGAAGAATTAAGGAAAATGATAAAGGAAGCAAATCTATTAGATGTCTATTGGAGAGAAGGTACTCATACTACAATATACATACTCAACAGAGTACAAGAAAGAGTAAACAATTCAAAGACTCCCTATGAACTGTGGTAAGGAAGAACTCCTACTGTCAAATATTTCAGAGTGTTTAGAAGAAAATATTCTATTATGAGAGATGAAGAAAGCTTGGGAAATTTTGATGCAAGGTCATATGAAGGAATATTCCTTAGATATTCTACAAGAAGCAAGGCTTATTGATGCTACAACAAGAGGTGGCAGAAGATAGTTGAAAGTGAAAGTGTCAAAGTAGATGAAGAACCACATAAAAGCTTAGTATTAATAAAAGGATACAAATTTGATGATTCCTCTTGTAAAGAAGAAGAAAAAGAAGAAGAGAAGGAAAAGGAGATGTTGGTTGAAGAGGAAGATGCTTCAAAAAGATTTTTTAATACTCCTAAGTATGTGTAGAAGAATCATTCTGAAGATCAAATCATTGGTGATAAGAGGAGGTATGTTGAGAAGAAGAAAAGTTGCTATGATAGAAGAATAGGTAAATTTGTGCCTACTTTCTAAAGTAGAACCTAAGATAGTGATTGAGGCATGTAAGGATAAGAATTAGAACAAATATATGGAAGAAGAATTGATGCATATTGAGAAGAATCAAACTCAGGAATTAGTCCCAAGACTAGCAAAAAAGAATGTAATAGGAACTAAATGGGTATTCCAAAACAAAATGAATGAGAATGGAGAAGTTATCAGAAATAAGGCTAGAATTGTGTGTAAGGGATACTCACAAGTGTAAGGAATAAATTTTGAGGAGAAATTTTCTTCAGTGGCAATAATAGAGGCCATTAGGACCTTTTTGGTCTTTACAACACATAAGAATTTCAAGTTTTATTAGATGGATATGAATTCTACATTCTTGAATGGTGAGCTAGAAGAAGAGGTATACATTAAACAACATGCAGGCTTTCAGTTATCAGATAATCCTAATATAGTTTATAGATTGAAAAAGACATTGTATGGAATCAAGTGAGCTCCTAGAGATTGGTATGCAAGATTGGATAGGTACTTGTCATAGCAAGGATTCAATAAAGGTACCGTAGATAGAAATCTTTAGTTTAAAGTTGACAAGGATCAAATATTAATTATGGTTGTGTATGGTGATGATAAAATATTTGGAGGAAATGAGGGAATGTGCAAGAAGTTTGCAAAAGAGATGGAAAATAAATTTGAGATGTTAATGTTTGGGGAGATGAATTTCTTCATTGGGATACAAATTAGTCACATAGCAAAATGAATATTTATTTCATAGTCAAAACATGTCAAGGAAATTCTAAAGAAGTTTGGAAAAAAGACTCTAAATCGGTATGTACTCCTATGGTTATTAGTTGCAAGTTGAGCAAGAATGATGAATCTCCTAAGATTGGTCAGAGCAAGTACAAATCAATGATTGGTGGATTACTATATCTAACTATTACTAGACCAGATATCATGCATGCAGTTTATCTTATGGATAGATTTAAAGAAGATCCTAGAGAATCACATGTGGTAGTAGTACAGAGGATATTCAAATATTTGTAGGGCACTTTGGACTATGGTCTATGGTATCCAAAGGATACTAATTTATCTTTAAGTTCCTATACATATGCAGATTGGGAAAGTTGTGTGGATGACAAAAGAAGTACAAATGGAGGTGCTTTCTTTCTTGGAAGTAGGTTGGTCTCTTGGCTAAGAAAAAAAGTAGGATTTAGTATCTTTATCTATTGCAGAGGTAAAGTATATTGCTACAACATATCGCCACACATAGGTGCTATGAATGAAGTAAACATTGAAGGATATTAGAATATCATATAGTCAACCTATTTCTATCTTGTGTGATAATATAATTGCTATAAATATATTAAAAAAATTGGTGATGCTTTCAAGGAAAAAGCATATCTCAATCTGGTATCACTTTCTAAGAGAGAAGGTTGTAGAAAATGAGGTGAAGGTGGAGTATGTGCCTACAAAGGATCAAGTTGTAGATATTTTCATAAAGCATCTTCCTAAAGATACATGTGAGTATCTCCAACAGAAGTTAGGGGTTATTTCCCCTCCTTTCAACTAGATGCATAAGAGTGTGCATCATCCCCATTGAGAAGTTCAAGATTTATTCTTTTTGTTTTGAACTGATGAAGGCTATCTCTCAAGAGGAGAAGGTAGTAGTATTTTTGAACTTGGTGAAGTTTCAATGAAGCATATGTTATTCCCCTAAGGTGGAGTGTGCAAAAAAGTAAAGTGTTGTGAAGAGAGAGTGCAGTTTCTTGCCGATGTTGCAAATGTCAAAAGGGAAAAAAAAAAAAGAAAATTGAAAGGTGCAGGTGTTTCCATTTGAATGCTATCAAAGGGGGAGAGAAAAATAGTTCTATAAAGGAAAGATAGTTGGATGAGTCTATGACCCTTTACCATTGATGCCAAAGGGGTAGAGATTTGGTTGAAAAACCATAGTGTAGAAGAGAATATGGCTTGAAGACTATAGGGAGAAAGATTGTTTAGGAGCAAGAGAATAAGAATATGAAGAATGAGAGATGCCCTAGTCAGGGGGAGTACTTCATCTTGTAGAATTACTATTGATATGTTTTTGTTGTTGATGGTTTTTTAGAACCGGTGTTGCCATCAATAAAAAAGGGGGAGATTATTGCAAGTATGCTACTGGTGTCATTGATGTCAATAGTTGCTAGTTATGGTCATTGATGTCAACTATATGGAGATTGTGTGTTGAAGTTATTGGAAGGATGCTAGTGTTCTCATAGCTGTGGAGATTGTTGAAGCTTGGTTATGTTGATGAGATGGTTGGTAGACTATGGATGTGTTTTGAGAAGTATTGTAGATGCTATAGATGTGTTGAAGAGGTGTTAGTATTGTTGTAGTTCTAGTTGGATCACTTGGTTTCCAAGTTCTTTTGAGAAAATTTGAATAAAAGATATCACAGTGTGATAGAGTGATGTTTAGTGTTGTGCTCCGCATCTCTTCATGGTTGAAGTTATGCTTGTGTGGTAAGGATATTCTAATTAGACCTATGTTTAGAGGTGTTATATCTAGATTTGCAATTTCTAGATCATACAATAGAAAAAGTTGTGTTCACCAATGTGTGTGCCTATGAAGAAGGTTGTTTGGGAGAAATGAGATTGCTCCACATTTCTTCACATTAAGGTTTCTTCTCTTGCAAATTTAGAGACATGCTTATAATTTCTATATCTACTTTCCCTTAAGGTTTCAGGTGTTGAGGTGTTTTGTGAAGTTGGTTAGTGAGTTGGATGTTGTGCTAGTGTGTCTGGTTACATAGAATGATGTTGTTCTCAGGAATAGGTGGTTGTGGTAGAGTTGTAGAATATTTTGGTGATGCTAGAATATTTTGAGATGTTGTATGGATATTGTGGAGTGTTGTTATGTGGTCTGTGAAGTTGTCTTTAGACTTGGCTAAGGAGGAACTTAAATTTTAAGGGAATTAATATAGGTTTGGTCGACCTGGCGGGTTAGCGCTAATTATGGAAGTGGTTTGCTATTTGTAGAAGCTTTGTAAAGTGTGTCAATGTATATTTGGGTCCTAGTTAACTCTTGGTGTGATCTTCCTTCACTTCTTTCCACATTGGAAGTGTTTGGTGCTGACCTATTTTATAATTGCATGTTTGAGGTGCATAGCCAACCTTGGAGAATATTTTTAAGGTTGTGGATGGTATATATGAAAGGTAAATCATTGGAGAGGTGTTTGGATCTGTGGAAGGTGTGTAAAATATGTGAATTTGATTAAGTGTGGTGATATGAATGTGAGATCAATGCCTATGACTCCGAAGAAGTGAGTAGAAGGGTCTATATTTTTAGTGTATGTGAAGTTACTGAAGGCAGTGAGCTAGAGGTTGCAGATGGTTTAGAGTTATTGTAATCTTCTTGTTGAGCTTTGAGATAGATTTCTCTTTATAATATTTCCTTTCCTTCTTCTTTCTAATCTAAAAGTGAGCCATTGACAATGATCCCTTATTTATTTTGAGTATAGTAAGCCCTTTGGTAGTGAGCCTATTATATTTGATATTGCTATTACTTTATATTGTGAGCTAATCCTCATCGTGGTTTTTCCCTTCTTGGGTTTTCCATGTAAATTTGGTGTTCTACTATGCATGGTGTTTTGATGTGTTGTTGTTTCACTTGTTTACTTTCATGCTAATTCTAATTAAGGGTTTAAGGGCTAATAAAGATTTGAATGTTAATGAGGGTTTTGATGTTTTCATGTACAACTGATTCACCTCCCTCTCAGTTTTCCTATGCATATAACTTTCTTTCCTTCATTTCACTATATAACTAAATGGTTTTTGGATGTGAACAATAAACTAAATCCCTAGAGGCATCCATCCTAGAAAAGACAAGATCCATGGTCAAAACATTGTTCCCATGTTTAGTGTTGTAAATTGCATACCATTGCGATTTCACCTATGTTTTGTTTCTATTTTAGCGTCCATTTTCCTTAGTATTTTTGTAAGCTTATTTCAATTCTTGCATCAGTCTTTTTATTTCTCAAGGTGCTCATACCTTCTCTTTTAGGGTCACTTGTTCATGTTACCTTTATGTTAGCCTTATGTTTTTCTTGTCTCATGCCATTTTTAGCATAAATTGTTTGGAAATTAGTGCCTAGCATGGACATCTGCACTAGCGTCCCACAATAATTTATTGTTCAAAGAATATTTTTTATTTTCCATTTGTCACCTTCCCAATTTAGTAAAAAAAATTTGAAACAATTCATAATATCTCATCAACCCCTTTCTTTGCCCTCCTCTTCTCTTTTTTGAAACTTATCTTTCATTTTGGAAACTCTCTCTCCTTCTCTCGGCTCTCTTAGAATCTCAAGCACACACACAACTCTATATAGTTCATTACAACCTACTACAAAAATCTCACAATATTCTCTCAAGAAATCTTGTTCTCTTTAGCTTCCTCAAGCTTTTCAGTTAACATTGTTCCTTTTATCTCATGCCTTCGAGCACCTTGAGATTATCACATCCATTTTTATTTAATTTTAGTTTCAGTGTTGCACATTCACAACTCTAACTATTCCTAGACACATTTGGGATATGAGCATTTACATATCATTTTATTTCTCTCTATCTATCTTGGTTACTATGGAGGTGAAAACACCAAAGAAGGGATTTGACTAAGATAAATCCCCAAAAAACCCCCAAAATTTATCATCTTGTCGTGTTTGCAAGTTAGGTAGGTTTTGGAACTTGAATCATGTATTCTAGGAGTTTCTAATGTAACTAGTATAGGATGATAGCGAGATGCATTGGTATCCAAGGTAAAGACCTTAAGATTTTGACCCAAGGTTTCTTAACATCTATATTCTTTATTTACATGGCTATTAAATTTTATTTATCTTTTGTTAGTAGATATTTTCACTAATTTATTTCCCTTCAAGAATTTTAGCTAGCTAAATTTGAGTGTAATAAGTGAAATTTTCTCTCAAAGGAACCTAGCTTTCCTTTTGTCATAGTAAAATATCCTTCATTACACCACCCAAAATAATGGTTGAGAAATCATGATGGCTCAAGGTGCATGGATCTAGCTGCTACATTCAATAAAACATGGTCATTCACCACCATGGATGCTACAAGTACAATTAAATCCACCTTATAAAATATTATAAGCTATTTCCTTAGGCAGGAAAATCATCCTTCAAAGAATTGTGGCTACAATTTATGGGTCATCAAAAGGAAATGGAATGAACATTCAATGTTTCCCACATGGATTTATTGAAGAGGGGACATTACATGATAGGAATATAAATCAAGGGAGGAACAATGTGAGGATAATAAAATGGTCCTATTAGCTAAAATTTATTTTATTTTCTTGAATAAACTTTAAGAACAAGATAAAATAGAAGAGGGGATGACTTATATGATTAAAGTATCCTTTAAATAAATAACCAATAAGAAATTTTATTGAAATACCACCTTGCATAGTTTGGAAGACCCCATCAAGGTACATTTTATTGTAGAAGTGATTCAATATTTTGAGATTAGAAGTGTCAAGAATAAGTTCTCTATACAAATAAGTAGATTCAATGAAATGAAAGACTATGAGGAATCCAAACAAATTTAAGTAAACAAAATTAAAGGTAAGGAGAAATACCCTGATTAATTAATTTAACTAGAAGAAAAACAAGGAAAAAATACCATAAAACATGGAAGGAATAGACAAAGAAAAATAAAAAAAATTGGGTAGAATATAATAGTATCAAGTCTATTTTGGCTAGTTGAGACTTATTTTGTGCAAGTCTCAAACTATATTAATTTGTTAGAATTTTAGGGGTTGAATAACTATTTAGAATTGTTTTAGTTGAGGTATTGACTTGATAAAAATAATACTTATTTGAACAATTAAGAATGACCAAATTTTCCTCTCATGTAACAATATTTCAGATCAATACCCTCCATTTAAAGTAAATTTTCTTGAACTCAAGTCTCTTATTTACGGATACAGAGAGAGGAGGCTTGACAATTATGGGAGAATTATTGAAGATTTTCAATTGGCAAGGTGTTCTTGCCATAAGATGGAGGACACTTATCAATTTTCCAAATTCTTCCCACTTAGATATTGTAGAGAGATTTCGATACAATCTTTGTTGTAGGTAATATATTTCATCTCATAACTTATTAAAAGGCATTACTTTGTAGTTGAGTTGTTCTAGATTTTGGGAGATTTTTCAAGTAGATATGAAACATTCAACAAATTATCTTCAAATAAGCCCTATACCCATTTCAAACTAAATATGAAACTCAAAAGAATGTTCAAAAGTTAATATTTCAATTAATATGTTTCTGAAAAAGATTATATATATTAAAAACCACTGAATAAAAAATATTTTTTAATCCCATCAAGATTTGTGACCTAAGATGGAATCCATATTGTTCTTAATTTCCCATGTCTTAGAAATTCGGAGAGTTATTGCTGAGTTTATTAAAAAAAAAAAAAAAACATCTTGCTTCATATGCTATTTTTTTTAACAGATGGTGGGCCAAGAAAATTTGAGATTCATATCGTTCTATAAAATACTCATACACATCTGTAGGGAATCTTTGGTTCATATAAGTCAACTTTGCGGTAGATGCTTTACTTTTAAAATAGTTTTGGATTGGGATTGTCTATTCTTGGGTTTTCTTATTAATCATAATAAACGGAAATCTAACAACTAATTTGGTGCAGGAAATTGAAAAAGGATTTCTAAAGTGGATTAGCATGGTAAAATTCCGGCAAAATTTTTACGAGATCTCAAAGTAAAAGATTGGAGACCACACTACTTTTAAAATCGTAATATAGACACCAATTCTGAAGAGATCGATTTGACTAATCATTACTAGAGGTATTACCTTCTCTGGTTGGCCTCCATCTCCTCCACGTCGTTCAGACCAGACAGATTGACCATTTAGATCATACTCAACTGTGATAGAGTCAATAACCACCCCAAATGTGAGAACAATCTTCCGAATTCCAGTGTATATTCCATCATCCCAGGGACTTCCACCTTGTCCTCCGAACATATCCATAGGAACATAGTTCCAGAGGTACTCCTGCAAAGAGAAAAAATAACCAAATGAGGTGAAAAAAATCCAGGCGATCTTTTGCTGTGTATTAACATTTATAATGGTTTTATTTTTTTAATGATAATAAATTTTCAGTTGTTTATTATTGTTTTTGAATTTGATTGTGTTTTAATTTTTATATCAATGTTTTGGATCAGGGTGATTCATTGTCAGGATAATAAAGAATAAGAGAAGAAGTCAGGATAATAAAGAAAAAGAGAAGAAAAAAATTGTTTTGACGGAATGATTCAAAATATTGATGCAAAAACTCCAACATAATTAAATCTAATTCTGATGGAATGATCCAAAACATTGATGCAAAAACTCCAACATAATCAAATCAATTTTTGACGAAATAATCCAAAAGATTGATCAAAAACTCCAATACTACCAAAATCTTAAAATAATAATGATCAAACGTTACAGATTGTGAAAATTTGATAGAGTGCATATACTATTACTACCTCGTTGGTTATGCAGTCCTTTTGGTGTTGAGGACTTCTAACGGGATGTTTTGCTACATCCCATGGCACTTTTTTCCATATTTCCAGAACTTTTTCTATTATGTTCTTCAACAGAAGCCCTTCATCGCTAAACATTTACAATCAAAATAAAGACGATGAAACAGATATTTCTGGTAGAAGAATAAGTATACCATGCAAATGATTTGATGAAGAGGAAAGGCTGGATAATCGAATACTTACAAATCTCTGCCGAAGAGCATGTACCCAGGGAGATTTGAGACTGTTTGTAGTGCCGTTTTCCACTCTTCCAGTATATTTGATGAGTACCCTTCATTCTCTTCATATTGGGTAAACGCAGATTCGTAGATCCCCTTCTCTTCAGCCGCCCATCTGAGATGAGCGGGGAGAAGACGATAGAACACAGGAATAATTGGGGTTCCAGTTTTGACCATAAACGATAGCTCGGCCAGAAACCGGGGAGATTGCGCAAAATTCTTAGAAAATATAGCAATATGAAGTCCAGCACCGCGAATTGCCTCCTGTATTTCTACTGGTAAGGAATCGCTGAACTCGAACTCTTCTACATCTAGAAAAGCCGGCAATCCGAGTAGGCCAAGAGTATGATAGATTATGCTGGCTAATGTGTATTTTGTATCAGACCCACAATGATTAATAAACACATGGTAGGGCATCTTTTCGGTTAGTATTGAGGATGATTGAGATACTTGTGGTGCAACTTTACAAAGAGCGTTCGGCTTGCTCTCATCTTGCCCAGATGTGGAAGAAGAATCTGCCATTGAATAAAAGGAAGAGCACATAGATAACTGGTTAAAGAAACTGTTGTATAAGATTAAGGAGAAATCAGTCGATGAGACAACCAAATGGAAAAGATAGAGAGAAAGACATCAATCGCTGAGAGAAACGAACGTTATAGACAGGCGGCAGGGGAAAGGAATCGGGCACGGAAAACATGTCAGAGTGTTTTGGAAAGTTTAATGGGGAGGGCCATATATAATATAAAATGGGAGCGGGATGAGGCGAGTTACCAGGAAAGTTGCGTATAAACCGTTAACTCCAGATCTTCTACGAAAGCCGGCAACCCAAGGAGGTCAAGCGTAGGTCCCTCTTAACTAGCACATATGAAGCTTTGACTTCCAATGTAGCCCTGTTCACGCCTCTCGAGTTTTAAAATGTTTTATTTTATGTTAGAATTTTTTTATCAAAAGTTTAATGTTTTGTAGGATTTTGGTTTAAAGAGTATTTTTTAAGTTTTGATTTGTTCAAATGATTTACTTCAAATCATATTAATAGGTGTGTCTTATTGGAAAATGGTTGTGTGATTTCAGATGAGCCATCTAAGTGGTATTTTACAAATGCATATGATTTCTGAGATGTTTAATTGGCATGTGCTAGCACCTTATAAAGGCTTTTAGTCGGTGTCTTGGATGCCATTAACGATTAAGTTATAGCAACAGTCTTCGAACATGATATCGAAAATTGATAGTGTGTGCCAAAACTACAATAGTGGACCTTATTTAAGTAGTTTTGTTGTGTTGTGCCTTGCACTCACACTCTGACAAAATCCATCCCCTCCCCTCCTCCCCTAACCCCCCCCGAATTTTTCTTTGTTTGTTATGTTCTCTTGTTTTCGTCTTGTTTATGTTTTTTTTCTTTTTCTCCCCTTCCTTGGTTTTTCTTTTGTTTCCTTTTCCCTTCCTTTCTTTCTTTCTTTCCTTTCTCCTTCTTTCTTTTTCCTCTTTGATTCCTCTTTCTTCTAAGTATCTTGTTGAGTTTCAGGATCTTAGGCTTCTTTATGTTGGCATACCATATGGATCGGACCCGACCCCCGGTGCCCGCTAGGTGCTTGGTTTTGGTTGTTGCAAGTTCGAGCTTTCGGGCATCGACTATTTGTTAAGATGAATGCTCGACCCTAGAACTTTGATGGTGGCAATGTCATGTCATCTCGAGTGCCACACCCATCAAATCAAGTGTGTGAATTTATTTCATTGGCATAGAGAATTTATGGAAATTACTGCCAGCTTTTGGGGGTTGTTGAATGGTTTTATTAAGTTTATGATGCTCATTTTGACATTCACTTAATGCTATTTGTGTTCTTGAGGTCCCAAACTATTTATACCTTGTGAAGAAAGTCCTTGGAACATGTGCATGCATTGTCCCCCATTGTTGTTGCTTGTAGTTGGTTCCTGGTTTGTTCGTTAGCGCACTTGGGTGTTTGTGTTTTTTGCTTTGTGTGGTGTCATGAGTGTTTTTTTCTCCCCTATTTCCTCACAATTTACCAAGTTAGATCATTTTTGTCCTTGGTTCTTTAATGGATTTAATGACTCCTTTCTGGGTGTGTGTTGGTGTGTTCTTGTGTTTGTGTTTCATTTTTTGGTTTTTGATTGGTTTGGTGTTTCACTTTGTTGGATTTCCTTTTTTTTTCCATTTTTCTTCATTTTATTTTCATTTTGATCTTTCTCTTATTGCTGGATTGATTTTTCTCTCAATGTGTTGATTAAGGATGTTTATGACATCATCTGATCGTGTGTCGAGCCTCGGCCTTGCTTCAGTTTGATGCCTTGGCATTTTTAAGATAAGTTTCCTCGAGTATCAGATGTCAGTGAATCAACTTATTCCTTAGTTGATGGTGTGATAAGAATGACATCTCTGATGCCCAACTACCGAGCCTTACTAAATACCAAGTTATGAGTTTCTCTATTCAAAGTCTCAGGTTTTGGTGGTAATGGATGTGTCCTACCCATAAGTTCATGAACGATAAATTGAAGTATTGACCCCCGAAGTCCGATTTAAACCCTTAGTAAAAAAATTAATAAAGTCTACCAAAAGTCATTGATCAGGCATACCAATTGATTAGCTTCTTATATAGGTAGATATGAATTGACACACTTGATTCTTGACCCCCAATCCCTAAAACCAATAGGGAAACATCCTTTGGGTAAAAGCAAGAAGTTGAGTACACGAAGAGGGGAAATTTCGGGCAACAAAAAAAATTTCGCACAAAATGCGTACGCGTTACGGAACGGGTACCCGAACCTAAATCCGAACGCGTACGCGCTCAGGAACGGGTATACGAGTCTAAAACGCGTACGCGTTATAAAACGTGTACGCGTTACAAATGCATACGCGTTTATAACGCATACGCGTTTATAACACATACGCGTTTCGAAACGCGTACGCGTTATCGAAAAGTATTTATTTTTTTAAATAAACTACTGGCTTTTCATTTTATCCACTGTTTTTGGGGAATTAACAGAAGTCAAGCAGGAGCGCGTACGCATTTGGAGGCTGTTGCTCGCTCCTCCCGTCAACACACTTGACCTCTGAGACCTCCAGGTTAGTTGATTTCTGCCCTTTTTTGCTTTGTATCTTATTTTTTTGTTTTTGAATTAATATTTAAGTTTTTTTTGTTTAATGCGTTTTATTTCAATTTTTAATAGTTTTAAATTGCATTTAAAAAATAAATAACGTTAAATTGTAAATTGAAAACCATATTTTATCTAAACTTAAATTGGACATAACTTAGAAATCTAAACCCTAAAACGTAAAACTAGAAACCTCTTAGAGACCTCTCTCCCCTTAGGTTACATTTAGAATTAGTTTTTTCATTATAATTAGGGTTAATATTGGAATTAGGTTAATATAGGATAACCCAAACCCTAATCTTAACCCTAACACTAACCTTCACCATAACCCTAATCCCCACCATAACTCCAATTCTTATTGTTACCCTATCCATAACCCTTAATCTAATTTTAACCCAAACACTAACCCTAACCCTAACTCAATCTCTAATCATAAACCTAACCTTAACCATGTAATTTTATCTCTAACCTTAACCCTAACCATAATTTTAACCCTAGCTCTAACCTTAACCATAACCCTAACCCCAAAACTAACTCTAATTCTTACTCTTACACTAACCTGAACCCTATCCTCAACCCTAACTCATGTTTTAACCTTAACCCCAATCGTAACTCTAATTTTTACCCTTTTCCTAACCATAACCCTAAACCTATGCCCAAAAAATAACTCTAATTTTAACCCAAACCTAACCCTAATTCTAACTCTAACTCTAACCCTAACCCTAACCCCAATATTAAGCCTAACCCTCACCTTATCCCTAACCCTAATTATCTATAACCCTAACCCTAACTCCAATCTTAAGCCTAACCCTAAACTTATCCCTAACCCTAACCCCAACCCTAACTCTAATTTGTACACGAATTACAAACCATAGGTTCCAAGAGAGCAACTTAAAACTTATAAAAAATAGGTATTGTAGGAGTCACTTGGATAATAATTCAATGTATCTTAATTACTATCCCTATATGGAATTTGTCATGATTGATTTATGAATTTTCATCCATTAACTATATATGAAAATAAATGGGGTTCCCTCCTCTAATCTCTAGTGATAGGAAAATATGGTGTCCAATCTATTCAAGTAAAATTAATGGATAAACAAGAATACCACTCTCAATCTTAGGATTTAATTAAATAGCTATCTTTTAATTTCTTTCCTTTTTACAAGCTCCAAAATAAACCTACATGTACAAACCTTTTTATCAATGCCACTTTAAAATTACATTCTTTATTACACTAGTGGCCCCATAACTAGGGCACTCATAACATACTTAAATATTATAGTCATTTCCCTATTTTATTTTCGTAAGTCCAATGAGAAATAAGAAATATTTTAGGATATCATAAAATTTTATTGAAAAAAGGGTAAGGAGAAAAAGAGGAATTCTTCTAAAAGAATTTTCAAATTCTAAATCAAGGCTAAAGGAGTCAAATGGGCTAATTCTAGGAAGTTGGTTGAATATTTAATCATAAAAAATCCCAAAAGGAGGGAAAAATCAACAAAAAAAAATAGTAGAGCAACATGTGACACCCTTTTGAATTCCTAAAACCCCATGTTTTATAGGAAGATGAAGAAGAATTTGAAACCATTCCCCTCATCCCTTAGGAATAATCTATTAAGGAGAAACAATATAGATTAATAGAAAAATATTTGAATCAATGAAAATATATGAGAGAAGCCTTATCTTTTGAAAAATGTTTCAACATGGTAAGAAGTTCCATCTACAAGAAATGAGCAAGGAATATAGAAAGTGAAGAATAGGGAGATAAAAAGTAAGCTAAAAAACTTTATGTACACCTAAGTTTGATTGTAGTGACAAAATTTTTCTCACTTGCCCAATTGGAGAAATTAGAGACTTACTTCACCCTCAACCCCATAACCCTAACCCTAACCCTAATTCTATCTCTAAGCTTAACCCAAACCCTAATCTTAACCCTAACACTAACCTTCACCATAACCCTAATCCCCACCATAACTCCAATTCTTATTGTTACCCTATCCATAACCCTTAATCTAATTTTAACCCAAACACTAACCCTAACCCTAACTCAATCTCTAATCATAACCCTAACCTTAACCATGTAATTTTATCTCTAACCTTAACCCTAACCATAATTTTAACCCTAGCTCTAACCATAACCATAACCCTAACCCCAAAACTAACTCTAGTTCTTACTCTTACCCTAACCTGAACCCTATTCTCAACCCTAACTCATGTTTTAACCTTAACCCCAATTGTAACTCTAATTTTTACCCTTTTCCTAACCATAACCCTAAATCTATGCCCAAAAAATAACTCTAATTTTAACCCAAACCTAACCCTAATTCTAACTCTAACTCTAACCCTAACCCTAACCCCAATATTAAGCCTAACCCTCACCTTATCCCTAACCCTAATTATCTATAACCCTAACCCTAACTCCAATCTTAAGCCTAACCCTAAACTTATCCCTAACCCTAACCCCAACCCTAACTCTAATTTGTACATGAATTACAAACCATAGGTTCCAAGAGAGCAACTTAAAACTTATAAAAAATAGGTATTGTAGGAGTCACTTGGATAATAATTCAATGTATCTTAATTACTATCCCTATATGGAATTTGTCATGATTGATTTATGAATTTTCATCCATTAACTATATATGAAAATAAATGGGGTTCCCTCCTCTAATCTCTAGTGATAGGAAAATATGGTGTCCAATCTATTCAAGTAAAATTAATGGATAAACAAGAATACCACTCTCAATCTTAGGATTTAATTAAATAGCTATCTTTTAATTTCTTTCCTTTTTACAAGCTCCAAAATAAACCTACATGTACAAACCTTTTTATCAATGCCACTTTAAAATTACATTCTTTATTACACTAGTGGCCCCATAACTAGGGCACTCATAACATACTTAAATATTATAGTCATTTCCCTATTTTATTTTCGTAAGTCCAATGAGAAATAAGAAATATTTTAGGATATCATAAAATTTTATTGAAAAAAGGGTAAGGAGAAAAAGAGGAATTCTTCTAAAAGAATTTTCAAATTCTAAATCAAGGCTAAAGGAGTCAAATGGGCTAATTCTAGGAAGTTGGTTGAATATTTAATCATAAAAAATCCCAAAAGGAGGGAAAAATCAACAAAAAAAAATAGTAGAGCAACATGTGACACCCTTTTGAATTCCTAAAACCCCATGTTTTATAGGAAGATGAAGAAGAATTTGAAACCATTCCCCTCATCCCTTAGGAATAATCTATTAAGGAGAAACAATATAGATTAATAGAAAAATATTTGAATCAATGAAAATATATGAGAGAAGCCTTATCTTTTGAAAAATGTTTCAATATGGTAAGAAGTTCCATCTACAAGAAATGAGCAAGGAATATAGAAAGTGAAGAATAGGGAGATAAAAAGTAAGCTAAAAAAATTTATACACCTAAGTTTGATTTACCACTAACCCTAACCCAACCTTAAACACTAACCCTAACCCTAACTCAATCTCTAATCATAACCCTAACCTTAACCATGTAATTTTATCTCTAACCTTAACCCTAACCATAATTTTAACCCTAGCTCTAACCATAACCATAACCCTAACCCCAAAACTAACTCTAGTTCTTACTCTTACCCTAACCTGAACCCTATTCTCAACCATAACTCATGTTTTAACTTTAACCCCAATTGTAACTCTAATTTTTACCCTTTTCCTAACCATAACGCTAAATCTATGCCCAAAAAATAACTCTAATTTTAACCCAAACCTAACCCTAATTCTAACTCTAATTCTAACCCTAACCCTAACCCCAATATTAAGCCTAACCCTCACCTTATCCCTAACCCTAATTATCTATAACCCTAACCCTAACTCCAATCTTAAGCCTAACCCTAAACTTATCCCTAACCCTAACCCCAACCCTAACTCTAATTTGTACACGAATTACAAACCATAGGTTCCAAGAGAGCAACTTAAAACTTATAAAAAATAGGTATTGTAGGAGTCACTTGGATAATAATTCAACGTATCTTAATTACTATCCCTATATGGAATTTGTCATGATTGATTTATGAATTGTCTTCAATGATTTTCAATATTTTTCATCACTTGTTCTACTAACCTTCTGTTTTTATTCAACTCTCATTTATAGTTCTTAAGTGACTATCGGTTTCTATTCAACTCTCATTTATAATATGAATTTGTAATGCTATGATTTTTTAATGTTATAAATTGAATTTTAATGTTATAAATGAAATATATTTTGAATTTGTGCATGTTCAATGTGATTTTTAAATAACTTTGAAATTGTGTGCATTATTTAATTAGTTTGTTGATATATATTTTTTAATTGTTTAACATGCAGTTGCCATATCATTTCTCAGTCCATGGATCCACTTTTCACTTTAGAGGATTTCATGCCTAATCCAGAAATTCCTATAGATCCTGGTGCACACCCCACCCCACCACATGAGGATATGCCTCACTCACCTCCGCATTCTCCACCACCTGAACCCCCACCCCCTCCTCCATTTGACCAAAATCAACTAAGAGACAATATTCGAGCCAACTTAGTTGTGATTCAAGGGAACATAGATCTCATAAAAAATGAGACTAGAATCCCTCCTCATCTCGCACGGTTTGCATCTACGATGCAAACTATTGTCGATTCTGTTCGATCTATCGATGCGGACCTAGATAGGTTCCATCAATGGAGAGAAGAGAGGAGACAATTCTATGCAGATGGGTTGTCATATAAAGAAATCAATAACCTAAAAATCACTAAACAAGCTATGTGCCAATATTTTGTGAACCCCCAAACAAACGAACCAATACCACCCACAAAAAAAAGAATTTCAATTTTATGGTGTAGGCACCCGCAGATAGCTACAAATTTTTGGGAGAGATGGTGGATGGTGTTTGATACTCCACCACATGGCAACAAGTGAGGTGCCCTTATATTTTTTGAGAAAGTTATGGGCTGAGTTTGAGTTGGGTAAAAAACCCAACTATTTTGATATGAGGTCATTTCAGGGAGCTGGGCGTGGCATGCCCCAACATAGACTAGGAGCACGTGTCGATCCTTAGCGACGTGCTCCAGTTGCGCCTCTTGTTCCTCCTCCTTCTCCTGGTATTCCCGCTGCATTTCAGCAGCAAACCATGTTATCTACACTAGGAGCATTGAGTTCACTTTCAGGACATCTCATTCAGCAGACTACACACGCGGCCACTAAAGTGGCCAATACAGAGCATGGAGGCTCGGGCTATAGGGATACTCAGACATCCACTTCAGGTGAGGCACATGCATCTGGGGTGGGATCATACCTAAATTTACTATATTCTGAGGATCGTCCCACACAGGTATGTTCATCCTTTGAACTTAAATTTAATTCAAGTTTGAAATGTAAAAAATTCATGTAAATAATAACATCAAACTATATATATAATATAATATTAATTCAATAATTTTGTGTTTGGTGTATAGACACATGATGGCGTGATGCCCGAAACTCAATATCATCATCGTGTGTATATGTCGAGTGCTGTAGATTTGGGCTCACCTTTTCAACAGGTACTTGAACCAAAATATATTAAATAATTTGTGTGTCCATATATATATAATTTAATTTGAATTTTTACACATGTGTGAATTGATATATTATATCTAGATGCAGGGAAGTCATACTATTCCTAGTATTGATGAGCCACAAGTTACAGTGGTGAGCGCTCCTGAGACATCATCAGCTCAGGTGTGTGCTTTCAAAAGTTTGTTAAGTTTAAATTAAATACACATCATAGATCTAATTTAATTTTTACATTTATATACACATGTGTGAATGATCTATATGAACTGTTGTACATCTATATGTAGGGATTTGATGAGATAACCATG
>VDFB02270651.1:381201540-381650355 GCA_007258455.2 Sequoia sempervirens | reverse complement strand
AGTAAAAAGATTACCATAAAGGCATATGATGAAGAGGAACGCTCATCTAAAGGATCAGTTACTCTACCAATTAGAATTGGCCCTGTGGTAAAGGATGTGGTTTGTCAAGTCCTTGATCTCCCACTGACCTATAATATCCTCCTTGGAAGACCCTGGATTCATGCAATGCAAGCAATACCTTCTACATACCACCAGTGCATTAAATTCCCCCATAATGGTGTTGAAATCACAATACGAGGAGATCCAAACCCTTTCATGTATTGCCATAATCTAAGCCCTAAAACTGAAATCACAATCCCAAGCAATCGTGAAGCATTTCCTTCCCAAGCATATGTTGATCCTGAGTCCTTAAAAGCATCTTCCTCAAAATCCAATGCAACTGAGATCAAAATACAGGTAAAAGAACAAGGAGTGGGAGAATATACCTTGAATCATGCCCTTTGCATTGGAAAGCTACCTTTATCTCCCCACATCTATGGCAAACCACAAATGACTAAGACCACATCAGATGCAAATACCACAGTGATTTGTAAATCAACTACTTTCAAAAAATGGGGAGCCCTTTGTAATGAAACAGAAGAAGCTGATCTCCTAAACTGGTTATACAAAGATGAAGATACAAAAAAAGAACAGACTGGAATAAAGATACCTGTTGAACAATATGGTAAAGGATTTGATATTATGAAACAAATGGGATATGATGGTAAAAGTCCTCTCGGCTTACAGAAACAGGGTATCTTGGAACCAATACAACCTACTCATACACAAAAAGTCCCTGGTTTAGGATATGATGCGCAGAAAGATAAGACCTTAAGTACCATGTGTGCTTCAAGTAAGGAAGTGGAGTCCTCTAATGCTACACAGACAAATGAGGAAAGTGCCATCGATGACTTCATTGACATTTATGATTATGATAGTGTCCCTACCCTTGAACCCGATCATAATATTTGTACCCTTGAATCCATTCAAAATCTTGACTCGAGTCATGATTCTTTACCCTTGGTTCACCCTGAACTCATTGATTTTGATCAAAAGGGACCACCACAACTGGATGTATTTGAAAATGATGAGGCAATCATAAACTTTCTAGGAGCACGAGAAGACACACCTCTCGAGGATCATAAAGCAGGATTCATCATAGAACTCAATAGTGTGGCTTATTTTGGGGGGAGTGCCAAGCCTTTCAGTCGCAAAATTATTGAAAATATAAATAGGTCTTCTAGTGAAAACTGCTTTGCGGCACTATTAGACCCAAAAAAAGTAAAAATAAAGGACGTATCCAAGGGTGAAAACCTCTCTGAGGCACTCGAGGATGGAGGGCTTGACACACTTCCCTTAGCAGTATATCATGAAAAATCATCTATGTTGGTGGAGAAGACAATACCAACAAATTTGGGCACAGAAGAAAAACCAAAGATAATTCATTTAGCAGAATCATTAACACCTGAAGAGAGAATAGAGCATATACAGTTTTACAAGGAAAGACAAGTTAACTTTGCATGGTCATATGCAGATATGCCAGGACTTGATCCAGATCTAGTAATGCATCACTTGTCTTTGCCACCGGGGGCAAAACCTGTTAAGCAAAAGTTGAGAAAAATGCACCCACACATTGCTCTATTGGTAAAAGCTGAATTACAAAAGTTGCTAGATGTGGGATTTATTAGACCTATTGACTATGCTGATTGGATTTCAAATTTAGTACCAGTTTCAAAGCCTGATGGGGGCATCCGAACTTGCACAGATTTTAGAGATTTAAACAAAGCTTGTCCTAAGGATGACTTCCCACTTCCAAACATTGACATGATAGTGGATTTGACAGCAGGACACGAAATGTTATCCCTCATGGATGGTTTCTCAGGCTACAATCAGATTAAAATTGCTCCTGAAGATCAAATTAAGACAACATTCACTTGTCCTTGGGGAACTTTCTGTTGGAATTTCATGCCCTTTGGGTTGAAGAACGCTGGAGCTACCTACCAACGTGCAATGACCACTATCTTCCATGACATGATGCATAACTATTTAGAAGACTATGTAGATGATTTGTTGGGAAAATCCTATACCAGAGCAGGACATCTAGAGATCATGGATAAAATTTTCACAAGATTAGAACAATACAAGGTCCGATTGAATCCAAAGAAATGTGCCTTTGGGGTAACCTCTGGAAAACTCCTTGGATATATTGTCTCATCTAAAGGAATTGAAGCTGATCCTACTAAAATAAAGGCTATACTTGAAATGCCTCCGCCTAAGAATATCAGACAGTTGAGATCATTACAAGGGAAACTTCAGTCTATCCGTCATTTTATAGCACAACTTGTAGATAAATGTCAACCCTTTCAGCATCTATTACACAAGAATGTTTCATTTAGATGGGACGACAAGTGTGAACAAGCTTTTCAAGAAATCAAAGAATATTTGATGACACCACCAGTATTAGTACCTCCTACAGATGACAAACCTTTACTTCTATATATATCCACAACTACCACAGCACTGGGGGCACTTTTGGCACAACATGACTCTGAAGGACTCTGAAGGAAAGGAACATGCAATCTATTACATCAGTCGTACTCTAGTGGGATATGAGCTCAATTATAGTCCTATTGAAAGAGCATGCCTTGCTGTAGTTTTTGCATCACAGAAGCTAAGACATTACATGCTTACACACCAAACAAAGCTCATTGCAAAAATTGATCCTCTTAAGTACCTCTTGAACAAAGCAACACTCACAGGACGATTAGCTAAATGGGTGATGATTCTTAGCGAGTTTGATATTGAGTACATAGAAAGAAAAGCAATCAAAGGACAAGCTATCGCAGATCAACTCGCCGATGCTCCTATGACAGATGATCATCCTCTTACTACAAAGTTTCCTGATGAATCAATCTTCAACATGGAATCTACACATCTATGGACTTTATATTTTGATGGCTCCTTCACACAAGGTGGTTCTGGCGCTGGAATTCTCTTTGTCACTCCACAAGGGGATTGTATACCTAAAGCTTATAAGATACAGTTTCCATGTACCAACAATATTGCAGAATATGAGGCATTACTTTCAAGGCTTCATATAGCTGTGCAATGGAAGATCCTTGAGTTGCGTGTTCTTGGTGACTCTCAGCTAGTGATCAGACAAGTTAATGATGACTATAAAACAAAAGATGAAAAATTGATGCCTTACAAAAGAATGGTGGATGATTTCAAGTCCTATTTCACATTAATCTCTTTTGAGTAGATTCCTCGAGATAACAATAGAGCTGCTGATGCAATGGCAACAATTGGTTCACTTGTAGAAATTCCAAGTAATGCCACTTACTGTGAGTTCCTGGTAGAACCTCTTTTAGAACCTGCTTACAATATACCACAATCTGAAATGATTTGTCTCATTGTTGGTCCTAATTCCCAATGGTATGGGGATATTTATACCTATCTTCGAGATAACACCTTGCCATCAAACCTATCCAATAAATCTCATAAAACCTTTATTCGTCAAGCTTCCCGCTATGTGATCTTTGCCGATACCCTTTACCGCCGAGGTCTCGATGGTACTTTACTTAAATGTCTTGAGCACGATGAGGTCAAAACTGCTTTACAAGACGTACATGAAGGTATATGTGGGGCACATTCTAGCGGTCCTACCTTAGCCAAGAAACTCTTGCATATGGGTTATTATTGGCCTTCAATGGAAAAGGATGCTTATCAGTTTGTTAAAAAATGCAAGCAGTGTCAAAAACATGCAGACTTGATACATGCTCCCGCACAAGAATTGTAGTCTCTTGCTACACCATGTCCCTTTTATCAGTGGGGACTCGATCTCATGGGCAAGATCCATCCTCCTTCCTCCAATGGTCATAAGTTCATTCTCGTTGCCACTGACTATTTCACAAAATGGATTGAAGTTGTTCCTCTCACTCATATCACTGGAAAACAAATAGCCACCTTCATACTGAACTACATCATCTGTCGTTATGGCGTTCCTCTATCCATCATCACAGATAATGGTCGTCCATTCAAAAATCAGGATGTCCGTGAACTCTGTGAGAAATTCCATATACAACATCATTTTTCCACACCTTACTATCCTCAAGGTAACGGCCAGGCTGAGGCTTCTAATAAAACCATTCTCAAAATTCTTAAAAAGACAGTCAATGAAGCTGGTCGAGATTGGCATATTCAATTGAATCCTGCACTGTGGGCTTATCGCATGAGTGTCCGCACTCCCACAGGTGCTACCCCATATGCCCTTGTCTATGGATCTGAAGCCATCTTGCCCATCGAGGTTGAGTTTCCCTCTTTGCGTGTCTCTTTGTGCAATCAAATCAGTAATGAATAATACCGAGTTTCTCGTTTGCAGGAGTTGGAATTGTTGGATGAACAAAGACAAACTGCTTTCAATCATCTTAGAGCATATCAGCAACGAATGTGTCGAAGTTATAATCAGAAAGTGAAACCGCGTACATTTGAGGTTGGGGATCTTGTTCTTCGTGAAAATCCTCGCACTCAACAAGATAGAGAAAAGAAGGGTAAATTTGAGCCTAACTGGTTGGGTCCATACGTTATCACTGCTGTGTATGGATCTGGGGCATACCAGTTATCTACTCCGGAAGGTGAAATGCTTAGTGATCCCATCAACAGTATGCACATTCGCAAGTTTTACACCTAAATTCTTCAGAGGGAAATCTTTTCAAAAGTCCTGAAAAAATACAAAAAAAAAAAAGAAGAGAGAAATTCATTCGTTCAATGGTGAAAACCACTTCGGTGGCACCTTGAGCAAGTACCATGGTGAAAACCGAGAAATCGACGCCATGTGTAGAGGCTCTGCTCCTCTTTCCTTTGAAGCTCTACTTGATATTTTCATTCATCCTCCACTTCATAATGACCTTTTCACACTCACCATGGCTTGTGAATAGTTCAACATTCCCCTCGCTTGCTCGCTTTGCCATGCATACTAGGTTGGTCATATCCCTCACTAGGGCATTTCCTTAACCTTAGCTATGGGTTAAGATATTGAGCATCTCGCGATCAGAGAAACCACCTTCTTTGTCTATCTGCTCATCTATTTCCATCATAAAATGTCCTGAAAAAATTCAAAAAAATCATAAAATGTCCTGAAAAAATTCAAAAAAAAATCATAAAATGTCCTAAAAAATTCAAAAAAAAAATCATAAAATGTCCTGAAAATTCAAAAAAAATCATAAAAATGTCTGAAAAAATTCAAAAAATCATAAAAATGCTTGAAAAAAATTCAAAAAAAATCATAAAATGTCACGAAAAAATTCAAAAATCATAAAATGTCCTCAAAAATTAAAAAAAATCATAAAATGTCTGAGAAAAATTCAAAAAAAGTCATAAGAAATGTCTTGAAAAATTCAAAAAAATCATAAAATGTCACGAAAAAAAAAATCATAAAAATGTCTAAAAAAAAAAAAAAATCAAAAGTCATAAAGGTAATGTCAAAAATCAAATATTCAAAAAATCCCAAAAAATCAAATATTCCAAAAATCCCAAAAAAAAAATCAAAAATTCCAAAAAACAGTGACACTTTCAGATCACCACACAACTTTGAACTTCAACAAAATCAAAACATGCAAACGTTGACAATCAAGCAAACATTATAACATAAATATCAACCCATCTTACAAATCCAACCAAAACACATAAACTGTAACGAGAATCATTTTTTACATCGAAGCAAAACCCCTGCTTGTTTGTTGATCTTTGCTTATTTTATGATTTTATCTTTGGTGACATGTCTTTTAGCTTCTTCAAGATGTCTTTGACTAGAGAGGCAAGGATGGGGCATGTTCACTTGTTTGTTGTTTACGGATTGTTTCTTATTCACATGATGACTTGTCTTAGGACATGGTTGTCTAAAACCATCAAGGACCTATGAGTCTAATGTGGATGAGAGCATTCCTTGTTTGATAGTGTCTTCTATGCAATAAGTATTCAGGTCATCTAAGGTTCTTATAACTAGATGCTTATACTTCATTACTAAATAAAAATGCAAACAGTATTCAGGTCATCTAGATGTTCATGTTATCTAGATGCTTATACTAATTTGCAACATAATAAGTCCGATGATGATAAAAACACTTAAATGGTACAAGAAGCTTCATCACCTTCATTATCTTCCATCTTGCATTTCATTTTCTTCATCTTTCTTGTCACGGAGAAATCAATTAATTGCTTAACTCACTGATATATGTCTCTTGAATCAAATCTCAAATCAATCAACCTACTTCTTGAAATCTCATGTCCCCTTCATTAGTCAATCAATCATTGCATTAGCTTGTCTTACGTAAGCATCATCCTCAATCAGCTTAATCAGCTCAATCAGCTTCATCAGCTCATCAACTTGGCTATACTGATCATTTCCATCAATTGTTCAGTTGCGCCCATCAACTGTGCATTTTCATCAAAATGTACATCACTGCTTTATCACTTACGCAATATCAAGTATCTAATCACTTTCTGGACATCTATCGAGAGATTAATCTTCTTACAATCTATTCGATCAATCTCTCGAGGGGGCATATCATTCTTATCATAATCCTTACTAAGATATCTTTGGGGCATGTATCAGTTGATCAATCTTTTTCTTTGAAACAATGCAACAAGCTGCATTGTCTCAAAGAGGGGCAAAATGTAGACACTAAAAAATGTCCTAAGTCTGCGAGCATCATTTTTCTTGGTCATTGTTCTTCGATAATTGAATAACTTTAATTATTCAATTAGGTGTGACTGCATTCCTCTATTAATTAAATAGTTTTTAATTATTTAATTAATTCACCTTCTCATCTTTATTCTATCTTGATCAATTAAAATTATTTAATTGTGTCGCTAATATATCCCTTTCTTCAATAATTAAATAAATCATTTTTTATTTAATTATTTATCTTTCATCTATAGTCAAATAATAATAATAATCATTACTTGACCTTTTATTCTTCTATAATTAAATAATTGTCAAAATTATTTAATTGTGTTTCATTCCTCTCTTTTGGATAAATAATTCAAATTAATTATCCATGTCTAATTTCCATCTCTCCATTTAATTAAATTGATAAATTTTAATTAAATGCTCCTCTTTTCATTTTCTCTAAATAAATAATTTGGATAAATTATTTATTTTCCATTCCACTTGTCATTTTCCTCCATTTTGAATAAATAATTTAAAATAAATTATTTATGCATCTCCACCTAGTCAAAGATGCTCTGTCATAATCCTCTATCATAACATTCATTTCTGTCATAGCCTGCATGCCTTGCATGTCTGTCATAGCTGTCAAGCATCATAGCCGTCAATGTCATAGCTTTTCCATGCATGGCATATTCTTGGTGCATCAATTATCATCCATTGATCTTGGCATCTTTTCTGAGACTTAATCTCAACCATCCATTTCGTAACATCTCTCTCATGCATTCTCATCCATTGATCTTGGAATCTTTCTAGAAGTTTAATCTCAACCATCCATTCGAATGGTTGTCTATAAAAACAACCTTCCTTCTCCATTTTGATTTTAACAACTATTTTTCTCCAACTTTCTTGCTACCATTTGCAAGTTTTGCACAAGTGTTTCAACAAATCTAAGGGAAAAGTTGCATAATAAGAAGAAGGAGAGCAAGAGAAAGAATCAACCATAATGGGGAGTAATTTCTTTTATGTTTTGCATTTTTCATTATCTCCATTATTTGTTTTCTCTTTTTTGGATGTGGTTTAATAGTTTATAAGTGTTGGCTGTCACTTTTATCTATGCTATTTGATTTTTAACCCCATCTCACACCTTCATCTACATATTTCTCTTATCCAACATCCATGTCCTCCTATCCTAATCCACCAATCCAATCTTCCCATCCTAATCTACCACCCCAATAACCTTACTACAATCCACCATCCATGTCCCCCTATCCTAATCCTCCATACCAATCAACCCATCCTAATCCAACAACCACATCTTCCTATCCTAATCCACCATCTCAATCTCCCTATCCTAATCTACCATCCCAATACCTCTACTACAATCCACCACCCGCATCCTCTTGTCCCAATCCACTACTTGTATCCTCTTGTCCTAGTCCACCACCTATATCTTCTTGTCCTAATCCTCCATCCCAATATTCCCATCCAAATCCTCTATCCCAATACCTTTACTACAATCCACCATATAACTTTGCTTGTCCCAATCCACCATCCATATCCTCCTATGTCACTCTATCTTCCACTCCACCATGTCCTAATCCTCCAATCCCCTTCCTCCATCTAATACTAATCCACCAATCCATAATCCTAGTCCTCCAGCCATTCATAATCCTTCATCGACTCCCACCACACCATCTAAGCCAATGATAAGTGAGAACCTCATTCCTAATGTCATCCAAGGACTTAGGACAAAGAATACATCCCCTGATCCACATCATGAAGTCATGGAACCTTACTGCCCCACTCCACCATCTACAGTCCCTAGCAATGAGATGCTTCTCCATCCTACACCTATCATTACTACTATCACCCCTAGTGCAACCCAAACCATTGAACCCCCATCTCCTATTCTGAGAGCTAGTGAACCCATCAGAGATAACCAAACCCAATTGCCATCTTCTACTCCTATATCCTCCATCCTTCCATCTCCCCCACTTGAGGAGTCCCTCCAACACTCCATCATCATTCCACCCATACAAGATGAGTCATGCCAAGAGCTTCATCCAAAGCATACCAACATATCCCCTTCTCCACATCAAGATCCTACAATCCCATCTAGTCCACCTCAAGATCATAGTACCTTATACATTCCATCCCACGATCCCCTTAGCACTCAAGATCCAACTACTCCATCTCATGAGCCCTTATCACCCACTACCACAAATCCAAATCCTAGCTTATCACCTGATCCCTCTCCTAATCCCTTCCCACTCACTCCTCCCGATCAATATGCTGCTATACCATCATCTCCATCTCATGATCCTCCATCGCTGCCTAACCCTACTATCCCCACACCATTTTTATATTCCCTCCCTACTCTCAAATTCATCCACTATGGTTTCCTTGTAGAAGAGGAACCGAGGATATACACCACCCATCCCCCTCCATCTAATAATGGACTCGCATCATTCTTCCAAAATAACAAGCATCCTACAATAGATCGAATACTCAAAAGCATTAACTATCAAGGAAAAGGTTTAGGCCTTCATGAGCAAGGTATTTTAGAGCCCATCCATGTCAAAGAAAATCCGTGTACACAAGGTCTTGGATATATCTCTCAAGACTTGCAATCCAAAACTGTTGGTACAACCTCTATACATCCTCAATGAGACTCCTCCAAAGGAATAATAGGCTCTTCTAGTCACTCCACTAAACAATTTTCCACCATCCCCCTCCATCTTATCACCTCAAAACAACCATCCATATTCCTCCTTCATCTTTCAAATCCATTTTGGGTCCTTATTTCCCTCCATCCACCATCTCTCATCCTTCATCTACTCCATCTATTTTGGGTCCTTATGTCCCTCCATCCACTATCTCCCATCCTTCATCTACTCCATGTATTTTGGTCCTTTTGTCCCTTCCATCCACCATCACACATCCTCCAGGTACTAAGTCCATTTTAGACCCTTATATCCCAAAATCACATCTTCCATCTCATCCTATTCCTCCTTGTATCCATCCATCACCTATCCATATCACCCCTTAGCAACATCCCACTCTCATGCTCCCCAATTAGGATCAACGACACATACCTCCACATCCTCCATACACATATCATCCAAAAAATCCTACCTTCATCACTCCATTCATGTTTCCTCCACATCATCCATCTCCTCGCACCCATCCCATTGTTACTAAAAGCACTTTGGATGCCAAAGTAAAAATGCATAAATCTAAACATCCACATGAATCTAAAGCTCCTCATGTCCCCTTAAAAAGACATGTTGAAGAAAAGAAAACTAAAATCCAAAATCCAAATCAAACGCACAAGCCACAAAGGCCCACCAAAACAAAAATCAACACCATGTGGATCCCAAAGAAAAAAGATGCAATGACTTCAAATGAAGCATCTATAACAACATCCAAAGTTGCTAATCCAAAATCTAATCATACAAATCCTCCATCTCTTAAATCTATTTTGGGTCCTTATGTCCCAAAATTCACTATCCCATCTCCTCCATTATCCCCACATTCTTCATCCATTAATCCTCCCATCCTTTCACATCCACCACCATATGCGCCAATGTTGGTCCTGAAAACATTACCCCATCACACACCTACCTTGTCATTCCATCCTTACACTTTCCAACATCCCATCCATTAACCCACACATCTCCCTCATCCAATCCCTTTGATCCATTCCCTTGCATAATCCATCCATCTTCATAACCTTGGTTGTACCAACATCCAATAGTTACTTCAAATGTGGGCTCTCATTACCTCATACAGAACTCAATGCTTGAGTCCTCCATCCATCTCATTATCACATGTCTTCCAAATCCACTTATCCACATCCCTATCCTTATCCATCTCTATCTACATATTATCCAAAAATCCAAAAGAGTCAAAAATTCAAAAAAAGAAGAAGAATAAATAAATAACATAGCAAAGAGAAATAATTTGTCTAATGGTGAAAACATGGTAAACAAGCACCTTGGATAAGTACCATGATGAAAACCTAGAAAATAGGTGTCATGTATAAATCCCCCATCCAACATTCTTCCACACTTGGGGGCAACTACATCCCCTTCACCCATCTCCTCCATACCACCTATCTTACACATCCTGTCATCATATCCCATTTGTCTCAATCCCTCCACCCTCCTTGTGATCTTGATATAGCTAGAGGAAAACATATATACATGCTTTAGACACCTCTTGGAATATATTACCCTCACCTATACACTATCCTAACCCTTATCCATATCCATCTACCTTCCTTGTGCATCTATCATGCTACCATCAATCTCCCTTCCTTATCTATGCATCTTATCCATATCCATCTTACTCCCTTATTTTCCCATCCTTATATCCTTCAATCCATCATATTTGATCATACATGACATATCTCAAGAAAGGCATCTCCTTCTTTGTGACATGGTACTTGGAGACATCATTCATTGATCCTATCATCCTCTCTAGCTCCCCATCCTTATCTTCCTATCCATCCATCATAGCATCCCTTCCATCCCATATCCTTATCTCCCTATCCATTCATCCCTATCCTCATCCCATTTCATCATCCTTTGTCATTGGTATCTAGCTATAGGCTTCCCCCCATGCAATCCATTGTCATTCATCCCACTATCATCATTCTCACCTCTTTCACACATCTTTCTAATGTACTATCATTTTTCATCACTCGTCTATCCACCATATCATCCTACCAGTTCATATTTTGATGATTTGGATAATTATCCCATCCCTAAGCTTCACCTAATCCACATCTTACTCATATCACCTCCATCCTATCCAACCAGGACTATCTTGTCTCATCATATCGGCTCCATAATTTTATCCACTTATCATGGTTATCTCATCATCCCTTATCCATTGTCTATTGTTTTTATTTTTTGAACTATGTTGCCCCTACTCTTTCATGTAGGCAAGGTCAATCTTTTGATCCACCCCCGGGCCTGTCCTTGTCATCCATCATTGGTCTTCATTTTCATCTTTTTGCTTTTATCCATGGTCTTTTATCGAACTATGAGGGTTTTCCATTTTCACGTAGGCAAGGCTAATCTTTGATCAGCCCTCGAGCCCCTAGGTCTTTAGGCTGTGTCAGTCTTGTGTCTTGTGGCCTGTCATCAAGTATGCCCCTATCTAGCTGGTTCTTAACAAATGAGATCCACTAGTATTAAGAGGTCCAGTAAGTTTTGATTATCATGCATCATGTTGTAAATTTAGTTTAGTTTCCATCTTTGGTGTCAATAGGATGCATCCTTCCTAATAGACCTCATCAATCCCACTGACTCTCTTGATCCTATGGCAAAGGATGTTTGAAATTGATTGTGATCTTTTGATGCTTTTGTATTTTTTTTTATCATTTGAGCTCCCTATCACACCTCGTCGTGGTTTCCTTGATCCATCATATCATGTTGTGCTGTGATTGGTAAACATAGGGGCATATCTTGATCTTCTTTTTTTTTTTGTCTTCTTGGTTGTCCTGCGTAGTACCCACCAAAACCCTTGTGGTCTTCTGTTACATTGGGGCATCCTTTGTGTTTGTGGTTTTCCAACATTGACCCTATCAAAGCTCCTATGACTTTGGAATATTGGACTAAACTTTTGTTTGTTGTTTTAGTTCAATGCATGTGATACAAAGTCACCTTGGTCCTTCATACCCTAGTGCATAGTATCTCATGCTATATCAAACTTAGTTCTCATTACACGGTAGCATAAAACATAATAATTAACATACTTGATTTGGTTAGTATTCATTCATCCTTCAACACTTTCCTCATCTCTCTATCCTATCCATTTTCATCCCTTCATTTTCTTCATCCTCATCATTTCATCATATCTTCAATCTTCTTAGAATAATATAGGTTGGTTATTCTAAGCATCTTTTCATCAATCCTCATCATTTCATCCTCTTTTCAATCTTCTTAGAATAATATAGATTGGTTATTCTAAGCATCCTCATCATTTCATCATATCTTCAATCTTCTTATAATAATATATATTAGTTATTCTAAGCATCTTTCCATCAATCCTCATCATTTAATCCTCTCTTCAATCTTCTTAGAATAATATAGATTGGTTATTATAAGCATCTTTTCCTTTATTGTTTTCATTCTTTTCATGCATCTCACATCTCAATCCAATCCTCATCTATTCAATCTAGCATAAATCATCTAATCACATCCTTGGTCTTGTTCACAGCCTTTCTATGAGCCTCCATCCAATCATCACCATCATCATCATTATCAAAATGTATCCTTCCCTATCCTTTTGTGTTATTTTGGGATGTATCCATCTCTCATAAAAAAAACTCTCATCATCATCATCAGGATGCAACCTTCCCTATCCTTTTGTGTTTTTTTGGGATGTATCCTTCCCTCATCAACAAAACATTCATCATCATCATCATCGGGATGTATCCTTCCCTATCCTTTTGCACTGCTTTGGGATATTATTCCCTCATCAACAATGTTCCACCCATCAACCATCCATTTTGGGCTTGTAGCTTGACTGGGGCAACATCACAGTTTTCCTTGAATCCATTTGTGCTTGCTTATTTCTCATCCTCTCCTATCACTTATCATCCTCTCTTATCCATCATTTTGCATCATCTTCCCCATCTTCCCTTTGAAACATCTCATCCATTTTTAGAGCACACCCATGTTCTCTTGAATCCACATGTTCTGTCGAGGGGGCATCCTCAATCCCTAATATTCATCTTCACCCTGTAATTCCCTGCCGCACAAACCCCAAAGGACAACAACTATGGAAATTTTTGTTTTTTAAAATATAAAATATATAATATATGTATATTAAGTTCCATTGCATGAGATTCAATTACATGAATACAAGTTTTTCACCTAAGTCCTTTGGGGGTGCACGAGGTAACATTATGTATTCAATCCCAAAACGAAAAGATAAATAGAATTTCAAAATGCATTAGTTAAGTCCATTCATCCATCATAACTATAACATCGAAGCATACACAAGAGATAGACCATTATGAACAAGATCAACTCTATTTAATAACCATACACATATATACAACATGCTTATAAGATGATACCCACTATATTTTATCACATGATTACAATGATACATTTATAATTTACATCAACTTTTAGCACAATACATAAATAAGATACATAAGTTTACATCATAAACTTCCCAACACATGTGGGAGTAATTCATCAATACATGAGTATAACTGAAATACATGATTAACATCTAGCTACAAGAAAATCTCTGGCTCATGTTCCATCAGGAAGACACTGCACTTTACGAACGTTGGTGGGGAACTCAACGAGGCACGTAGCATGTTCCACCCAACCATGCTGGTTTTAGAAAAACCAACCCCCCGTGCTAGGAGATGACAAGGAAGAATCCTTGACCAGGGATGTCCAACAGACAACAACAAGACTCAACTCCAAACAAGAGTGACATGGGAATACATAGACAACACAACAACTATAGATTCCAAAATGATAACATCAATAGATCACAAGACATAACAATAATAGACCATTCCTAGAGACTTACAAAATCAACCAATCACAAAGATCCACTCTCCTACTAAAAACACTAGGTTCAAATCCACAAATCTATGGGTAGACAAAGTGCACAATATTGATAACCCATCTCAACCTTAAAACATAAGGTCACACAACCCGTTCGTAGTAACTGCGTATCCATACTATATCACATATCTTGTCTGTGGTAACCAAGAATTCAAACTGTCTACACCCACATGCACTACTCAACACAAATCAAAAGTTGAACTAACATATAGAACAACCCCACATAGAATTAACTTCTCTGGAAGACTTACAAAACCAAACAACCCAATTGTTGAACAACGCAAACAAAGAAAACTCAACCAATAAGCAATTCAAGCATATAATTAATCTAACATTTAGATTCCCTAAATCCAATCAAATCATCAACGTATTACTTGGAATTAATCAACTTAATTTAATTTCATTTAAAAGCAATAAGAAAATTAACACTAATAGTTTAACTCCAATTTCTACAATAACACACACAACAATAAAAATCAATTTCTCTATAAAATCATTTCATCTTAACTATTCATGTTTTGCATGCACCAAATAATACATAATATGTATTTCTCTTTTAAAATATAACATTCTAAAAATAATCAATTCCATGCATTCACATGCATCTATTGTCAAAATACATTTAAATAAATATATATATTAAATAGATATATAACATATAAATATTTAAATATTTCATTTACACCTTCCAAACGCAAAAATTAAACATATATATTTAAAATATCTATCATATCAAAATAGCCAATTAAATAAATATATTTAAATATATATAATTAAATATGTATAATTTAATAAATTAAAAATAGTTTACTATATTCAAACAATACTAATAAAAATACTAGTGTGTTGTGACTTTAATAAGTTTTGTTTTCCAACCTGAGTTTTTCTAAAACATTTATTGATGGTGCGCCACCAAGTCTTTTAAAACATATAAAAAAATCAGCCATACCCAGTTCGTAAATTTTGAGTTATGATTAATTTAGTTTTTTTTTTTAATATAAATTTTTCTACAGGAAAAGATTTACTATTTTATCAGAGGATTTCATTTTCCCTAATTTATCAGAGGATTTCTTTTTTCAATCCTACAGAGGTTTTCTAAATTATCTATTGTTTTCTTTTCAAATTTCCTACCATTTAAATTCATTTCCCTACAAAGGATCTAATATTTTCACAATCATTCTACAAAGGTTTCCAAAATTTCATAACAAATTAACGGACAACATTTCAAAATATATAAAAAAATCCTCTAATTTTTCAATCCCACAAAACCAAAAGAAATTTCTATAGTTTTGTATAGACAATCTTTTAAAAACACAATTTAAACAAATATTTAAAATAAGGAACCTGGATCCTCAAGCTCAAATTGATGAAGATTGAAGTTGAACCTTCATATTTCAATTCCCAAGCTTTTCCCAAAGATTTCATCTTCCAGAAGATGTGCAAAACAATTCTAGCCAAGAACTTCCCTAAGAGCCTTTTCCAATTTTTTTTTACCAAAAAAAACTTCACACAAAATTCATGTATCCATTCCCGTGAAAACAAAACAAATCTTTTCCCCTTCCCATTAATCCCAATATTCTTTTTTGAAAACCCAAAAATCAGAATAAAATAACAATTTTGCATTCTCTCTCAAGTTTTCAAAAATAAACTCAACATGCATTTGTTTTTTTTTTTCTTGATTTTTTCTTTTCTAAATGAAATCTTGAAATTTTAAATTTCTATTTTATCAATTTCAACTCATAATTGACACATTATTAATTATTTAAATCTTTTATTCTATTATTTATCCAACTTACTATTTACATTAAATTATCAAAAATGCCAAATTTTAAAATTATAAATAATGTTATTTACACAATTAATTTAATTATCTTTAATTAGTTACATAACTTTTAGTTTATCACTTTTAAATTTTAAAATAGTTATTCCCAATAACTAACTATTAACACTTATTCTAATTATTTAATTATTTAAATTAAATAATACTATTAATCCACCCAAATACATAACAACATAAACATTAAATAAATAACACAAATACAACTCACGATAGAAAACTATCACATAATACCGAAATAACCAAATTCAAGGACACAATACCACTAGACGCATGATGGGTTGATAGACTTGGGATGGGGAGAATTCTTTGTCATCTTTGTTTCAACATCATACACATTGGGATAAGTTAACGCTCGCTCTGTCCTGCCAAAATAGGTGGAATCAAGACTTTATTCCTACAATTCCTACATACAAACAAGGTTGTGTACAACATATATATAAACAAATGCATCACATCATGAGAAGGAATCACAGCGTAGTAGGGCACTCGCAAACGAGTGGTGCTACTTTGTCCCCTCACCAAAGCTATAATAACAACTACAACATCAAGTATAAAGTAAGGCTGTTAAATTAAATTGATCACATCATATCATCATGAAATAATTACTAGTCTACTATATCACAATATACTATTGCATCTATACATAAGCATAACCAGTTAAATTCAACCACAGTGTATCATCATAACCTCAATGTCATAAAAGAAGTATCATGAGCAACAAGTAAGCTAAGCTACCCAATTAAATCTCTGCATCAAAGCAACACAATGTACCTCATACCCACAAGAGTACCATTAGAAGTCCTTGTTCCATCTTCCTCTTTAGATTCTTTAGGTAGACTACCTACACATCCCAAGTGAGAATGAAGGGGCACTACATCCTCCCCCCCCTAAGACTTGACTTACTCCTAGAAATCACAAGGCTCAAAATGGAAATGTAAACACATTAGTCCCAAAAATTTCTCTAATCTATCATTGATGTACATCCTCTTTCTCAATCATGACAACTAGAATCACTATCTGACTACACATTTGAAAAAAATTTCTTCTTAACTACTTTTATTTACAAATCCTTACATCTGTTACAGTAAAATACTTGGTTCTAACACTAATGATATAGACAGTACTCCAATTAACTCAATTTTCCATTCAAAAAACAAACATCTTCAAAATCTCATACAAGGAAAACACATCTAATGATTACTTGAAATTCAAAGATACACACCATATCATGTTTCAGTAACATATTTCAAGTCACAATTTATGATGTTCAATAATATCTAATTTATTTAATACCACTGAATCAAAATATATTCACATTTAAGGTAGCATGGTTATCCCTCTTTTACATCAATAGGCACAAAATATAAGAAATATTCTTCTAACACACACATACATAGTCACATCATTGGGAACTACACAATACAAGGCTACACAAGGGTCCATTTGGACATCGAAAAATAGCATACTAATCCATGAGCCAAGACCCAATATCCATCTCACATAATCCATACCTCACAGTCAGTGGCTTGATGGTGTTAGACCGCATACACATGGTGAGACCATCCAAATAAGACCACAATGACCCATCTCTTGTTGTATAAGGTGGTTAGCCTCCAAGAGATGGTCATCACACATAGGTGGGTAGTGGGTCCTAGCTATGTAACAGCCTCACATAACCCACATCCTCAAGGTTCCCTGCATTTGCTTCCTCGTATACACTCACCAAATTTTCCTTATACATCCTTGGAGAGGAATCACAATACGGCATGTGGCCAACATCAAAAACAATAAGGATATACTAATTTAGCCACCAAAGTCATAAATAAATTTTAAATAAAGATTTTAATTTCGGCAATAAATAAAGAAATGTGCACAATTGTCAACACTAAATCAAATGTAACCTCAAGGGATAGGAGAAAATAAGATCACAACATGTGGCTAAACTGTCACAATCAAATATAAATAAAGTGCCGGCCTTCACTATCACTAGAAAATCATCAATAATTATAAAGAAAGTTCACAATCCTTGAAATTGCACTATACATTACTGTGTGAATAGATATTAGCCACCAAATGAGGAAGGAGGGAACATCATTAGGCTATAATAGTATCCCTCATGTGGTGTGGAATGAGAACGCCATCCACATGGCTCAGAGTGTACTCCTCGGCTACACCCTACCTCGCGTCGTCACATGACATGGACTAACCAAGTGGCCCACACACTCCTTGGCTGCCCGCATGGGATGCACACCTCGACCTCCATCCTGCATTGCATCTCAGTGCGACATAGTCATACACCAGCTAGAGAAGGCACACACTGGTTGTATGTCGCATGGAAGTGTGTCCATGGCTCCATGGAAGTAGGAACATGCTAGACACACCCCACATAGTGATACCTCATGGAGAAGGAACACGTAGGTACTCGTCGTCATCAGAGGTATACATGTGAAAAGGTAGGGTTGGGTGAGACTCTCACAGTCCCATGCTCAGGTCCTTGCTCTCAAGAAATTCTAGGTGACTCCTTCACCATAACCTAAAGGTCCTATCATAGGTATAGGCACCTCTATTATTTACTGGCCAACCCCTCTATCAATGTTACTCCATACTTCCAAGCCATTCTTGGTGCCTTGCCACTTCCACTCCTTGACCCTTAATCTTCCTAAAGGCCAATTTCTCTCAACACTTAACTTGATTCTTGTAGGGGTGTGTAGACATTGTAATAGCTTCAAGATGGTCAAACTAGGGTTCTTGTTCCACCACAAGACTCCAACTAACCATCGCTTTCAAAAAATCCCCTCCTAGGGTTTGAAAAGGCTACAAGCCTAGAGCCCCAATTAGGCCTCTGAATAGAGATAAAAAGCAATTTTCTTCTAAACCCACCAAAGGACCTAGGTTCTTTGTTTAGAGTTTGTATTTCTCATGCCTACACCTCAAGGATTTTTAGGGTTTTAAGCCTGCACAACCCATGCACTGTCCACACACAAAAATGGTCAAAACCCTAGGGTTTTTAAGCTTTTCAATGCTATTTTCAGACTGTTAAAAATTTATCACTCCAAATGAATTGGCAGAGCCTCCCCTTGATCACCATGAATTTCCAAGACCTCCAAAAAAATTCTCCAAAAATAATTTCTCCAAGATCTCAATTCCCCTGCAAGATATGAGTCTTTTTCTCACTGTCTTCCCTAGCCGAACCCTACTTGGCTCGCCTAGGGCATGATTTTGCTAGCATCTCTTGAACTCCCACAAGCCCTACAAACTATCATATTTACACCAAGGGAGCTTAGACACTATTCCCAAAAGGGCCATACAATTTGTACAGTGGGAAAGTGCTCTAGGACTCCATGTTCTCAAAATTGCCTGATATAGGCCAGAAAAAGACAGGAAACAAACTATTTACAAATATAAGATGAAAATGATTTACAAAGACAAAAAATATTGCCACAAAAAGCTTGCACAATGTTCACAATACATTCTACAAATAAAGTAACAATAAATCTACTCCATTAAAGCTCAATATGAATACAAAACTCAGAAAACTGTCTTTTTGAATGTTGTTTCCCTCAACTTTTCAAAATGTCACTTCAACAACAATACCTCCAACCCTATTTCATGGTTGAGCCATGTCTTAAATAGGCCCCCAAAACAACTGAGTTCTTCTTGTCGAACCCATAGATGACCTAATGATGCAATTTATAAAACCCATTGTGTTTTCTAACCTTTGACAAGGTTGGCAACCTAAACAAGTTAGAGCTTCAAAACCCATCCATGCTTTCCACCTCCCAATCCATTGATCACAACATATAAAGTTTTATTCCTAATCCACCAAATGCTAACAAAATGGTCAACATGACCTAAAGATAACACAACCAAAATAGAACTTCATACAAAACTTCTAGAAAACCTAATAGTTTCCAGGTGCTCCTGCACTATTCTCCCCCTCTCAACTCAAACACTAAGGATTGGAAGGAGAGATCACTGACAGGTCAATGCCCTAATTTTTGAACTCAGCTTCATCCACCCAAGGAGCCTCATATTCATGCTTGTTTTTCCACTTGATGAGGTGTTCCATGTACACCTTGTGCCTTATGGCCTTCTTCACCCTTGACTCCAAGATCTTCTCTGCCTGAGGCTTGTCCTGAGTACGTAAAGACATATTGCTGATGTCCTTGAAGATCTCCTTACTGTCCTGATCCAAATCCTTGACTGTCCCCTTATACTTGATCAAATCAGCAACATTGAACACTGGTGAGATGCCTAGATCGGTAGGTAACTCCACCTTATATGCATTCTCCCCATACTTGGCCAATATCTTGCAGGGACCTACTCTCTTCATCTAGAACTTGGTTAAAATTCCCTTCTGCAACCTTGATTTGTTAAGGTGGACCATAACATAGTCCCCTAATTGAAATTGCACATCTTTCCTTGACATATCGGCCTTTTCCTTCACTTTTTGTGTAGCCTCAGTGACTATCCTCTGGACTTGCTCCTGAATCTCCTTCATGGTCTGACTAAAGTCTTCTTCATGTCCACTCCTATTCTCCATAGATCCAAGATCTCTGAGCTCACAAATGCCTCTTGGGTGCATCCCATACAGAACTTCAAATGGACTCTTCCCTGTGGTCCAGTTTACACTATCATTATAGGCATACTCAGCTTGGGAAATAACCATATCCCATGTCTGTCCATATTCTTTAGTTAAACACCTTAAAATATTACCAAGCACCCTATTAACCACCTCTATTTGACCATCGGTCTGAGGATGGTAAGCTGATCCAAATGACAGATTAGTACCCAATTTTCTCCATAGATTTTTCCAAAAGTGACTCATGAACTTCACATCTCTGTTAGAAATAATGCTCAAAGGTAGCCCATGGATCCTAACAACTTCCTTGAAGAAAAGATGAGCTATGTAGCTGGCATCATGAGTAGTTTTGCAGGGAATAAAATGACTCATCTTACTAAATATGTCTACCACAACATAAACACTATCAAAACCAGTCTTAGTCTTAGGAAGGCCTACCACAAAATCCATGCTCACACACTCCCATGGCCTGTTAGGAATGGGCAGGGGTTTATATAAACCAGCATTGCTAGATCCTCCCTTAGCTTTCATACACACAACACATTGTTCCACATACCTTCTAACATCTCTTGCCAACTTAGGCCAATAAATGAATCTTTGTCCACTAAGACTGCCATTATGATTTTCCTAAATTAGATTTTTCCTCATTGAACCTCTTGGAACACATAACTGATCTCCCTTAAACAATAACCCATTTTGCAAAGAATATTCAGAGTATTGGAAAATACCTTATAGACCTCTGAAAAGTCTTCATCATCTCCATATAGATCCTTGAAACTCTCTATGCCAATGCTCTTGAGCTGTATCTCTTGCACTGTCAACAACCTTCTGCTTAATGCATCTGCCACCTTGTTCATTTGTCCTTTCTTGTGCTTGATGGTAAAAGTAAAAGCTTGGATGTATTCCATCCATTTAAAATGCCTATTACTCAACTTCTCTTGAGTGTTGATAAAGCTAAGTGCTTGATTATCAGTAAAAACCACAAACTCCTTGGGTAGAAGGTAATGCCTCCATTTCCTAAGTGACTGATACCAATCTGATAGGGTAGGGTTGGATGAGACTCTCACAGTCCCATGCTTAGGTCCTTGCTCTCAATAACTTCTAGGTGACTCCTTCACCATAACCTAAAGGTTCTATCATAGGTATAGGCACCCCTAGTATTTATTGGCCAACCCCTCTATCAATGTTACTCCATACTACCAAGCCATTCTTGGTGCCTTGCCACTTCCACTCCTTGACCCTTAATCTTCCTAAAGGCCAATTTCTCTTAGCACTTAACTTGATTCTTGTAGGGGTGTGTAGACGTTGTAATAGCTTCAAGATGGTAAAACTAGGGTTCCTTTTCCACCACAAGACTCCAACTAACCATCGCTTTCACAAAATCCCCTCCTAGGGTTTGAAAAGGCTACAAGCCTAGAGCCCCAATTAGGCCTCTGAACAGAGATAAAATGCAATTTTATTCTAAACCCACCAAAGGACCTAGGTTCTTTGTTTAGAGTTTGTATTTCTCATGCCTACACCTCAAGGATTTTTAGGGTTTTAAGCCTGCACAGCTTGTGCACTGTCCACACACAAAAATGGTCAAAACCCTAGGGTTTTTAAGCTTTTCAATGCTGTTTTCAGACTGTTAAAAAATTCTCACTCCAAATGAATTGGCGGAGCCTCCCCCTAATCACCATGCATTGAAAAGACCTCCAAAAAAATTATCCAAAAATAATTTCTCAAGGATCTCAATTCCCTTGCAAGATATGAGTCTTTTTCTCATTGTCTTCCCTAGCCGGACCCTGCCTAGCTCGCCTAGGGCATGATTTTGCTAGCATCTCCTGAACTCCAACAAGCCCTTAAAACTATCATATTTACACCAAGGGAGCCTAGACACTATTCCCAAAAGGGCCGTACAATTTGTACAGTGGGAAAGTTCTCTAGGACTCCATGTTCTCAAAACTGCCTGATACAGGCCAGAAAAAGACAGGAAACAGACTATTTACAAATACAAGATGAAAATGATTTACAAAGACAAAAATATTGCCACACGAAGCTTGCACAATGTTCACACTACATTCTACAAACAAAGTAAAATTAAATTTACTCCATTAAAGCTCAATATGAATGCAAAACTTAGAAAACTATCTTTTTGAATGCTGTTTCCCTCAACTTCTCAAAATGTCAGTTCAAAAACAATACCTCTAACCACATTTCATGGTCTAGACATGTCTTAAATAGGCCCCCAAAATAACTAAGTTCTTCTTGTCGAACCCATAGATGCCCTAATGATGCAATTTATAAAATCCATTGTGTTTTCTAACCTTTGACAAGGTTGGCAACCTAAACAAGTTAGAGCTTCAAAACCCATCCATGCTTTCCACCTCCAATCCATTGATCACAATAGATCAAGTTTTATTCCTAATCCACCAAATTCTAACAAAATGGTCAACATGACCTAAAGAAAACACAACCAAAATAGAACTTCATACAAAACTTCTAGAAAACCTAATAGTTTCTAGGTGCTCCTGCACCAACATGGCTAGGACCCACCCATATGCTAACTGACCCAAACATTGTTAGAAGTAGATATGAGTATCCCTCTACAAGTGTGTGAGTCCCCATTACGCTCATCACACAAGTAGGCTATCATAACAAAATCTCATAGTGCACCTTCATATGTCTTATGCACATAGCATCGTATCCTTGAGCCCAACTCACTACCATCAACAACCTGGCATCATCACCAACACTGTGTCAGAGCATTAGTGGGGTGTGGCATCATATCCATTGCATCATGTCAGAACATGCACATATATGGTCTATATAATGTATATACAAGAATATATCAATATGGGGCTACCCAAGTTTCACCTCTCATAAAGATGAGGTTGACTCACTAATGCCAACTCAACGTCCCTACGGAGGACTAGGAATACACCAACAAACAAATACTGTTGTACTCAAAACTGTGGGGTTTAGGCTAACACATATGGATCAAGTAGCTTGACCCATCATGAGGGAAAGTAGTGGGTATGCTCCATGGGGATTGGTCGAGCTAAGGTCACTACACAACACCATTATTCATACACCGTGCACCCCGCTGCTTGGAGTGACATGGAATCTACTATCCCTCCACAGATTGGGAAACTTAGAGAATCAAAAGAAAAGTATATATATAAAAAATACTACTATCTTTTGGCTACTCTTGTGACAAAATTATCAACCACACATGGGTTGGCCCCCAATCGATAACACACATGCAACACATGAATGGTATGGTTCTTTCCATACCAAGGAAAACAATAGTTTCCTAATGGATGGGTATGTAGTATCACAATCGCATGGAACACAAAGCAAGAATGGGTTTAACACAACACACAAACATTGCACAGATACTGGTTTCCACAATACTGGGAGTATATTCATACCTACTATCCTAGAAATTTTTTTTCCCTATTGTCATATGCACATAGATGATTTATGCCACATATAAAAAAAAAGTACTCCCAACATCCTCCATACTTTTCCTCCAAAATCATAAACTCTTTAATCACTTTAACATTTCCTTAAATATCATCATTATCCTCTTCCTCAAGTTCAAAGTTCACTTTTATCAACTCCATTAAAGCTAGAATTAATACCATAAGCCTAAACAATTCTCACCCGCTTTCTCTGAGACAAACATACCCTCTTTTTCATCACATAATGACACACTAAACCCAAAGCATAATAATCCTCTTGGTTCACAAAAAATATTTTTATCACCATTTTCTATATCATACACTTTACCGGAGATAAACATCAATTCCTTTCAATTATAGAATTCATATTTGCTTCCATCATTCATAATAATATACTCACAAAGAAAATTTCATTTTCATCTCATGAAACAACATTGTACCCAAGTTATAACATTTTCATTCATAGGGGAGAGCACACTTAACATAGACACACATCATATACATGCCAAAATGTGTTTTATTTCAACACAAAACATTACCATTTATCTACATACTAGATTCAATAACAATTAAGAAGAATCATCAATCAGTCACACACAACACATCAATTTTTCATTAATTCAAGATTTCATTAAATGAACATACATCATCACATTTTCTCCTAAGGTAAAACATTTATTTGATCAAACAAAGCCTTTACCCACCATCTAGATACAACACTTTCATAAAATAAAAATATTTAAATTTCTACTTCAAGAAAATACATAAGAGATTGTCTTAACTCATACACCTAATCACACTCATACAATGCAACATTCTTACCACACTTCTAACACTCTACGAACTACAATGCAATAAGATTTTTCCCTATATACTGATGCAAATAACATATTATCAACTTCACCTATGAATTTATACTTATGAAAATAATTTTAAAAACTCAAATTTATTCCTAAACTTATCATGCACAACATTCCTTTCATAAAACTTAAAATTAGATAGCATATATAAGAATTGAATAACCAATGCACTTCTAGAGAATTCCCTTAACACTTATGCATCCAAGAACACAAGGAGATAAAATAAGTGATTTCTTTGCAAGGAACACACTAAATAAAGTTTGTTAAATTAGTTTCCAAGATTCACCCTAAAAAATATTTCATACATTTTACTTGATCAAGTCACTCACTTACACCAACCTTAAAGGAACCATCATAATTCTTTTAACAAATCACTACTTGATAGTATGCTTACACTATAATACATTCCTTTTATACTTATATAGTATAATTCAATAAAAATACATTCAATATCAATCTAGGATGACACTAAAGTCATTCTTTTATTCATTTCTACTTCTAACCTTCATTACTCATTATGGATTTTTAGCACATAGCCTTAAAATCACATAGAATACAATCAACACCCACATACATCTAAAGAGGTAGAATGAGGGAAAAAACGTACACATAATAGCAAGTCAACAAACATACACTCAAAGTGAAGATGCATGGAAATAACCAATATAACTAACTCCAAGGTCACCTTGAACTCACTCAAACTTGAAGCTAAGGGACACACAAGAGAATGTTGAACAACATAACTGTCACCCTCAACAATCTAAGACTCAACATGCTCATCTACACCCGAATGACACAAGGGGGTAGAACTATATTTGTCCTAACACAATGACTCACCACAACAAAAAATGGTAGCAACATTACCCAAAGATCCTAGTGCTACAACCTTGGCTCTGATACCAAGTTGTAATGCCCCGTCGTGCAAACCCCAAAGGAAAACAACTATGGATTTTTTTTTTTTAAAATATAAAATATATAATATATGCATATTGAGTTCCATTGCATGAGATTCAATTACATGAATACAAGTTCATCACCTAAGTCCTTTAGAGGTGCACAAGGTAACATTACATATTCAAGCCCAAAACAAAAAAATAAACAAAATTCCAAAATGCATTAGTTAAGTCCATTCATCCATAATAACTATAAAGTTGAAGCATACACAAGAGATAGACCATTATGAACAAGATCAAATCTATTTAATAGCCATACACATGTATACAACATGCTTATAAGAAGATACCCACTGTATTTTATCACATGATTACAATGATACATTTATACCTTACATCAACTTCTAGCACAATACATAGATTAGATACATAAGTTTACATCATAAACTTCCCAACACATGTGGGAGTAATTCATCAATACATGAGTATAACTAAAATACATAATTAAAATTTGGCTACAAGAAAATCTCTGACTCATGTTCCATTAGGAAGGCACTGCATTGTACAAACGCTAGTGGGGAACCCAACGAGGTGTGTAGCACGTTCCACCCAATCACGTGGGTTTTAGAAAAACCCACCCCCCATACTAGGAGATGACAAGGAAGAATCCTAGACCAAGGATGTCCAACAAAAAACAACAAGACTCAACTCCAAACAAGAGTGACATGGGAATACATAGACAACACAACCCCTATAGATTCTGAAATCATAACATCAATAGATCACAAAACATAACATCAATAGACCACTCCCAGAGACTTGTGAAATCAACCAATCACAAAGAACCACTCTCCTACTAAAAACACTAGGTTCAAATCCACAAATCTATGGGTAGACAAGGTGCAAAATACTGATAACCCATCTCAACCTTAAAACATAAGGGCACACAACCTGTTCGTAGTAACTGGGTATCCATACTATATCACATATCTTATCTGTGGTAACCAAAAATTCAAATTGTCTATGCCCACGTGCACTATCCAACACAAATCAAAAGTTGAACAAACATATATATAACAACCCTACATAAAATGAACTTCTCTAGAAGACTTACAAAACCAAACAACCCAATTGCCCAACAACGCAAACAAAGAAAACTCAACCAATAAGAAATTCATGCATATAATTAATCTAACATTCAGATTCCCTAAATACAATCAAATCATCAACAAATTACTTGCAATTAATCAACTTAATTTAATTTAATTTACAAGCAATAAGAAAATTAACATTAATAGTTTAACTCCAATTTCCACAATAACACACACAACAATAACAATCAATTTCTCTATAAAAATCATTTCATCTTTACTAATCATGCTTTGCATGCACCAAATAATACATAATATGCATTTCTCTTTTAGAATATAATATTCAAAAAAAATCCATTCCATGCATTCACATGCATCTATTGTCAAAATACATTTATATATATATATATATATATATATATATATATATATATATATATATATATATATATATATATATATATATATAACATTTAAATATTTAAATATTTTATTTACAACTTCCAAACATAAAAATTAAACATATATATTTAAAATATCTATTATATCAAAATGGCCAATTAAATAAATATATTTAAATATATATAATTAAATATGTATAATACATATAATTATACATATAATTATACATATACATATACATATACATATACATGTATATATATTATTTAATAAATTAAAAATAATTTACTATATTCAAACAATACTAATCATAAAACTAGTGTGCTGCGACTTTAATAACTTTTGTTTTCAAATCTGAGTTTTTCTAAAAAAATGACTTATGGTGCACCGCCATGTCTTTTAACACATATAAAACAATTAGCCATACCTAGCTCGTAAATTTTGAGTTATTATTAATTTAGTGACCCTCTCTCTCTGCTATTTTCTTTTTTTAATATAAATTTTTCTACAAGAAAAGATTTACTATTTTATCAGAGGATTTCATTTTCCCTAATTTATCAAAGAATTTCTTTTTTCAATCCTACAGAGGTTTTCTAAATTATCTATTGTTTTCAATTTTAATTTCCTACCATTTAAATTTATTCCCTATAGATGATCTAAGATTTTCACAATCCTTCTACAAAGGTTTCCAAAATTTCACAACAAATTAACAAACAATATTTCAAAATATATAAATAGATCCTCTAATTTTTCAATCCCACAAAACCAAAACAAACTTCTAGAGTTTTGTATAGACAATCTTTTAAATACACAATTTAAACAAATATTTAAAATAAGGAACATGGATCCTCAAGATCAAATTGATGAAGATTGAAGCTAAACCTTCATATTTCAATTCCCAAGCTTTTCCAAAAGATTTCCTCTTCTAGAAGATGTGCAAAATAATTCCAGCCAAAAACTTCCTTAAGAGCCTTTTCCATTTATTTTTTACCAAAAAAAAATTCACACAAAATTCATGTATCCATTGTCGTGAAAACAAAACAAATCTTTTCTCCTTCCCATTAATGCCAATATTCTTTTTCGAAAACCCAAAAATCAGAATAAAAGAGCAATTTTTCATTCTCTCTCAAGTTTTTGAAAATAAATTCGACATGCATTTGTTCTTTTTATTCTTTTCTTGATTTTTTCTTTTCTAAATGAAATCTTGAAATTTTATATTTCTATTTTATTAATTTCAACTCATAGTTGACACATTATTAATTATTTAAATCTTTTATTCTATTATTTATCCTCAACTTACTATTTACATTAAATTATCAAAAATGCCAAATTTGAAAATTATAAATAATGTTATTTACACAACTTTTAGTTTAACACTTTTAGTTTAAATAATTTTATTATAAATAATGTTATTTTTAATTAGTTACATAACTTTTAGTTTAACACTTTTAAATTTTAAAATAGTTATTCTCAATAACTAACTAATAACAGTTATTTTAATTATTTAATTATTTAATTTAAATAATGCTATTAATCCACCCAAATATATAACAACACAAAAATTAAATAAATAACACAAATACAACTCATGATAGACAACTATCACATAATACGGAAATAACCAAAGTCAAGGACACATAATACCACTAGACACATGATGGGTTGACAGACTTGGGACGGGGAGAATTTTCATCTTTGTTTCAACATCATAGCCATTGGGGTAAGTTAATGCTCACCCTGTCTTACCCAAGTAGGTGGAATCTAGACTTGATTCCTGCAATTCCTGCATACAAACAAGGTTGTGTACAACATATATATAAACAAATGCATCATATCGTAAGAAGGAATCACAACGTAGCAGGGCACTCACAAACGAGTGGTGCTACATTGTCCCCTCACCAAAGCTATAATAACAACTACAACATCAAGTATAAAGTAAGACTGTTAAACTAAACTGATCACATCATATCATCATAAAATAATTACTAGTCTACTACATCACAATATACTACTACATCTATACATAAGAATAACCAGTTAAATTCACCCATAGTGTATCATCATAACCTCAATGTCATAAAAGAAGTATCATGATCAACAAGTATGCTAAGCTACCTAATTAAATCTCTACATCAAACCAACACAATGTACCTCATACCCACAAGAGTACCATCAAAAGTCCTTGTTCCATCTTCCTCTTTAGATTCTTTAGCTAGACTACCTACACATCCCAAGTGAGAATGAATGGGCACTACACACCCCCACCATCCTTCTTTCCATTCACTTATTTGAATGAGTAGGGCATGTTTCCCAATCTCACCATCTTCTTCTTGGTGCTATCTTTTAATATTTTTTGAAATGATATTACTTTATAGCACCATCTCAAAGAGGGGAAAAATTTAGACACCTTAATTTGGCCACTTAAATTTTTCCAAATTTACCTCTTTTCATCTAAATATCCTCTTATTTGCATTAATTAAGTAATATTTCTATTATTTAACTATTACCCTTAAATTCCTCCAAATCATTAAGGTATTTGGTTAAATAATTAAATACCTTACCCTTCATTCCTTTCCTTCAAGGAATTAAATAAATAATCCATTTATTTAATTCTCCTTATCTCCATCCACTAATAATCTTCATCTAATCCTAATCCATTTTCCTAATCCAATCATTAGGGATGTGCACATTCCTAATCCATAATTAGGATGTGTCACATCCTCCAACTTTTGTAAGTTGGCTCCTAATCTTCATTAGCCACCTAACCCTCCTCTAATCCCTCTTTAACTTGTATTATCACCCCCTTTAGTCAACTCTTCCCATCCCCCAAGGAATTTTTAATTCCTTTTGTCTTCCCAAGGTCCTTTTTGAAGAATTTTTAATTCCTCTCTCATCTCCCAAGGAATTTTTAATTCCTTTAGTCAACTCTTCATCTCAACCCTCTATCTTTTTCTTTCTTTCAATCTCCACCGTCCTTTTGATTTCCTTAGGTTAAATGGCTAATACCTGGCCATTTTTGCTTCTCCTAGTACTCTCTCCAATCTCTTCCTTTCCAACACTATCAAAACCCTAACCATTCTCAAGAATTCATCCTCTCAATAATACACTCCCATATTGCATGCATTTATAAAATCCTTCATCCTTGCATCCAAATCAAGCTACAACAAGTCGTTATGCTGTCGAAATCATTCTAGGAGCACACAAATCAACCATCAAAGAGGGAAAACAATCCATCAAGCTCAAACAAGGAAAAAATGGGTTTATTGTCATTTTAAGTTTGAGTTTCATTTTAAGCCCAATCTTGAGTGTTTTGCTTGTTTTTAGTCTCTTGCTTGATTTATTTTAGGTAGATTAAAAACACTGCACACACAACCAATGTTGGAGTTTCAGTGGTCAATTCTTGAAAACTAACATGAAATTGAATGTTGAAATCAAATCTTTGATTGAAAAAAAATGGCAGTATAATACTAGTGTATCATCTAATTCTAGAGACTTTTTAAAATTAAGAGTGGGGTCCAAAGTTTGTGATCCTCATTAAAAAACCTATTAGATACAACGAAACTAAATTTTAATTTTTTTTTTTGGTGATTTAGTGTTACTTGGTAATATTATAATAAGTCAAAGATCTTTTGAAAAATGTAAACCTTGGTATGTAAAGATTAATAAGCAACAAATATCTTGTTGTTGTAAAATGCATGTTGAATTTCAGTATTATTATGATGTGTCTCAATATATACATTGTACTTTACATACTAACATGATTATGTAGGAATGTGGTATTAATATACCACTTGGAACAATAAAGGAGTTTATATCAAGTTTTTTTTGTGAAAGACCTAATGGAAAATTATTTTATTTAAGTTCATGTATTTCTAGACAATGCACTAGTTCTGGAAATTTTTCTTTCTTAAGAGTTTGTATACATGAAAGTGTTGAAAATGATTTTGAATAGTCATATGGAGGTCAAAATGAAGACCAAAAGAAGGGTCAAGGCTTCAGTAGTAACCAAAACCAAAAAGGGGATAACAACTACCATCCTCATGATTAGAATAATGGAGACCAAAGATGAAGAGTAAGATTTGGATGCGAACTGAGAAGAGGAGGATTTCATGAAACTTGTTTCTAGTGTAGAGAAGGACATAGAGCCTATGAGTTTCCTCAACAACAAGGAAGGATAAATAGAAGACTTGAGGGTAATGCACGAGTTGCACATGTAGATGAAGATGATGAGTATTCAGATTCTAAGGATGCAGAAAAAGGAGAGGTTTTTGTTACTAGAAGAGCCTTGCTGAATGAGGAGAAGGAACCAACTCAAAGGAAGAATTTTTTCACACCAGATGTAAGTGTGAAGGTAAATTTTGTAGTGTTATTATAGATGGAGGTAGTATTGATAACCTTTTTTCAAAAGAAATGGTTAGTAAGTTGCAGTTGGAGAGAAGAAGGCATATGAACCCATACTAGATTTATTGGTTGCACAAGGACCATAAAGACTTGGTAAATGAATAATGTCTCATAAAGTTCAAGATTGGAAATTACCATGGTGAGGTATTGTGTGATATTATTCCTATGGATGTTTGTCATATGTTGTTAGGAAGATTGTGGCAGTTTGATCGATGAGAAATACATGATAGACATGCCAACACCTATTCCTTGACAAAGGATGGGGTTCATCATGAGTTGAAGCCCTTGAAAGAGGCATAAGAAAAGGTATGCAGTAGTGCAAGAATTTGTTTGGTTGATGGAGAAAAGTTCCTAGAAGGTATGAGGCATGAGCATATGTGTTTTGTATTGATCCCTAGAATTGATAAAGAAGATACTACTGAGGTACTTGTAGAGGTTTTAGACTTGTTGAATGAGTTTCAAGATATTAATTTTTATAATGTACCTGAAGGTTTTCCTCTAGTATGAAAGATTAGTCATCATATGGACTTGATTCCTAGAGCTAGTTTTCCAAATAAGGCAGTTCATCATATGACTCCAATAGAGAGTAAAGAGTTGAATAGACAAGTGCAAGATTTGTTGCGGAAGGGATTGATCAGAGAAAGTTTGAGTCCGTTTGTAGTACTTTCAGTACTAGCACCAAAGGGGGATGGGGAATGATAGATATGTATAGATTCTAGAGCCATCAATATGATCACCATCAAATATAGATTTCCCTTGCTGAGAATGGATGACATTATGGATTGTTTGAGTCGAGTTGAGTACTTCATGAAGATAGATTTGAAGAGTGGATATCAGGATATCTGGATTATAGAAGGAGATGAATGGAAGATAACCTTCAAAACCAAGGAGGGCTTGTACAAGTGGATAGTCATCCCTTTTGGGCTAACCAATGCACATAGTACATTTATGTGGCTTATGAATGAGGTATTGAAATAATTTTTAGGAAAATTTGTTACTATTTATTTGGATAATATTTTTCTTTTTAGGTAGACATTGGAGGATCATTTGATGCATATTCAAAGAGTTTTTGAGAAGCTAAGGGAGGAGAAGTTGTTGATTAATTTGAAGAAATGTAGTTTTGTAAAGAGAGTGTTGATGTATCTGGGATTTGTTATCTCAGCAGAGGGTCTTAAAATGGATCCAGAGAAGGTGAGAGCTATCATTGAATGTCCTACCCCAAGGAATGTTATAGAGGTAAGATCATTTCATGGTCTAACAAGTTTTTATAGGAAGTTTATTAAGAATTTTAGTAGTATTTGTGTACCTCTAGCTGAAATGATGAGAGGGGATAGAAAATATTTTAAGTGGACTACAGGAACAGCCAAAAGTTTTGATATGTTGAAGAAGAAAGTTATAGAGAAAACTTTTTTGGCACTTCTATATTTTAATAAGGTCTTTCAGGTAGATTGTGATGCTAGTGACACTACCATAGGAGCTATTTTGAGTAAAAAACGTAAGTCTGTTGCCTATTTTAGTGAGAAGTTAAATGATGCTAAGAAGAAATATTATGTCTATGATAAGGAGTTTTATTCTATAGTTCAAGCTTGAAGAAATGGAGTTTTATTCTATAGGTAAGTCTGTTTCCAAAATAATTTGTTTTATATACTGATCACCAGGCTTTGGAGTATCTCAATAGTCAAGGAAAGTTAAATCAAAGGAACTTGAAGTGTGTTTAGTTTTTGCAAAGTTATACCTTTGTTTTGAAGCAAAGGAGTGGAAGGTCAAATAGAGTTAAAAATTCCTTGAGTACAAGGAAAAATTTGTTGATAGAAATAAATATAGAGGTTGTTGGGTTCAATGAAATCAAGAGTTTTTATCTTGAAGATTTAGAATTTGTAGAAACTTGGGAGGCTTGTTTAGAACCTGTTACATTGGATAGGACAAGATGGTTGGATTTATTAATCCAAAATGGGATTTCATTTAGAGGAATCCAATTGTGAATTCCAAGGAGTTTTATGAGAGAGAATCTAATCAAGGAGAAGCATAGTGGAGGATTGGCTGGACATTTTAGTTGAGATAAGACCATTGCTCTTGTTTGTGAGAATTATTATTGGTCACAGATACAACAAGATGTGCAGAATTTTGTACAAAGTTGTAGAGTATGTTAGATGGTGAAAGGAACAAGTTAGAATATTGGATTGTATCATCCATTAGCTATACTTGAGAGGCCATGGGACGATATTAGCAGGGATTTTTTTCTTAGCTTTCCAAGGACACAGAGAGGGCATGATTCCATATTTTTGGTGGTGGATATAATTTTAAAGATGGAGCATTTCATTCTTTGTCATAAGACTATTGACATTATTCATGTTCCAAAGTTTTTTTCTAGAGAGGTGGTGAGACTACATGGTCTATCAAAGAGTATATTTTTAGATAGAGATACCAAATTTGTTGGCTATTTCTGGAGGATATTATGGAAGAATTTGAAGACATATTTGAAGTTTAGTTCTGCACACCATCCACAAATTGATGGACAAAAAGAGGTGGTGAATAGGAGTTTGGGTAACCTACTAAAATTCTTAGTAGGAGATAAGCCTAAGGGATGGGTTTTGATTGTACCACAAGCATAATTTTTTTATAATAGTTCTTTCAATAGGAGCATCAAGGTAAATCACCATTCCAGATTATGTATGGGAGTAGTCCAAGAACTACTTTTGAACTAAGAAAGATGGATAAGGGGGAGATGATTAGTGTTGAGGCTGAAGATTTTTAAAAGCACCTAAAGAATTTGCATGAAGAGGTGAAGAAACATATCAATAAGATGAACTCACAATATAAGGTTCAAGTAGATCAGAAAAGGAGGTATAAGGAGTTCCAAGTAGGAGATGAAGTCATGGTTGATTTTTGAAAGGAAACATTTCTAGTTGGTACATACAACAATTTAAAGATGATGAAGTTTGGACCATGCAAGATCCTGAATAAGCATGATTCGGGAAATTCTTATGAGGTAGAGTTTCCTAGTGGAATAAACATTTCTCCTGTGTTCAACATTGTTGATTTGATAGAGTATCATGAAGGTGATATAGAAGAGGGGCCAATAAAACAACAGTGGAAAATTCTAGTTTCTACTTCAGAGAAGGAAGAGATAAAAATCTTGGATAGTCGTGTGGGTAGAAGCATGATAAACAAGAACTATGTAGAGTACTTGGTGAAATGGAGAGGAAGGATTGTTGAAGATTCATCATGGTTGTTTGAGGATAATTTTAATCATGTTGGTTTCCCTCTAACTCCTAAGAAGTGATAGGGTCACTTTTTAAATTACCCTAGGTATCTAATGGATGAGGATCCAACGGTGTAGGGAAGTCTTGTGTCACCCAAGAAAAAAAATGGTTTCTTTATTTTATTTAGTTTTTTTGAGTCCCATGATGGCACTTAAGGGGTGTAAGATAGTTAGGTGTGAAAAATAGTGAAAAATGAGCACTTACTATTTTTATTAAGTTGGCCTAAACATAATCGAATGGGCCTAAAAATTTACCCCAAGGAGCAAAACTGAAAAAAAAATTGGTTGTGAAAGAATCACCTCAATACCTTGCATTGTTTGGGAGATATTAAAGTTTCCATCCTGAGAAATTTCTCTGATGCAACTTCAATTTCAGATATGAAGAATTTAGAGGCCACGAAACAACTTAGAAAGTTGATGAATCGACCTATGGTGGGTTTACATGATGTAGATCTCTTTGAGTGCTTTCCAAAAATATGCAATAATAGCAAATTAGACACCTAGATCAAAAGTTATAGCACCACAAAGTTGTTCCTTTAAAAAGTGAATTTCATCAAAATTTCCTCCTAGGCAAGAAATCAATTATTGAGACTTTTGGCACCAAAAAAAAAGAGAAAATTAAACTTTCTAGAATATTCTAGGGCAGTTATTAGGGTAAAATAAAAAGGGTTAGGTGGGGATTGTTGAAGGTGGCTCCAATAGTGTAGATTATGACTCTGAATAATAGATTTTCTTTTCAAAGTTGATTTTTTTGTAAAGAATCAAGCCCATAAGATTGTAGTATGTAAGTTTTGAATCTATAATTTCATTATCTAAAAATAATTGAAAGTGGGTTATTTATCTGTCTCGCATCTTTTTTGTTGGTATCTATTATTGTGATTTGTGTGGTTTCTGGTGGGTTGGCCCTCATCAATCAACCAAAAAATAAGTATTTTATTTTCATGTTTAATTTTTCATTTCGGTCTGGGTTGGAGCTTCAAGAGCATCTTGTGTTGTTTTTGAAGGTTAAAATATTCATTTATGAATCCTTGGATTTTCATTTCAAAAATCAAAGGTAAATAGTGTGTTTAATGTATTATATTATTTCAAGGTCCATTAGGATATTAATTGGAACTTGAAATTGAGAATTAATATTCATTCTATTAATTTGGATTCCTATAGAATTTTTATAAGGCAAGTGACCTTTGACATTCCATTCTTGTCTTATTAGGTTCTTAAATGGAGGGAAAGATAATCAAATTTTGGAAAAATAATGATTCTCTCTTTGCTCTCTTTGCTAAGAATTCTGATGATGGATCATGGAGTATGATCTAAAACATTGATGAAAAAAATACTCACACAATTTCAATCCAGAAAATTATAGAATTCTAACATCATGGACTATGGAAACTTCATGCTTTTAATGAGTTGTTATTTAATTACCAAAGGAGCATGACTTGGTTTTGTATTTTATTCATTTTCAAAATGCATCTACATCAAAAAGATGTTTTCTATGGTAAAGTTACATTAAAAACACAATTTTGAAGCAAAACTATGTCTTTTTGCATCCTTTTTGAAGGAATTTCAAAGGGCAAGTTGAGGGAAATGAAAAAGGATATTTGGGTGGCACTTTTTGGTGTTTTTTAAGGGTGTATGAACATGTAAAATACAACCTTCAATGGTGTAAAAAGGTAGAAATCAACAACAACAAGGTTGGATAAAGAACTTGTAGGTTGCTTATGAGAGTTGCACAAGAGAGAGTGTATAAAATTAGCTTGTGAAGAGAAGAGGAAAAGAAGAAAACAAATATTTTGTAGGTGTGTTGTAGATGTTCAAGGTAGCCATGAGAGCTGAATAATGAAGAGAAAATTTATATTTCATAGGATGAGTGAAGAGAAGAAGGTTTGAAGACATGAGGATTTGAAGACTTGTAGACAAGATGTGTCTCTAAGGGAAGCTTGCAAAAAAATTCTGAATTGTATTCAATGTTTAATCTTACATATATGTAATTTTCATGTATGAATGTGTATGAACATTGAAATAAAGCTATGTTTTAGATTCATTTTCTTTTTATATGTTAATGTGGAATGGATGACATGTTAAGGCTGCAAGATTGGGTAGTTTGATACGATCCCCCAATCTTGACTGCATTAATTAGAATCAGAGCTTGGAGTTCTAAGTGCATAAGTAGGTCACTGAATGTGAGGTAGCTTATGCCAGGACTAGGAGGTAGAGTGGAAGAAAGAAGGTGGTACATAAAAATATCGTGAGAGCTATTGCAAGTGTGTGAGGAGTCCTGAGCAACAAGAGAGAGCTTGAAGCTATAAAGAATGAGTTATGGAAACTTGCAACAAACAAAGATGGGATGGGTTGTGAGAAGACCCGTAAAAATATTATTTTGGGAAAAATATTGAGAGAAAATAGAAAATGAAAAGTTTGAGGTGATGGAAAAGATGGTTCATGAAGAAGTGGAAAATATTGAGGCGAGGATCAAGAAGTTGAAGAAGAGCATTGGAAAAAATGAGAAGACATTGGTGAATAAAAGTGAGAAGAAAAACAAGGATAGAAAAGAGGAAAGTAGAGAAAAATATGTGTGAGAAGCCCTTACTGAAGAAGTTGTAGTGAAGAAATTTCATGAGGAAGGCATGAAGAAAGAAGAAAAAAATGGGAAAGTGGATGCAAGTGTGGCAGTAGTTGATAAGGATGTTGCAGTTGATTACGTTATGAGAAATGTTGTTGTGAAGGGCGATACTCTAGCCAAGGAGAAGGACAAGGTAAATAGTATTGTATTTTTTGATGATGTTGATTTCCAAGTTTCATTTTCTATTGAATAATATGGAGAAAAGTGCATGGAAATATTTAATTTTCATGAAATAATAGGTGCAAATTTTGGGGAGGATGTTGTAGGTGGGTTTGGTGGAGGAAGACAGTTAGTGGTGAAATGGATTCCATGAAGGAGAAGACAAGAATAGAAATACTATGGTAGAGGAGGTTGGGCTATGGTAGTCATGATTCCACAAAGGGGAGAAGGAAGAGAATGTAGTGTGGTTGGAGGGAGATGGCCTGTGTTTTGAAGAAGTGTTGGAAAAAGAGGAAGAAGACATAACTTGGGCACTTTGGACAGTGATGTATTTTGTTGTAGGTTGCACTCAACTTGTCCAAGAGTATTTCAACTACTCAATTCCACCATTGTGAGCCTATAATCACAATCTTCCTACCTAGCATGTCTAATGCATGAGCATCTAGGCAAATCAGCAATCAACATCAATGAAAAAAAAAGTATATTATTTTCATGTTTAATTTTTTCATTTTGATGTGGATTGGAGCTTCAATAGGATCTCTTGTTGTGTTTGAAGGATAAAATATTCATTACAAATGCTTGGATTTTCATTTCAAAAATCAAAGGTAAATAATGTGTTTAATTTATTGTATTATTTCAAGACTAGAAGGGTTAAAGGGGATATTAAATGGAACTTTAAAATGAGAATTAATATTCATTCTATCAATTTGGATTCCTATAGAAGTTTCATAAGGCAAGTGACCTTTGACATTCCATTCTTGTCTTAGTAGGTGCTTAAGATGGAGGGAGAGAGTGAATTTTTGGAAAAATAATGAATCTTCAGTTACATAAGAAGAATGAATTGGTTTTGTATTTTATTCATTTTTCAAAGGAATCTACATCAGAAAGATGTTTGCTATATTAAAATAACAATAAAAAACATTTTTGAAGAAAAACTATATTTTTTCATCCTTTTTGAAGGAATTTCAAAGGTCAAGTTGAAGGAAATGAAAGAGCATATTTGGGTAACACTTTTTGGTGCTTTGTAAGGGTGTATAAACATATAAAATAAAACTTTCAATGGTGTAAAAAGGAAACAATAAAAAATGACAAGGTTCAATAAAGAACAAGTGCAGGTTGCTAGCGAGAGTTGCACAAGAGAGCATAGAAAATTAGCTTGTGAAGAGAAGAGAAGAATAAGAGAAAAAGGATTTTATAGGTGTTCAAGGTAGCCATGAGAGCTGAATAATGAAGAGAAAATTCATATTTCATAAGATGAGTGAAGACAAGAAGGTTTGAAGACATGAGGATTTAAAGACTTGTAGACAAGATGTGTCCAGAGAAGCTTGCAATTTTTTTTGAATTGTATTCAATGTTGAATCTTACATATATGTAATTTTCATGTATGAATGTGTATGAACATTGAAATAAAGCTATGTTTCATATTATTTTTCTATTTATATGTTACAAAGAGTTTTGAGAAAAATGCTTTCACTTAAAACTAATAAAAATATATATTATAATTTTAAAAATTAAATAAAATTGAATTTATGTGCAAGATTTTGGGTGAAACAAATTTTCCATAAAATTATTTTGCAAGCGGATTATTATAATCAAACATGAGGCAAAATTATATATATATACACGCACGAGAGAAAATAATCTTTTTAAAGAGGATATATATTTTTTAAATGATATAAAATATAAACAAAAGATAGCATCCCATGAAAACTATGATGTTTTGATTAAATTTGACTTAAAAAAATATTAAAAAATAAATATTCATACAAAATTAAAATTTATTTTCCATGCATTAGATTTTTAAGTTGTCTATTGGGAAAAAATAAAAGAAAAAAATACTTTTTTTTTGTGATGTCCTATTAACCTCGCCTTTTTCTAAGAAAAAAAGAGTGATTAAAATTCTTCTTTTAAATTGATAAAAATAATATATTGAAATAATTTTTAAAAAATTAAAAAATTATAAACATAAACAAAATCAAAATTTATACATTTATTAGTTTACATAATTTTTAAATTGAAAATATAAATGCAATTTTAGATAGTTCAAGTTGAAAAATTATATGCATGTATTTTCCTTTAAAAAAGTGTGATATAGTTATGAGCTTTTACCCTTTACTTATTTATGAATGTTCTATTGTATTTTTTACCATAATATTTCTACATGTGAATGACCTAATGGTTAATCACTTATTCACTCATATTAATTAACATATAATTCATATAAATATCCATCCAAGGAACATGAGAATAAAAATTCCATCAAATACATCTCCACATATTTAGTAAGCTCATTTGAATAATTCATAAAATAGATCATCACACACACAAAATGATAGATATTCACCATGTTAATTCTTCAATATGTAAGTATTACAATCATAGCTTGGTTATATAGGATTTTTCCCTAACATTGACTCAACTATAATTGGATTGGTTTAATTTTTTTAAAATCCATTAGATTTTCAATTCATATTATGAAATTGCATCTTGGAATTCTTATATATGTGTATAGGCTAAAATTTCCAATTCTTTCTACTAAAAACAAGTTAGATCTCTTTTCTATGCAATACAAATTTACATCATGTCTAAAATAAAAACTTTAACAAATCATATCCTATTTTTTTCTTTCATATATTTGCAAAGTGATGAAATACTCCATAGTTACATATGACATGAAATTAAATATACTATAAAATAAATACAACTATTCTCCTAGAGAAATCATGAGTTATATCCTAAGAACACTTTAAAATGAAGCCAAAAATGAATAAAACCACCAACTAATCTCCACGTTTTGGGGTCATTTATCCTTAATGAAACTAGCCTACCCATCATAGTGATCTTATTTCTAGTGCATCTTGCAAGTATGAAGGTGTTGTCATTGATGTCAATAGGAAGTCTACTAACTGGAATTGTCATTGATGTCAACTAGAGGATGAAGATGTCAAGGATATTGAGAAAACTGTGAATAAGAGGAAAACAGGTTGTGCATGTGTAGTTGAGACCTTGGGGAAGTGTTGTGAGTACATGGAGCTATCTTTATATTGTAGAGTCTGAAGATGACTTGGAATGAAGTAATGAGCTGAGATGATGTCTATGGTACTTGGTTCCCAAGTGCTTTTGAGAAAAAAACATAAACAGAGTAAATTGTGTTGTGCAAGTGTTCATAGTGTGCTCTGGTATTGTGCTTCGTGTTTCTTCTATGTTGATGTTATTCTTGTGTGGATCTTATAGGTTATTCAAGGTTGTTAGAGGTTGCTATATTCAAAATTTTGGTTTCTGGACCGTTGTACAGTGCAAGATAATTTGACCAGTGTGTGAACCAGTTGTTCAGTGATGTTTTCTATGGCCTTGGAGAAATGTATTTACTCCATGTGTCTCCACTCTTTGGCTTCAGGTTGTGGAGATTTGGGAAGTTTTTTATAATTTTTTTTATCTTTTTGTATTCATTTTTAACTTTATTTTTCATTGTACAGAGTGAGTTTCATTTATGAGTATGCAAGTAAGGGTTACTTGTCATTCTGAGTTGAAGTGTTTGTATGATGCGAGCTTGGATGAAGTTTTGCTGAATCTTAAGAATTTTGTGGATTATTTTGGATCATGTTCAAGTGAATTAAGTTTTCTAGAAGTTTCAAATTGATTTGAGGAAGTTTGTACTTAATGTTTATGGTATTTTGCACAAGTGTTGATTGACCTTATGTTTAACACTACATGTGAGGCTTGTAGAAGCATGTTGAAATGTTTTGGGATATATTTAGGCCCTAATAAAGGATTTATGTAGGTCAACTTTCATTCCTATCCGTTGTGGGAATCTTTAGGTGTCGACATATTTTGAATTTGTATGTATAATGGCTAGTGGCCAACATTGGAGAAGGTTTTTGAGGTTGAACTTGATACAAATATGTATGGTATTGTTGTGAGTTGAGGAAAGAGAAAGTTGAAATAAGTAAGAAGCAAGATAGTTATGAGATTGATGCGAGTGATGTGTTTGATGCGAGTTTGAGCAGAGTAGTGTGAATTTCATGTTAAGGTTCCTGAGGGAAATGAGCTGAAGGCATCCAAAATATTTCATGTGAGACTGTGAAAGTGTGCAAGCAATTTGTGGTGGATTCATTGTTTCATTGAGAAGTGTTCTCCGTGTAACATTCTTCTTCTATCTTCATGTATTATTTCTATGGTAGCGAGCCTTGGTTGTGAGCCTTTTTGAACAATGTTTCCTATTTTGGTAGTGAGCCCTATTGTACTAATTTTTCTATTGCTTATATTGCAAGCTAATCTGAGCTATGGTTTTTCCCTCATTGGGTTTTCCATATAAATTTGGTGTTCTCTTGTGCATGGTGTTGTTATTCTAGTTTCTGTTATTTACATTTCATGATTGATCATACTAATAGAATAAGGGTTTAATGAATGCTTGTGGATCTAATTACTGTTAAGGGTTTTGAAGGTTTAATTTTCTACAACTGATTCATCCCCCTCTTATTTTTCTTGTTCATTTCAACAATTGGTATCAAAGAAAGGTTTATTGAAGAATGCTTAACCATTTGAGGTAGATCCAGGATGGCGAACATGATTTCTTTAGAATATCATAGATTTCATGGCTCAAATTATGCATTTTGGAAGAGAAATATGGAAGGATATCTATCAACTTAGGGATATAAGATTGAGAAGGCTTATCAGAATACATATACTCCACCTTTGAATGGTCCAAGTACAAGTGTAGAAATCAAGGTACATGAGATCAATGCTAAGGAAAGATTTATTATTATGAATAGTCTTTCAACTACTAAATTAGTAAAAGTTATGAGTTTGAAGATTGCTAAAGAAGTTTGGGATAAGCTAGAAAGAATTTATGAAGGAGATTTGAAGGTCAAACAAGCAAAGTTGTAGAACTTGAAGGCATAGTTTGAAATGATGCAAATGTCTGAAGATGAAATAATTAAAGGCTACATACAAAGAGTGGATGTGTTGGTGAGCACTATGAGAGGCCTTGGTGCAACAGTTAAAGAATCTAAAGTAGTGAAGAAAGTTATTAGATATTTTTTGGATTGTTAGAGTTTGTAAGACCCCGCTTTGCATATGATTAATACTAGACTTAATTTGTTATATGTCCTTGTAAATAGATGGTAAGTTGTAATGTGGGAAATAAACAATGTGATTGTGTGTCCATATTCTTGTATTTCATCTTGACATTTGTTTTATTGCCATTGTTTTGAAGGTGCTATGGACTCATAAATTGGGAATATTAATTGAAGTTGTAAATGGAGTTGTTGTGTAACTAAATCTTATTTCAACTATCAAATTAATGTGCTCTATGATTGTTCTTATTTTTTCATTAGTAATGTGCAGGAAAGTAGAGTACCAATATGAGAAGGGAAAAAAGTTGAGAGAAAATCGAAAGACATCTCTTGAGGATATAAATTTGACCCTTTTAGTTTGGGGCTTAGAAGGAAAATAGGGTTAATGTGTTGGAAGGCTAAGGTTGGGAAGGTTGTTATTATTTAAATGTGAATTTACTTTGATTATAAGAGTAATTAATTTTGAGTGATGTGAGGTGTAAGTAGGGATAAGATTTAAAAAAAAAACCTAAGTTTAAAATTTGGATGAATCTTTAAATGAGCCTTTTTTGATGAATAGGAAGCCATCTATATTAATTCAAACATAAAGATACATATTCACAAAAAAAGGGTGGGTGGTAGAAAGGAACACCCCAAGAGTCACATAGGCAACGCCTAGAAAATCAACAGATTACGTGGGCTAAGCCCAAAAGGCCATTAAGTGGCCAGAGCAGTGCCAATAGAGCCAGGAGGGTCTGTGTCATCCAAATTTTTCTCCCATACATTAGCGGGGTTTGGAGTGACGTCAGGAGGAGGACCCCAACCATCACCAACATCTTTTTTCTCTTTATCTTCTTCCTTGCACTGGGGTGAGATTGCAAGTGCCAGACGCGGGAACGTTTTACCAATGACTGGCCAACCAGAGGTAGAAGTAGGAGGATCAATAGAGGGCCACTCAAAACCACCACCACTGCTCTCTGAAGCACTGCCAGAAGGTCACCCCTGGCTAGAGGGTGACTGGCTGTAGGAAGAGTTGGGCAAAGTGGGGACCCGAGCAATAGTACAAGGGGCATTACCCCAGTGGTCCAGGAGAACCTGGAGGTGAGCAATCTCAAGTGAAACTTTGTTAGCTTGCACCCAAACTTGTAAAAGCACATTAGAGAAAATCATAGCTTTAGCATATAAATATACATGAATATCTATTTGAGTATGTGAAAAAATGCAAGCATTTCTGTCTTTCCAAATATTGAAGAGAATTTCCACCCGGAAAGTGTGCCAAAGCTGGGTGAATTTTGTAGGAAATCTAGGAGAATCTCCAAGCAACACCATATTTGAGGAGAAATGTTCTTGTCGAAAGGGCCAAAAAAAGTCATGAATCCAAGTCCAAAGTTGCTGTGCTCTAGGACAAAACCAGAAAAGATGCTTAAATGATCCTTTAAAGAGGGTTGTTGATCAATTTCCTTGGTTGGGATACAAAAATAAACCCTCTAGGGTCTATACCATAATGGTAGGGGTCAAGTGGACATGTAATAGGGCCCAAAGGACATGATTTGACTCTTGAAAGGTCCTCATAATGAGGAGTGACGAATTTTGAGGAGAGGATGGGGGCGAAAAGATTGGGGGTTGTCTAAGTGCATGTTCCCCTCTAAGATTGGGGGTTGTCTTGTCAATGAGAAAAGACCCTCATTGATGAAGGTAGGTACACTTCACACCTCCCCATTCAAAGGTTGGAAGTTGAAACTCCTATATATCTAGGAGAGGAAGGAAGAGTGGGGTTGTTACCCACTTATCCTCTTGGAGAACATTAGTGGAGATGGTAGAAAGAATGAGAAGAGGAGAGGATTTCACCTCTTTGGGAAGATAGTGACCAAGTTGGCTTGGCTTGAAGAGGAATGATGAGTATCCGAATTCAATCCCTTCACTGAAAGAAAAGAGATAAGTTTTCATTTTTCCATTTACCCTTGTTTGTTCACTATAAAGTGATATATTGTATGGATCAAGGTTGAAAATAGAAATTATAGAACCTAGATGCATAAAATTTGTGCTATGTTAGTTTTATTCCTTTGTAAAAATGAGAGAAGACTCCATTTATCATCACAGAGCTACATAATTCCTTGCTCGAGGGTATGGCTAGATACCATGAGGCTCTATGATGCCATTACCGTAGGGTGGAGAGCAAGCCTTGATCATTTGTATGCAATTCAATCTATTTCTTAAAAATTAGTTGTAATACGGAAAGCTAGTAATTGCTATAACATGAAAAAGATGGAAAAAGAGCAAGCATTTTTCATTGATATGCATCTTTATATATATATATATATATATATATATATATATATATATATATATATATATATATATATATATATATCTTGAGACAAAGATATTGCAGTTCATTTGTTGTGGGTTTTTCTTGGAACCTCGTTTGTAAAATGGAAGAGTTTGGTTTTTGTTCATCATGAAAGTGATAAATTTTAATCTCAGCTTGTAAAAGAAAATGTTTTATGGTGTTTTAAATGGATGGGTAAAATGAGATTGTGTTAATGAAAGAGAGCTAATGCAAGTAGTGTTTAAGTTTTAAGTGAATGTTCCTACTTCCTTGCTAAAGATATAACGATATAGATGCACTACTCTTAAGTTGCTGACAAAGGTTAAGAAACTTATTTTTATAAACAGTAAAATAAACTTAAACAAATATTTGTACCTCTCTCAAATTTCAGTCAATTCAGCATATAAGATTTTACTCACCAACTCAATGTTAAAAAACTTAAGTCTCTATAATTGTTAAAAAAAAGCTCTTAAAAAAAAGCTTGATCGGGTAGCTTAAGAACTGTGCAAAATGGATATATTCCGAGTTATAAAAAGAGAAGATATTTAGAAATATTGTTGTTGATGATATTATTACAACCACTTGTGTTCCATCAGAAATCAGAATAACAATAACGAATACTAGAGAAGGAATTCCCTTGTCAAGAACATAGATGATCTGTTGACCAGAATTGAATTATCTTTGCAATTATATCTATCAAGAATTCAGTGATGCAAATGTGTAGATGAAATTTTATTCAAAGTTATGCATACATATAATACCACAGGAGTGCATAATAATTAAGTTGTTTACTCTGTAGAGTAGTCATGGTGATGTCTGTTGGAAGGAAACCGAACTCGAGCGCTCTCCATGAGTCTGTAGATTCTCTGAGGCTGAGGGCAGTGCTACTAAAATCTCATTCCGGGTTTCCTTTTCCCTTCCAAATAAGTTGTAGCATGGTGACCATCAGTTGAAGAAGGGTAGCTAAGTGTAGATAGCAGCTAACAACACACAGGTAGTACTAAAATATTCCCTTCTCTTAATTTTGAGGGTTGAGTAGGAGCAACACACAAATCCTTTTTAAATAAAGCGGTGAACAATTATACACTCTTCTCTGTGGGCAAGGGAAAAATGAGGAAGACACCCAAGTTTTTTTTTTTAAAACAAAGAAAATAGAGAATGTGGTAGCTTCAATGTTGCGTATAGCTCACATTGTTATCTTGAGTTTGTGAATGAGCCTATATGCATTGGCGAGTGCCTTTAACTTCTTGCAACAAAAGTAATCTTGTGCCAATGTTCACAACAATATCATTTAAAATAAAGCCTACTATAATGATTAAAATAATATGAGAATGTTGCATGAAGAGAATTGAAGGCTGAGTTGTCAAATGACTAGTTTATGTACGAGTGCAAGGTGATCAAAATATGTTCCCTTGTAAGAGTAATGAATGATGTTTCTATTCATAGGAAGTACTAATGCACAGACATCCATCTTAATTCAACACAGTAGGCTAGAGTGAAAAAAAAATTGGAAGTACGCTGCATAAAGAGACTTTTCCACTTGCGTATTAGATCAATAAAGAGATATATTTATCTTGATAGGATAGGAAATCTTAAGGGTGAGTAAAGCTATTTCACCTACCACGTTGCTCCTACTCTCAACCCACCTAGTGGTTGGATTAAATGCTCCTACAGTGCTTTGCACACTTCATACGCCCTTCAATCATTCAACCTTATCTGCAAATTTACACTAAGATTTGAACAGTTCTATACTAGCAGTCGCATGCACAGGCATGCAACGAGCATCCAATAGGGCTCCACCGCAAATCACCAGTGAATGGGAAGCAAGGAAGGAACTTGTTTTTACAATGCATTGTGGAGTGTAAATACCCAGAAATATTTGCAATTGTTTGAATAAGTCAAAAAAGGGAAAGCATATTAATTATTCAATATGGAATAATATGAGGTTAGTTTATAGTATCATATGAACATTTTGAGTTAGGATTTCAACGAGGATAAGATTCATTGAGTACACTGTAATAAACAAAGATGTTTGAAAATCAATTTATATATTTTTATGGATAATAAGATGGATAGATTAATTAAATCAAAGCTATATGTGCATTAAAAGATATGAATTTGACATACGTAACTTGAAGATGTTATAAAGCACTTAAATTTGGTGAAGGAATTATTTTATTTGTTTACATTTATTTGGAGCATTGCACAACATTTTAAACCCCATATTATAGTCTACTTCTTTATTGTTATCTAACAGGTAGAGAGATTAACAACCATTTGCATAAAACAAAAAATTGATCTTTGCGTTTCCACATCAATTATTTTTAGTTAGAAATTGATTATGGAAATGCAAAATAAAACCATAGGTTGTCTCCATTATTTACAATGTATTGAGTAATTGCAATCTCAAGCAATTAATCATCAATAATTTCAATTACAATAATTTTTTTTAAATGATTTTGATTAAGAATATTAGGAGAATGATTTTTTTTTAATAAATCATGTTCGGTAAATTAAATACAATTTAAATTTTCAAATAATTAGATTTGTTAATAATAATAATATATGTCCAAAATTTAATGTATGATATAATTTTATATGTATTTTAGATTAATAGTTGGTAGGCCTATATGGACATCTTTATACGATGTTTTTGTTTAGGTCAATCAATTAATCAATTAATTATTATTTAATTATCTTAACATAAGGTAATGGATGCGAGATGAGCAACCATTTGCATAAAAGAGGAAATTGATCTTTGATATTTATAGAGTGGCAAATTGATCTTTGCTTTTCCAAATCAATATTTTTTAGTTGGAAATTGATTATGAATTAGAATCTTAAGCAATTAAACATTAATAACTCTTTTTCTTATTAATATAGAATATTTAATAATTTGAATAACAATAATTTTTTTAAAATGATTTTAATTAATAATCTTAGGAGAATGATTTTTTAATACAATTTTTCTTAATAAATTATATTTGGAAAATTAAATACAATTTAAAATTTGAAATAATTAGTTTTGTTACTAATAATGATTTCTCTCTAAAATTTAAGGTATGATATCATTTTAAATGTATTCTTATTGATTGGATCTAGTAAAAAGATGTTCTATAATTGGTGTATGTAGAAAATTAGGAGGAGTTAGTTAAACCAAAATAATGAATCGATGATGAAATAGAATAAGAAGTAATAGCACTTAGAGAGGAAAGATGATCATAGTCGAATCAAAGACTAACTTACACTATGCTTGATGCAAAAGGAATAAACAAACCTCATGAGCAGAAGAATGCGATCAAATGAAAGGCATATTTTGCATTCTTAGAATAATTAAATTAAAAAATATGTCTTGTTTTGTGGGGAAACAATGATTTATTTGACTTCAAAAAAAATATTATACTCAACCCATTAGAATTAGAAAGGAAGCATTAAAAGTAGGTAAGTATATGTGCAAAACCAATAAAGACAATGTGAAACTAAAAATAATTAATGGTATTTACAACTGGTTCACCGAATCTATCTATTATTATTGTAGCATTACATAGCTGGGACTGATGGACATATTTTTTGGAGCACTCATGCTAAAGTAAACATATAGGCTACATGTAATTGAAGTAATCACCAAGCGGTAAATCCAATGGGTGCACAACAAAGCACTCCTAGCTTGCAGAGTATGTAATAAGAAGTGCTATAAAATCCATGGAAAAGAATGTAACTTATAATTTTCTAGCAAATTCCATGAATCTTAAAGTCATCACAAGTGCCACAAATTTTCTAACACTTCTGTGTACACTCTGCAGATCAAAATACCTAATTTTTGTTTCTTCATCTCCATGATTTTCAAATGGGATATGTACTGTGTAAATATCTATCTAATGAATTGCATATATGATGACTACAATTATGTTGATATCCACCTGCAAAAGCAACATGTTCATCAGCAAAGGCTAGTTCCATGTTTATGTACAGAACCATTAAAGACAATGTGAAAGTAAAAATAATTAATGGTATTTAGAATTGGCTTACCAAATCTATTTATTGAAATTCCAACATTATATAGTTGGGAGTAATGAACACAATTTTTGGAGAACATGTGTTGAAATAGACGTATATGAAGCATGCAATCGACATAATCACCATGTGGAAAATCTAATAAACACCAAACCACTATTGGCCTATAGGGTGTGTAGTCAAAAATCATATAAACTCCATGGAAAAGAGTATAACTTATAACTATGAATGTTAAAGTCATGAAAAATGCCACGGGTTTTATAACATCTGCCTGCACACCCTGCAGGCCAAAATAGTTGCATTTATTTCTTCATCCTTGCAATTTTAAATGAAATATGTGTTTTGTAAATATTTTTTCCAATGAAATACATATCTGATGACTACAATTATACAAATTTCCACCAGCAAAAGCTCTATTGTATCTAGGCAACAATGTAAAGGAAAAAATATAGATATAAAACAAAATAGGTTAGCATTATTTGTTGTAAATAGAAAGAGACAAAATAAAAAATTTTAAATATATTAGATCCTAGTAAACAATTGTGTATAAGCAATCTATTGAAGAAGTTGAAAAGAGAGTTGTGGAAACATTGAAAAATATAATGGATAGAATAGAGTATGTTTTTTGTGGACAAGTGGATGTGAGAATTTGTGTATCCATGTATATAAGCAACAACCAATATATGGCGATAGAATCCAAAAAAACTAAACCCATGATCGTTCTCCTCCCTACCATATTGGAATCATGAAGCCTTGTGGCCTCTAGCCAAACCCCCGAGCAAGAAATGTAGGTAAAGTCCATGGAAAATCTCAAGGACTCTTATCATATATCACACAATAACAAAAAATAGATAAATTCTAAAACAACTATTAGAAAAACACTTAAGTATCACAAGTAAGCAATAGATGGTTGTGAACCCACATTAAACAAATTGATACAAGATGAGCAATGTAGCTAATAGTTGGCTTGCTAATTGAAGGTTGAAGCTACATTATGTGGCACTAAATATTATAGAAAAATAGAGAAATTGTAAAAGAGTTGTTAGGAAAACACTTAATAACTTGAAAGTATAGAAAATAAAAGAGGAAAACTATGATATGGAGCAGATTGTTATGAAGGACTAGGAGAAATCAACAGTGGCATACATATTAAAACAAGATGTGTAAGGGAAATTCTAAAAGAGCTATTAGGAAAAATAGTTAAGAAATAAATATAGACATTCTAAAATTTAAAATAATTAATGATACTTATAATTGCTTCACTAGATCTATTTATTGAAAATGGAAAAATTTTGTACTTGCGCGTACTGGTGTTGGTGTTGAACATGGATGGGAAACATTGGATGAAGTAGTTGGAGTATGGAAGGATTTGAAATAGAGAATTTACAACACACCTACTCTCTTGAATTCCTATTATATTTATGTAGCATTATAAAGGAAATAATATAGATAATAAAGGAAATACTATAGATATCAAGTAAAAGAGGTTAGCATTATCTGTTGTAAATAGAAAGTGATAAAATGGAACATTTTGAATACATGGCATCCTAGCAAAGAGGTGTGTGTAAGCAATCTATCAAGAAAGTTGAAAAGAGAGTCAAGGCAATGATGACAAATGCAATGAATAGGATATAGTTTGTTTCTAGTAGAGAAGTATGTGTCAAAAAATTGTGCCCATGTATATTAGCAGCAAGAAATATATGACGATGGAAGGTGGAAGCAATAAACCCATGCTCACTCTCCTCCCTGCCATATTAGCATCATGAAGCCTCACAAAAATACAATAAAACATATTGATACAAGACAAACAATCTATGTAACAGTTGACTTCTCAATTCTAAATTCAAGCTACATTATTTGGCACTAAACACTATAGACAAATAGGTAAATTGTAAAAAAACTAGTAGGAATATATGTAAGAACCACAGGACAACAAAATGTTCTTCATGATACTATTTTTTTTCCTCATATGTTTGATCATCGTGATAACAAACTATTCTTCATGATATTGCTTTTTTTCAATTGCCCGTAACAAAATTTTCATTATCATAGTTTTCCTCTTTTATGCTCCATAGTTTAAAGTTGATTTACGATCATGTCTTATTCTCCAATGCCTCTTAAATATTTTCCTAATAGTTCTTTTACAATTTACCTATTTGTCTATAGTGTTTAGTACTAAATAGTGTAGATTGAAATTAGAATTGAGAAGCCAAGACTTAGATAGATTGTACTTCTTGTATCACTCAAGAAAATAGACAAGATTCATAGGTAAATGAAAAATGACACAAAAACATACACAACCCAAAGGAATTGAAAGCAAGCCAAAATTTTATGTCCATCTTTCATTCATGCATGATTGTTAAATTTTATTCCAATACCTACTAGAACTATCACATAGGTTGCATGCCTTGTAACAATATGTTCCATTATACATCCACCAGCCTTTGGATCCTGTTTCCGTAAGTATAAATTTTCTTTTTGTTATACCTGTTGCAATTTTTTTGTTATTGTTTTTAGTTTTTATATGGGGATTTTGCATACATGATTAATTTATTGTTCATGTCTTTCTTTCTCTGCTTATTGTTGCTTTTGATAGTAGGTTGGAGGGTTTTAACATTGATGTGTTGTGAAATGTGTGAGAAAATATATTGATTAAGTTGCATTATCAAAAAAGCCATTGTGGTGTTGGTTTGATAGTAGGCTATGTATTGTTCATGTCTTGCGTCCTATGCTTATTGTTCCTTTTGATAGCAAGTTGGACGGTTTTAACATTGATGTTTTGCAAAATGTGCGAAAAATTATATTGATTAAGTTGCATTGTTGAAAGAGCCATTATGGTGTTGGTTTGATAGCAAACTATTGTAAAAATCATCACCCTCAGCTCCATTTTATAGCATATTGGAGGGTTTTAAGACTATTTTGCATTTAATTACCTTGATTGTACCCTATTTTATTTTATTTTTCTTTACATGATAGTGGTATTGGTCATGAAGAACAATTTATTATGGGGAAGTTCAAACATTTGAGAAAAACAAGAATATCATAGAACATATTGGTAAAAGAGAAAAAACAAATTTGAAAAAGAGCTATTAGGAAAATGTAAGACCCCGCCTCATATGTACTTAATACAACCCTAACTTGTTATATGTTTTTCTTCTTGAATTAATGAGTAGAAATATATTATGGATGATAAATAAGGCAATATTCTTGCATTTCATTTTGACATTATGTTTTATTGCCACTATCATGAGGGTGGAGTGCACTTGTATACTATGAAATACAAATTGAAATTTTAAATGGTTAATTATATAGTTGAAGCTTAGAATATTGAGCTGATAGATTGATGTGATATACAATTGCTACTTATGATCATGTTGGTAATGTGCAGCAAGGTAACGATGTTAGTACGAGTCTAAGGGAAGACTTTTGAGAGCACATCAAAAAGACATCTCCTTGTGATCATGAATTTGACCTCCTTTTTGAAGCTTAGAAGGAAATAAAGTTAACAAATTGATAGAGTAAGGTGGTAAGGATTGATATAAAAGGGATGATTTATATTTTAGGTTGAGAGGGTATTTATTTGTGTGCCAAGTGAGTTTTAAGTTGGGGGATAAGATTTAGAAACTATTATCCAAGTTGAAATTCGGATAGGTCCTTAAAAGAGTCTTTAAAGAGGGTTGTTGGTTAATTTCCTTGGTTGGGATGCAAAAATAAACCCTCTAGGGTCTATACCATAGTGGTAGGGGTCAAGTATGCATACAATAGTGCCCCTAGGACATGATTTGATCCTTGAAAAGTCCTCATTATGGAGAGTGACGATTTTTGAAGAGGATGGGATGGAAAGATGAAGGGGTTGTCCTAATGCATGTTTCTTCTTCAATAAGGAAAATACTCTCATTGATAGAGGTAGGTATACTCCACACCTCCCCATCCAAAGGTTGCAAGTTGAAACTCCTATATATTTTGAAGAGGAAGAATGAGTGGGGCATTTCCCACTTCTCCTTTTGGAGAACTTGAGTGAAGATGATAGGAAGAATGAGAAGATGAGAGGAGAAGTCCTTTTTGAAGGGATAGTGGTCCAAATGGCTTGGCTTGGAGAGGAAAGGATAAAAGAATTTAATTCTCTCACCTAAAGAAAAGAGATAAGTTCTTCATTTGCATTTGATTTTCCCTATTGTTTATTTGTTGTAAGAAAGTGGTATGTTACATGGATCATGGTTGAATCAGAAAGTAGAGAATCTAGATGCATGGAAATTGGTGCTATGTCATTCTTATTCCTTGTAAAAATTGTTAAAAAAAAAACTCCATGCATCATCTTAGAGTTAGAAGACTTCCTTACTCGGGGGTATGGCTAGAGCCCATGAGGCTCCATGATGCCATTATGGTAGGGTGGACAGAAAACCTTTCTTAATTGTGTTCCAACCATTGGTTGCATATTTGTATTTTCTTGTAAAAAAAACACAGAAAGTAAAAATAAAAATAAAAATAAATGTCCATTGCTTGAAATGTAACCCATCAAATGGTTGTTATCTAAAACCCTTAAAGGTTGTTTATCTTAACAAATGTACTCAATTCAATGATAAGTGATTCTATTCTCTTGGAAAAAAAAAATGTGCTCATTTATAGGTTGAAATAAGGAAAGGATTTTAGTATTATGAAATAAAAATTAAATGAGAAAGGGAAAGTATTCTTTGATGTTGTAAAGAAGAGAAATAACCCAAAAAAAAGAAGAAAGCAAAATGGTTATACAAGTCAATATTTTTCATAAATTAGCAATTAATGAATGATATATCGGGGTTATTTACTACATTGTGGATTTGCTGTGACATTGGACAACATTCTTGAAGTATAAATTTGCTCATAAGGATTAAACATACATATATATATACCATTAGAAGGATGATATATTGTGACGCTTCCTTTTGAAATATGATTGCAAGGAAGAGTATTCTAAATAAACCCATGAAAGGAAAGCAAATAAAAAAGATGTATTTATGAACAAAACCATGAAAAGAAAAGAGGTACGGCTGTGTGGAAGGGCTGAGCTACACAAACAGACACCAAGTATTGCCCTTATACTGCCAAAGGAGTGGGATGTGTATCTTCTAAACGAGGGAGCTACGATCCACCCCTCCAATACACTTTTTATTCCTTTATACACTTGTTCAAGCTGATTATTCATGGCCACTACTAAGAACACATAAATCAAATTTAACTGTTGGAAGTGGTAAAAGTAAGATAAATAAAATAGTTTAGTGAGTTACAGATCATTAAACTGCAGTCTTAAAGCACCCACGCCATGATTTTTAACAGTGATGTAAAAGGGAATTAACATAGACTCTGGCACCATTTCTTTTCCACCCACGCCTGGAGAAAAATAATAACAATAATAATATATAAAACAATCCAAACAAGAGTTAAAATACTGAAACCAATCACCATTTCTCACAGAGCTTCATTGTAGGGTTGAACACTAGATTTTTGCCCTAAACCATTTTATGCTATTGAAATATTAATGAACTTATCAAAATCTGCACATAATAAAAAATAGAAGAAAACAAATTCTGGAGAAGTTTCCCTATGATTTCCAGGTAATTAGCTTATCTCAGCTGAAATGTGCCCTCTAGTGTCTAGGAAGTTGGCAGGACAAAATTGAAATATGGTACTTGAATCTCTTCCATATGTAATAAATGAAGACTTTGTTGTATCTGATTTTCCCCAAATCTCATTGCAGTTTCTTGGAAACTGGGAAGTGAACCAAAGTGGAGGTGAATTGATTGATTGATTGATTGATTTTAATAATGTCCACGAGACTAGCTAGTCTATGGGACCCATGAAATGAAAGTACCACTTTAGCCCAAACGACAAAAAAATAGCTGACCCCACCAAACTACTTCATGTTGTTTTTCAACTCTTTGCTGATTCTGTTTCTCCTGCTGTGAATTTTGATTAGGTAACTTTTTGTTTTATCAATCATTTCTTCTTCAAACAAGGCTGCTAAAGACTTGAATTTTAACAAATATGAGTAGAAGTATCAGATGTCCTTGTAAGCCTTACATTCCATAATGTAGTGCCACTCTGTCTCCACTAAACTCAAAGAGCAGAAACAAAAAATCCTATCCTCCCACACCTCTTTGGGTATTTTCCACCTTCCCATTTCACATCTCAAATGGTGTGAGCTAGTTCTTAACTGGGCTATTAGCATTTTAGCCTTCCACTTTATATTAGCCCCAATGTAAAACTTTTTCTCATGATCACAAGTAGGATTAAAAAGCAAAACATAGTGTTCTCTTTTCCAGCAAAGTTGTTTCGACCACATTATATTTTTGAATTTCTCTTTTACATACTTTTTCATTTCAACTTTTGTGTTTGGACACTCTTGCATGTTGATCCCCCATTTTCCCATCCACTTGACATTTTTCTTCATCCATGTGCTCTTCCTTCTAGTTAATGTTTCTTCCACCACAATTTTTGTCCATTGGTGTTCCCCCATATTCTCTATCCTCTGCATATAGCCTAATAGATGAATTATCACTGCCATTTCTATTGGAAAGACACCCGCTTCAGCCAAAACAATCTCATATGGGACTACACTTTTTATTTTGAAATTTCTTGTGATTAAGTGCTTTTGGAGTCTTTCTATTTGTTTCCACTTCACAACCGACGTGCTACAACCCCAAACTTCGCAGCCATATAAAACCACAGGCATAACAAGTAGCCCAAATAACTTCTTCTTTGTTTTCCAATCCCATAACTTGACCGATCTACATCTGTTTTGGAGCAAGTAAAGAGATTTCCACCCCCCTTGAATTCTTTTTGTCCGACAAATCTCACATTTGATATTTTTGCAAAAATCGAGACCCAAATATTTGTATTCACTCACCACCTACAAAGTGTTTCCCTCAAACTCAAAATTTATTTGCTTCCTAGCCCTTTTCAACGTAAAAATCATGACATTGGTTTTGCTGATGTTGACTTGCATTCCCACATTTTGAAAAAAAAGTTCCAAAGCATTTAGATGTTCTTGAAGACTATTTTCAGAATTTTCCATTAAAGTAAGGGACCATATGCATATAGCAGTAACTTGACCACAAAAGTGGCCAAAAGAACACCATCACCTCCCTGCTTGTCCAACCGCTCTTCTAATTTTTCTATGTACAACCCAAACAAAGTGGGGGATAGAGGGTAGCCCTGCTTGACACCAATGTCACTCCTGAAGCACTCAGAAAAAACTTGCCTTTTTTTTTTTTTTTTTGGCCCTCACTTGATCATAAATTCTATGGACAACCCTATATTTTTTCGGAATTCCAAGTTGTTCCATTTTGTCCCAAAGTTTGTTTCTAGGTACCATGTCAAAAGAATTTTTGAAGTCAACAAAACAACAAAAGACCTCACTACCCTATTTATCCCAAATTTTTTCAACCATGTGCTTGAGAGTAATGCAATGGTCAATAGTAGAATGCTTTGGTCTAAAACTAGCTTTCCCTTTCACCCTCTTGTCCTCCTTCTCGGCACAATGACTGATTCTTCACTCCATCATGCTCCCAAAGAGCTTCCCAAAGAGAGGATTAATCATTATAGTGTGATAGTTTGATGGGTTGTTGACATCCCCACTCTTATGGAGAGGGATAACAACGCTCGTGGTCCAATTTGCAGGGAAACCATGTTGAATGACCCTATTGAAAATCTATTTGATATGCGGTGCCAAGAGCTCTAAACCCCTCTTCAAATATTTTTCTTGCAACCCATCAATGTCTCGAGCCTTGCCTACCGCCAAAGCTTTAATACCACTTTTGATATCCTTTGTGGAGAAAATTTCATCATTAGAATTAATTTCCGGAGGGTATGTTTTGTCTTGGTCTCTTTCATACAGTGTTTTTGCATATTCTAGCCATTGGATGTATGTGATACTATTCTCCGTAGAACCTCTAGCTTGCTGCAATTCTCTCCAAAAACCTCTTGGATTGTGCTTTCCATGAGAAATTAACTCCCTCCTTCTTACAATCATATATTCCTCTTTTTTTGATCTTACTAATTTTTCATACAGTTTTTTATTTGCTTGCTTGCTTCCCAATATTTTCGAACTCCTTTTAGCCACCTTACACTCTTCGTCATACCATGGATTTGCAGGAATGTTTTTTTTTGGATCCCTTTTACCCTTGGATCTTTTGCAAGCTATGAGAGCCTTGTGAATAATTGCCATCAACTTGTCACTTTTTATTATGCTTTGATTTCTAGTGGGGCTGCCAACATTTTTAATTCCCTTTAACTATTTTTCAAGCATTCTTTTAAATATGTCTCAATTCTCGTCAGTTAGGAGAATTTTGTCTTGAAGTCCACTCTCTTTGCACGGCTGTGGACTAGCTCTTTGTTGGATAGTTTCTCTCATACCAAGCTTAATGTAAATGGGGTTATGATTAGATTCTAGTTCTATAGAGCAACTCCCTATTTCCACCTCTATTATCCTTGGAATAATACTTTGAGAACCAATTACATAGTCTACCGTAGTCTACCCATTATGGGTATGACATGTGAAAGCTCCCAAGCTTGGAAAAGTGCTTAGACTGTTACAAATGATTAAATTATGGAGGCAACAAAAACCCAACAAATTTACACCAAAAGATGAGATACCACCTTTTGAGTCCTAAGATACCCTTTGCCAACTTTGATTTTCCTCTTCCTCTAGCCATAGAGGATTGCTATTTTCCCCCTCTTCCTTACCAAAATAAGAGCTTGGTTATTTTTTGTTCTTGCATTAAAGTCCCCAAGTAGGATAATCTTTCCTGAATCACAATATTTTACTATGTCAATTTTTAGTGCTTTGTATGGGTCATCTCTATCTAGATTCATTTTTTTGTATGCTTTACAACCATAAGGGGCGAAATAACAAGCTGCAAACCAAATCAAAGATTCACCATCTATTATCTTCACCCATATGTATTGGTTATTTGGGTCTTTCTTTTCTATCTTTATGATTCTCTCACATTCTTTCCTAACCAAGATTGTTACTCCCCCATACCCCTTTCCACTCTTTGTTAGCTCATTCCACATTGAAAATTTATTATAAACTTCAAAATCAGGTATCCTACAACCTTCATGCTCATTTTTTTCCATGAGAGCGATGATATCCTTGCCTTCAGCTATGGGCCCCAACCCAACCCCCCTCCTCCAAGGGTAGCCTCTACAGTTCCAACTTACCAATGAGAGGTGATCCTGGGGGGCCCCGCCTTCCTATTTATTATGGTTTGTGTTGTCCCTGAATTGGGCTTTCCCCCTATATAACCACACATCTTTTCTACTTTTCTTGTTGTTATAACTTTCTCCCATTCTTTCCTTCTTTCTTCTAGTTGTGTTGGAGTTAAATCCTCATCTATATAAAATGTCGTGCCTTGGAGGAACCTTTTGTTTCTTAAAATTTGGTTCCTATTTTCACCACTTTTCAAGGTTACTCTTATATTCCTGCCATTTCCTTCTCACATGGTTTTACCAATTCTATTTGCTTGGAGGATATGTCCTCCCCACTGAAGCTTACTTAATAGAAAATCCCTTACTAGTCTACTAGTGACTTCTCCATCACCGTGCTCCTTCAACCCTTTAATTATTATGTTTGCTGCCCTACTCTTTCTGTCCTTTTCTTCCCACATTTTCTCCTTAATTTGCTTCCTTATGTACTCCCTTTTCACTATTTTTGCCTCTTTTTCCACATGAGCCCATGTTTTGACCTCTTTTGACATTCCCATTTGCATGTTTTTCTTGACCCCACTACTTGCTAGAACTGATTGAGACACTTTTCCATGATGACAAACTTGATTTACATCTGTTTGAACATTGTTTCTAGCCTTAATTTGACTTAATTCAGATTTTAAAGTCAACACCTCCCTCTGCCCTGCCTCCAAGCTATGTTGTAGTTTGCTTATTTGATCCTTAAACAATTTATTTTCCTGTCCTAGTTGCTGGTTGGATTCTGAGAGTACTTGAAACTTGCTATCCTTCACCATAAATGGTACATATGCAATATTAGTATAATAGCCATGTTGGTACAAATGCAATTGTAGCATAAGCTTTCAAATCAAACCCAATGACTCAAATTTATTTAGCTGCCCCATATCTCTTAAGTATGTCATAAAATTCTTGGCAGAGTGTTAGCTTGGGTGGGTGGGACAATAAATCGAAAGGAACTACCTAATTGAGTACCATGTAAACACTTATTTCACTCTGCCCCTACTTCTTATTACTCATTCTTGTAGGTATGCAATCTTAGTATAATAGCCATAGATAAATGGTGGCATAGAGTGTTTATTATGAGAGTAATTGATAAATGGTACGTATGCAATCTTAGTATAATAGCAATGTTGGTACAAATGCAATCATAGTATAAGCTTTCAAATCAAACCCAATGACTCAAATTTATTTGGCTGCCCCATATCTCTTAAGTATGTCATAAAATGCTTGGCAGAGTGTTAGCTTGGGTGGGTGGGACAATAACTCAAAAGGAACTATCTAATTGAGTACCATATAAACACTTATTTCAATCTACCCCTACTTCTTGTTACTCATTCTTGTCCCATCGAAAATAGAAAGGCCATGATAGGTAGGTACTAGCATTTGTTAAACGTTTGTTAAAGCTAGTGCCCAAGTCTGGCTAAATTCTGACCCCATCTTATTAAATACCATATGTTTATGTTGCAGATGTTTCATTGATGTGTCATCCATCCTAATGTACTTGTAGAAATATTTATTGCCAAGGATTTTGTAGATCATGACTTCCTGTAGCACAAAAAGAAGAAGAAAGAAATTCAAAGCTTAATTTTATTGTCCACCCAACACCAGTAGTCAGTAACACATGAATAAATAATTACATAGAAGAAAACCATATTTCAAGTTGCTCCTTAATGGTATAAAAAGTAGCCCATGCTCATTAACCATATTGAATGCACTTGGAACCAAAATGATTTTCCTGTTAGTCTGTATGAAATTTCAATGCAATATAATTCATAGAAAAATTTAAGGCTGTGAAACCTTAAATTGGTAAGGTTTAGTTGCTTTAATCGTAAGACTAAATTTAGGGCTTTTTCCAAGATCACATAAAAGTAAAAAGAATTAACATTAAAATAAATTCTAATAAAAAAATTGGTGGAATGCTTTTACACGTCTCCCCAAGGTCTTTTTTTTGGCAAGTAGTTTAGAAGATAATCATTACTTATTTTATTTAAGAAGTATTTATATTCTTATAAAGATAATTCAATATAAACTCCTCAGACTAATTTCATTATTTATAAAGTCTCTTTTTAGAAGTTTGTAAGGGTAGATTAAATTAATAATATATCATATTCATTATTTTTTATATATAAAGAATGAATAATCAATTAAGCAGATAATAGTTAAACACATGTGAATAAATTTATATATGTTATTAAATATATGGATGACAATAAATTTATGTATTTGAAAATTTATTATCGTGTTAATAATAATTGAAGTTAAGGAAGAGTATTTCTTCAAATGGTTATCCCTTCTCTTCTTTATTGTTGAAACTCATGAAAATGTAGTCTCGTGTTTAATAAAAAAGGTAGTTGTGTAGTGTGGGATATAACTATATGTTTTAATTGGAATGAATTGATGGGCTCCTCATACACTAATAGATTCATATGGGTTCCTCAACATTAGAACATGCAAATATAAATTGAAAATAATAATAATAATAATAAAAGAGAACAATTATAATATATATTATATGGGTGGTAATTTTGAATATTTTAATAGTATTATATTGATTATTGTAAATAACATTAATAGTATTAGTGAAAGAAGTTTAAGAAGTATTAATGATAGCACTAGGATGATTTGTATGAAAATGGGGAGCCACATTGAATTTGATAGAAATGTCAACTATAATTATAAGGTTAAATATTAATATTGACTATGGATATTGGCATAGTAGTAATAATAGTAATATTAGTCACACCTTTTAAAATTAAGCTGGATTAATACTCCTCAAGTTACTTCTACTAATAACATTAATTTTAATCTCACGGGAACTAATTAGTGTTGGGGTGACTAAAATTCTCTATATCTATACTAATGGTAAAGTAAATTAGTAATGATATGGGTGTGACTAAAGGTTAATAATATTAAGCTAGAAAATTAGAAATAGTAAAAGTTCCATTACACATGAACATCATTATTGGTTTCATTATTATGTAATAATGGGGTTGTGTGGTAAATAAGACAACTATTAGTAACTATATACTTAAAATTAGACCCAATAAAGACATCCTGACACTTTAGGGAAATGTGAAGGGTAGAGTTTTGAATTAAATAAAAAGCTTATTGGTGGTGACCTTGTAAATAATACTAGCTCCTCAAACTAATGCAACCACAACTAGAGGGTCCTCAAAGAGAACATTCCAACCGTGCAGCAAGAGTCACACAATGGAAGCAACACAAAAAAATTGATGTAAACACAAATGCATGGTATCAGGACATAATAACCTGGCCAAAATAACCCTGGACAGAATAACCCGGCCAAAATAACCCAAGGACAAAATAACCTAGGGTCATAATAACCCATGGACAAAATAACCCGTGGTCAAAATAACCCATGGACAAAATAACCCATGGTCATTTTAGATCAAGCTAGTAAAATAGAAATGGCATAAAATAAATTATAAATATGATTGTGAGGCACCATAGAGGCTATTTAGGTCATTTTTAGACCATATATCCATTATATACCTCTAAAATAGCCTTAAAACACCTTTAATATGCTTAAATAGCCTATAAAATGGTAAATAATTATAAAAATAAAGGCAATTTCGTGGGAATAAGTTGATTAAGAGTTATTATGAAAAGATACAAATGAAAAGGCATTAAGAAGATATATAAAGTGGTAGAATTAAGAGAAGTAAAGAAAGGAAGAAAGGGAGAAGAAGTAAGATTGTGTAGAGTGATAAGAAGAGAAATCCAAATTCATAAAAGAAGATATTTTGTAATATATTTTTTTGAACACTATTTTAAATTTTCCTAGGGTTTTCTAAAAGAGTGTACAAAAAATCAATATACTTTTTAGGGAATCAACACATTCTTCATAATTTTTAATATATGCAATGCCTCTTCAGTTTTTAACAAGTCAAAAAAAAAGAATTTACTTATTGTAGATGGTTACACATTTTTCGTTTCATCGACAAGGCATCAATAAAACGATCTGGCATTGTGTGGAATATTTTACAAATAAATGTTCAAGTCGGTGATATACTACAACACAAATAGAATCCGGTGATGTGATTAGTAGTACAAAACATAATCATGCTCCAAAACCTGAGATGATCACCGTAAAACACAAATTGAAAGAAATGAAAGACATGGCATGCTCAACTCAAGATTCTACAAGAAATATCATCACTACTTCATGCTCTAATATTTCATTACCCGTAGCAGGAGCAATACCATCAACCCATGCATTATCCAAAACAATTCGAAGAAAAAGATTAAGATTTGAAGCACCACCACCAAATCCTCACACATCGGCAGATCTTATCTTACCAGTTGAATATACAATTACCAATAGAGGGGAAAAGTTTCTTTTTCATGATAGTAATGATGAGAATCATTTTTTAATATTCACCACCACAAAAAATTTGCAATTACTGAAAGAATCTGAAAATTGGTTTAGTGACGGTACATTTAAAATAGTGCCAAATATTTTTCAACAGTTGTACACGATTGTTGGCTTGAAAAATGATGCAATATTTCCACTCATTTATATTCTTATGAGCAACAAAACAAGAACCACTTATACACAAGTACTTACAAAATTAAAACAACTTCAACCTGATATAAACCCAAAAACTATACTTATTGATTTTGAATTAGGTTTCATGGGAGCTATTTCTGAAAATTTTCCAAATGCCACTATTTGGGGATGTTTTTTCCATTTCTCTCAATGCTTGTGGAGGAAAGTTCAAGAAGAAGGTCTACAAACACGTTATAGTGCCGATGAAGTATTTGCATATGAGATCAAGAAACTTGTTGCATTAGCTTTCGTGCCTTAGATAGACGTAATTGATGCATTTGAAACACTTCTGCAATCTCCTTATTATATAGAACATGAGGAGACCCTGCAACCCATAATTGATTATTTTGAAGACACATGGATTGTCAGACTAACCAGAAGAGGCAACAGACGATCACCCAAGTTTCCAATCACAATGTGGAATTTCTATTTAGCTACTCAAGATGATCTTCCCATAACCAATAATACTATTGAGGGGTGGCACAGAGGATTTAGTGAATTGCTTCAAGCATCACATAGCTCAGTCTGGAAATTCATCAAAGCAGTGAAAAAAGAACAGAGTCTCCAAGAGAATAGAATAGAGAAATATATAGCTGGATACACTAGGCAACCAAGCAGGAAAAAATACCGTGAACTCAAAGAAAGAATAAAAAGATTGGTTGATGGTTATGAAAACCATAACATTTTAGATTATATAAGAGGCATTGCTCATAATTTGACACTTTAATTGAAAATTTGAATAATAAAGTTTCTTTAGCAACATACCTATAATTTATAATTTTCTTTTTCCTTTCTCTATATTCTTATGGGGATATTTTGTCCATGGGTTATTCTGTCCATGGGTTATTTTGGCTTGGGTTATTATGACCCTGGGTTATTTTGTCCCTGGGTTATTGTGACCGGGTTATTTTGTCCAGGGTTATTTTGGTCGGGTTATTATGTCCCATAACCCAAATGCATACATTCTCATTGTCAGATAATTGAATTACAACTAGTCGACAACATCTAGGCTTACTGAGTTCGGCTCGCAGGCCTAATTACAACATGCTAAAAAATACCAACTACTTACATGCTCCTCAATCAGTAGAAATCCTACAGAGAAAATCACATATCTTACTCTCTACCTATCTCCACTACTTCATTTATTTCTAATGATCAAATAAATTACTTTATATGTACATTTGCAAATTCAAAGAAATCCACATTGGCCAACAATTAAGTTAATTTCCAAAGAGGAAAATACAACAGTTGCAAGAACAGGTCGGCCTCAAATCTTGAATAAATTCACAGTGAATGCATAGAATGAAGTGAAAACCTAAACCAAGGTTGGAAACACCCAAATAATAATTATAATCAGACCACCATGATTCACGAACAATGAAGACAATCCATGAACAATCCAACTAGTCGTTGGTCTTTGAAAACTATTCTGAAACTGGATCAGGAAACTGCCAAATATACCAGAAGCGATAGCTTTTCGGAAAAGAAACCAATCACGCTTGAAATATAGAATAAGGTAAATGAACATACCCATGATGAACACATAGATCTGTGAGGTTTGATGAGCCAACATGAAGAACTACAAAATCTACCAGCTTGAACTAAGAAAACAAAGACGAACTGAAATGAAAATATTTTTGGGTGATGCAAGATTGATACGACCCAAGGATGCTCCTACATCAAACACCCTTGGTGAGAAAAAAATGTTACATGAGAGGAACTCATGAACATTGAACTAGATTAAGGATGTAGATCCCATGCTCATTCTTGATCCAAACATCTTCCATGTATGAAATTATCTTCCCGTCTTTTCTCCTTTCTCTTGTTGATCCTTCAAGTCCTTCTCTTGTCCACCTTCCTATTTCATATCTGCACAAGATAGTGAGGGGCGCTTGCTATCACCAACCTTTTTCTGTCCACTTGTCCCTCCCTTCCTATAGGGCTTCATCTTTTCTATCTTTTAATCAACTACTAGAGTTTTCTATTGCACAATTTTGTCCTTACCTCCATTCGGTATAACCTTGCTCTCAGGTTTGTTCATAGGAGTCTCCTTCAAATCCTTTTTATTCTTTAGTATAATATTTTCATCCTGCTTCCCAGCACTGAAACTCTTTACCAAACTCAAGTTCCTCACTCCCTCCTCAGTATTCTTTATGGGAGCCAGAGTAAACCTCTCCCCATCCTTCTCTATAGTAATCAAATTTCTCCTACAATCATAGATTGCTCCTCTATCAAACTTCCAAGGTTTGCCCAACAAAACATGACAGGCACTCATAGACAAAACATCACACAAGACTTCATCTCTAAAAGGGCCAATATTAAAGTTCACCCAACACTGCTCTTTTACCTCCACCACATGATTGTTCTATAACCAACTTATCCTATAAGGACAAGGATGTGGGAACTTCCTCAAACCAAGCTTCTCCACCATCTCCTCAGATACCAAATTATCAGTACTTCCACTATCTGTGGAATAACATTACAACACTTACCCCTGATTTGCATATAGTTCAAAAAATATTCTTCCTCTATGAAGAGTGAACCTCTTCCCTATTCTGTCTCATCAAAAAAAAATTAAGCATCAGAGATTCACCTTGTTCATGTTTTATCCCTTTTTCAGCTACTTTCTATTTGTGTGCCACACAACTCTTCTTACCAATCCCTCTACTCGATCCCTCAAGACACTCAAAAGATCTATGTCCAAATTTTCCACATTTGAAACATTTTCCCTAGAATTCTTTACTGCTATTTCCTCTCCTTTGCAATTTCTAATCTAATTCCTTACTCCACTTAGGTCTAGGTTCTTCTTTTGTAGTACCCCTTCGTTTTGGCTATCATTATACATTGAGTGAGTTGTTTATTTGTGTCTAGGTATCTTTGAAGCTTGGGTGTTTTGCATTATATTGAATGAGGATGTTAATTTTAAACCATGTGATAAAGCTTTTAATGTAAAATTTTTCTTGTCATAAATAGTTAATGAGAAAGTAAGAAATTATAATGGTCATAATATCAATTGGCTTATGCAAATAAATTTTGACTTTAGAGACGTCTAAATAGAAATCAAGTATATGTGAATAATAAATAATAGATAGGAGTTCACTAAATGTTATGGCATATACCCTCTATGAACTCAAGAAAACATATATGGATGCCAAGAAAATATTCTTCATGGTAGTTTAGAAAAAGATATATATATAGACAACATGAAGAGTTTACGATAAAAGGTAACATTAATTTAGTTGTAAATTGAAGAGGGCTTGTGTGGTTTAGGGGAATCATAGTAAATGTGGAATTAGATATCTTATTTATATGTATTAGAATTGTACCTTGATACAAGTAAGATTGGCCTCTATGCATATTATAAAACTATTGGAAATTATACTTTGGTTCTTATTTATTCAACATGTGGAAGCATACAGTTAAATTGTGTCCTATTTTTAATATTAATGACTATTATAGCCCTTAGGGCCACCTGCCTTTCGAGTAATTTGTCAAACTCTTCACATGTCTTGCATATGCTTCTACATTCTACACACGTCTTCTGAATGGGAAATTGATTTTACACGTGCCTGATCCATGCATTGATATTCGGCATGCATATCCGCAAAGATAACGGCTTTGCATGGGGACTACTTTCTTTTCGGCATGACTTGCCTATTGGGATGGAATCGACATGCATGTTACTGGAAGGGAGTTTGGCATGTGGTGCTAGGTGGATATTATGGAGAAGAAAAAAAAAAAAGACTGGGCTTCAAAAAGATACGGGGGGATTGTCGGGGGTTTTCTTCTTTTGGCATACACTTGTCTAGCATGCACTAAAACAGTTACATCTGCAAAGTATGCTCATTTACTCTCGCAGTATCGATTGCACGATACACGACATGCAGATTGTTGAGAGATGGGATCTCCATGCGGAACTCTGCCAAAAACAGGAAGGTGCCTTTCCTATTCTACACTTTTTGCATGGGTATTTGGAGGAGAGGATGGAGACACGAGTGGAGGAAGTTAGACAGGTATGCCTCATCCAGTGCAGAATCTTGAGGTAATTACTTGCAATTGCTTTGCTTGAAAGTTTCAAAAGCCTTTTCAATAAATCCATCTTGTACATGTCCTGCATGAGATGACATCTATGTGAGGCATTCTGTCAAGCAACCTCTTATCTTGTCCTGTTATAGGCATGAAGGTGAACCCTGCACTCTTAATGATCAATTATATATGTAATGCAATAAGGGCTACGTTTGTGTGAAGTATGTGCAGCCCTCGTTCTCCATACCTGCGTGGCTGCAGGCACTTAGAATGCAAGCTAAGCTTACAGCGATAAGACGTGTTCCTGAGTTCTTCTTTAATTCAAAGATTTGTTTTTTTTTGAGTTTCCTTGCAAAATCCATTTTGTGCACATTTCTTTGGAATATTCTGTCAAATAGTTCGCGTGCCTTGCTGCAGCAGCGCTCAAACTGTGGAGGGAGTATACAATTTAAATAATCTCCCTTATACTATTCGCAGTCTGTCACAATAGCAGCACTTGAGAATAGAATGTTGTAGGGATGTAAATAACCTTCCTGATTCCGTTGGCAACTTGGCACTTCTGCTGTACTCGAAAATAGAATGTTGTAGCTTTAAAGGTTTTGATAACCTATTTGCTTTGCGCCTTCACCTGCCAATTGCTTTTGCTTGAGAGCTTCTAAAGGCTTTAAACAAATCCGTTTTGTGCTCATCCTGCAACCTTGTATTCCTGGAGATGCCTACTTTTTCTCCATTTAACTCGGCCTTGGGTTTTTGTTTCACTATCTCATCTTCCTCATCGGCGATATATATATCTGTGCATACATTGGAGCTAACCCCAGTAGCATTTTTAGGCCCTTTATCCTTAGCAACCACAGTGTCAGCAAGGAGCGATGAATAATTCTGTGTTTTGGAGTTACCAGTCTGCCACTGTAAATTCTAAAACCCAAGTAATACATTAAAATCCATTTTGTGCATATCTTGCAATCACTTTATTCCTTGAGATCACATTTCTTAGAGGAATTTGGTTAAGCAGTTCACAGGCCTTGCTCATGCGTCCACATGTTCGAATACATATCTATCTTGAGCTTCCTTGGCCATTGCAAGACCTAAGGCTAAAACAGCCAGCCATTCCGTCTCATTGTTAGTATGAGTTTCCAGGAAAGGATCCACCATTCACAAAATCTCTCATGTCATCACAGATTAATGCTCCAGTTGCAGCAGCCCCGGTGTATCCCTTAGAAGCACCATTGAAATTAAGTTTATAAAAACTGATCTGGGACTTACTCCAGTGTACCTTTTCTGAACATTCTATTTGTCTATTGGCCCTTTAACGGGGGAAGCAAACTATTTATCTATCCATAAACATTTAAAAAAAAAAGGTACTGTTAACACATTTTGAGCTATGGCGACAAAATAAACTGAATGCAGAAATGCATGTGTCTGCAGTTCGGTACATGACAAATATCTCAGATAGAAATGTAGACATAACTATCTTCCAATAAAGTTAGCATATTCACTCTTGAGCAGGAAATACATATTCAATACATAAGTGCCTAACAGAAGGTTAGTAGATGCCAAGAGAAGCTGAACTGGTGAACTGGTTTATCTTCCGGTGGTTGATAATAAGATGGCTGCATCATGACAATTGTCACCATAGGGACTTGGTAGTAGGAATGTAAATGGTAGACTTAACACCGTGACAATATTAATATGGGGCAGTTCACGTATTAATACTATTAGGCTTCCATGTTCAAGTAGATACCACTTTTCATTTATTTATCTTAAGTTACTTTGAGTTACTTTAATTCATACCTAGAATTTAAATTAAATACGTGCACTTCTCCTTAATAAGTTCTTATATTTATATAAAAAAAAAATACAATTAGATTTTATTCTTAAGATTAACTTTATAAGGATTATTTATTAAAGAAATTTAAATTATAAATAAGGATCAATTTAACTAATTTCTTTTGGGAAATAATTATTAAGGATAATTTAAAAATATAACTCATTAATTTAATTACCTTATGAGTAATATCTATATTTTTATTTGGTGGGAAAAATATTTGTAAAATGAATGGTAATTTTTGACATGACATAGGAAGTTGAAGGATTAATTTTAAATTTGTAGGTGATTAGAGTTTAAGGGAGAAATTGAAATAGTATTATCATTGCCTTTTTGATAGCTGGATATATTTGTCTATTAGTTGGTATAACTTCTTGGAGTTAGTCAAATTAGTGATCATTGCAAGTAATTAGAGTGTTACTAAAAGTAGCGTAGGGTACACCTTAGATTATCTTGTGAAACTTACTTTTGTTTAACCCTATAACATGATTGTATAGTGAAGCTTAAACCCTAGGGATTTGGAATGGTTACTTCTTGGATAAGAGGGTTTTCTTGAAGTATTGGTATATAAACTTTTAATTTGATCAAGTAAATAGCTTATTATAATGTCAAACTAATTGTAACCTTTAGTTTGAGATCATGGATAAATTTGCTATTGCTTATTTGATTTCCCATCATGTCTTTCTTGGATGAACTGTCAATAGGCTTATCTATTGGTTATTGTGTTTGATCTTGTATGAAGATGATAATAGTTATTTATTATTCTGAATGCTCTTTGGGATTGATTCCTTATGCATGTTGTGGTTCCATGTTGGTCATGATTTTCCTCATGTTTTGGATAGGTCGGGAACCCATAATGCTTAAGTTACTCCCTTTTGTTAAGTTATGGGTGTAGGTTGTCAGGTTTCCTGAGGCAATGGGAAACCTGTCATGTGTTGCATTCTCTCATGATTAGACCTATGTGATCCATTGATTGTATTCTTTTTCTTGAGACCTAATGGGTGAACCTTGTTCCATGATTTTCCTTGCCCTTGGTTATGTCTATGAGCGAGATGGTTCATGCCTCGCATGTTTATTCATTGTGTCCATTATGTTTGGTACACCCTTGTTGTTGTGAGTCTTGTTTCAAAACTGTTTGAAAGAGTCTCCTCATCAAGCAATGTTGTACTCGTTGCATGTTGTTTTATGTTAGGGTTATAGTGTTATGCGTATGAAGAAAGTCAAGTCGTTCATTGGAAACTAATGGTTATATCCCATGTGGGTTAGTTGGAGCAACTCAAATTGTCGAACTACGGTGCCTCTGCGAACTATATACGTAGGCAAGGCCATCAAGCGATGAGGCCCCAAGGAATTAGGTCGGGCCCCTAGGACTGTTTGGTTTTTGAGTCATTATTTTAAACTTGTCTTTTTCCCTCGACATTGTAAACTATTATTGATGATAATCATATGTAGTGGATTATGTTGTTATTATCTTAAAAGTAAACAAAAAAAAAAAATTATTGCAAAACTAGTTAAGATTGTCATAGTTTTGTTAGAATGTTTAGTGTGTATATTTTGGTGATTTTGTACATGATGTACTCTTCCCGTTGTTATAAGGGGAGCATTATGTAATGTATTAGTGTGCCCATGATGTGTTGTGTCTGTGGAAATATGTTCCACATTTGCGCTATTGAAATGTATTACAGTAAAATGATGTATTGTTTTCCACTCTTTGATCATTAATAGTTGTAAGTTATCATTGTGTAATCTTGGTTGTTTAATCACTTTTGTTTGATAAAAGTTTATGATTCGTAATGACCGTTCTGTGTACCCTAGAGGGCGTGAATGAATTTGTAAATTGCATAATTGTTTTTCATGTAATGTATGTACATATTCATTGTATGCAATGTTTCACTTTTAAAAAAAAAAATATTGTAGTGTTTTTGTTGTCCTTTGGGGTTCACACGGCGGGGTGTTACAGATTGGTATCAGAGCACTAGGTTCATATACTGGGCACTTTGGTTTCATATGAGCCCATTATGTTGTCCTAGTGAATTTGTTAAGTGAAGTTCTTAAGTGATCATGATGATCATGTTGGATTGTGGAAAGGAGGTAAACATTTGAACCACGTAGTTGTTGGAAAATAAGTGTACTTGTGGAATTATGTATGTAATTGTACTTCCCTTGTAAATGTGAGAAACCAGTAACTGTGCATTGGTTGAGTGTTGTGAATACCCCGTACCTGCTTTGTGGGCTCATAACCCACAGGTCTTAGGATGGAGATACAGTGTACCAATCCATACATAATATGTTGTTTTTGGTATGGGATTAACCATACCATTATGTGTGTTTGTATGTTTGTTACCTGATTGAGGGCCAACCCACGTGTGGTTGAAAATATATATATATAAGAGTAGCCAAAAGCTAGTTGCATGGATCCTTTTCTTTTGGTTCTCAGCCCCTCAATCTGTGAAGGGGTAGTAGAAGTCACAAAGTTTTCTTGGGTGGAGTGTGCAGCGTATGTACATTGCGACGTAGAGTGATCTTAGCTCAACTGATCCCAAGGAAACCTACTCACTACTTTCCCTTATGATGGATTAGGGTACTTGATCCATATGTGCTAGCCTAAACCCCACAGTTTTGAGTATAGCAGCATTGGATTGTTATTTTATGCCTGACCGTCCATAAGGACATTGAGCTGGCATTAGCGAGTCAACCTCGTCTGTATGAGAGGTGAAGCTTGAGCAGCCCCATATTGATATGCTCATATATGTATTCCATACACCGTATCTGCACATGTTCCGACATGATGCAATGGATACGATGCCACACCCCACTAATGTTCCGAAATAGTGCTGGTGATGATATGGGTATGTCCTAGCCATGTATACCTTTGGTGACGGCGAGTACCTATGTGTGCCTTCTCCATGAGATATCGCTATGTGGGATGTGTTCTGCGCGTGCCTACTTCCGCGGAGCCACAGACACATTGCCATGCGGCATACGACCAGTGCGTGCCTTCTCCGACTGGTGTATGACCATGTCACGTGACGACGCGAGGCAGGGTGTAGCCGAGGAGCACACTCTGGGTCATGTGGATGGCGTGCTCACTCCGCACCACATGAGGGCTATTGTTATAGCCGGACAATGTTCCCTCCTTCCTCGTTTGGTGGCTAGTATCTAGTCACGTAGTGTTGTATTGTGCAATTTTGAAGATTGAGGACTTCCTATATGATTGTTGATGATTTTCAATTGACCTTGAAGGCTGACATTTTGTTTATGTTTGATTGTAATGGTTTAGCCACACTTTGTGACTTATTCTCTCGTAGCCCTTGTGGTTAAATTTGATTTAGTGTTGACAATGCGCGCGTTTCTTGCTTTATTGTTGAAATTGAATCTTATTTGATGTTTATTTTATGACTTTGGTGGTTAAACTAGTTTACCCTTGTTGTTTTCGAGGTCGGCCATGTGTAGTATTGTGATTCCTCTCCAAGGACGTATGAGGCGGACTTGGTGAGTGTATACGAGGAAGCAGATGCAGGGAACCTTGAGGATGAGGGTATGTGAGGCTGTTTACAGCTAGGACCCACTACCCACCTATGTGTGATGACTATCTCTTGGAGGCTAACCACCTTATACAACAAGATGTAGGTCATTGTGGTCTTGCTTGGATGGTCTCACCATGTGTGTGTGGCCTAACACCATCAAGTCACTAAGTGTGAGATATGGATTATGTGAGATGGATATTGGCTCTTGGCTCATGGATTTGATATCATGGATTAGTATGCTTCTTTTCGATGTCCGGATGGACCATTGTGTAGCCTTGTGATGTGATTCCCGGTGATGTGACTTTGTGTGCATGTAAATGTATGTTAAATTATAGAAATGGTAACTATGAAATGATAAACTTGGGATTTTGTGCTCAGGGAGTGAAACATCATGTTTTGTTGAATTCTGGAGAGGTGTTATTTGATGGTATTTTGGTGCATATGTGGTGAAATTTTGTGTTGAATAATGAATTCAGTGGAATACCTTGTGTGTAAATGGTGATATTTAATGGAAAATGTATGATCTCTATGCGTAAGTGTGTTGTATTTTCATGAAAGTGTAACCTTTCAAGGTAATCAAATAGTTTGAATGATTGCATGCGTTTATGCTATTGTGCGACTTCCAGGAGTAAGTTAATGCCAAGGGGGGGAGGATGTAGTACCCCTTCGTTTCGGCTATCATTATACATTGAGTGAGTTGTTTATTTGTGTCTAGGTATCTTTGAAGCTTGGGTGTTTTGCATTACATTGAATGAGGATGTTAATTTTAAACCACGTGATAAAGTTTTTAATGTAAAATTTTTCTTGTCATAAATAGTTAATGAGAAAGTAAGAAATTATAATGGTCATAATATCAATTGGCTTATGCAAATAAATTTTGACTTTAGAGACGTCTAAATAGAAATCAAGTATATGTGAATAATAAATAATAGATAGGAGTTCACTAAATGTTATGGCATATACCCTCTATGAACTCAAGAAAACATATATGGATGCCAAGAAAATATTCTTCATGGCAGTTTAGAAAAAGATATATATATAGACAACATGAAGAGTTTATGATAAAAGGTAACATTAATTTAGTTGTAAATTGAAGAGGGCTTGTGTGGTTTAGGGGAATCATAGTAAATGTGGAATTAGATATCTTATTTATATGTATTAGAATTGTACCTTGATACAAGTAAGATTGGCCTCTATGCATATTATAAAACTATTGGAAATTATCCTTTAGTTCTTATTTATTCAACGTGTGGATGCATATAGTTAAATTGTGTCCTATTTTTAATATTAATGACTATTATAGCCCTTAGGGCCACCTGCCTTTCGAGCAATTTGTCAAACTCTTCACGTGTCTTGCATATGCTTCTACATTCTACACACGTCTTCTGAATTGGAAATTGATTTTACACGTGCCTGATCCATGCATTGATATTCGGCATGCATATCTGCAAAGATAACGGCTTTGCATGGGGACTACTTTCTTTTCGGCATGACTTGCCTATTGGGATGGAATCGACATGCATGTTATCGGAAGGGAGTTTGGCATGTGGTGCTAGGTGGATATTATGGAGAAGAAAAAAAAAAGACTGGGCTTCAAAAAGATGCGGGGGGATTGTCGGGGGTTTTCTTCTTTTGGCATACACTTGTCTAGCATGCACTAAAACAGTTACATCTGCAAAGTATGCTCATTTACTCTCACAGTATCGATTGCATGATACAAGGCATGCAGATTGTTGAGAGATGGGATCTCCATGCGGAACTCTGCCAAAAACAGGAAGGTGCCTTTCCTATTCTACACTTTTTGCATGGGTATTTGGAGGAGAGGATGGAGACACGAGTGGAGGAAGTTAGACAGGTATGCCTCATCCAGTGCAGAATCTTGAGGTAATTACTTGCAATTGCTTTGCTTGAAAGTTTCAAAAGCCTTTTCAATAAATCCATCTTGTACATGTCCTGCATGAGATGACATCTATGTGAGGCATTCTGTCAAGCAACCTCTTATCTTGTCTTGTTATAGGCATGAAGGTGAACCCTGCACTCTTAATGATCAATTATATATGTAATGCAATAAGGGCTACGTTTTTGTGAAGTATGTGTAGCCCTCGTTCTCCATACCTGCATGGCTGCAGGCACTTAGAACGCAAGCTAAGCTTACAGCGATAAGACGTGTTCCTGAGTTCTTTAATTCAAAGATTTGTTTTTTTTTGAGTTTCCTTGCAAAATCCATTTTGTGCACATTTCTTTGGAATATTCTGTCAAACAGTTCGCGTGCCTTGCTGCGGTAGTGCTCAAACTGTGGAGGGAGTATACAATTTAAATAATCTCCCTTATACTATTCACAGTCTGTCACAATAGCAGCACTTGAGAATAGAATGTTGTAGGGATGTAAATAACCTTCTTGATTCCGTTGGCAACCTAGCACTTCTTCTGTACTCGAAAATATAATGTTGTAGCTTTAAAGGTTTTGATAACCTATTTTCTTTGCGCCTTCACCTGCCAATTTCTTTTTCTTGAGAGCTTCTAAAGGCTTTAAACAAATCCGTTTTGTGCTCATCCTGCAACTTTGTATTCCTGGAGATGCCTACTTTTTCTCCATTTAACTTTGCCTTGGGTTTCTGTTTCACTATCTCATCTTCCTCATCGGCGATATATATATCTGTGCATACATTGGAGCTAACCCCAGTAGCATTTTCAGGCCCTTTATCCTTAGCAACCACAGTGTCAGCAAGGAGCGATGAATAATTCTGTGTTTTGGAGTTACCAGTCTGCCACTGTAAATTCTAAAACCCAAGTAATACATTAAAATCCATTTTGTGCATATCTTGCAATCACTTTATTCCTTGAGATCACATTTCTTAGAGGAATTTGGTTAAGCAGTTCACAGGCCTTGCTCATGCGTCCACATGTTTGAATACATATCTATCTTGAGCTTCCTTGGCCATTGCAAGACCTAAGGCTAAAACAGCCAGCCATTCCATCTCATTGTTAGTATGAGTTTCCAGGAAAGGATCCACCATTCACAAAATCTCTCATGTCATCACAAATTAATGTCCAGCTGCAGCAGCCTCAGTGTATCCCTTAGAAGCACCATTGAAATTAAGTTTATAAAAACTGATCTGGGACTTACTCCAGTGTACCTTTTCTGAACATTCTATTTGTCTATTGGCCCTTTAACGGGGGAAGCAAACTATTTATCTATCCATAAACATTTCAAAAAAAAAAAGGTACTGTTAACACATTTTGAACTATGGCAGCAAAATAAACTGAATGCAGAAATGCATGTGTCTGAAGTTCTGTACATGACAAATCTCTCAGATAGAAATGTAGACATAACTGTCTTCCAATAAAGTTAGCATATTCACTCTTGAGCAAGAAATACATATTCAATACATAAGTGCCTAACAGAAGGTTAGTAGATGCCAAGAGAAGCTGAACTGGTGAACTGGTTTATCTTTCGGTGGTTGATAATAAGATGGCTGCATCATGACAATTGTCACCATAGGGACTTGGTAGTAGGAATGTAAATGGTAGACTTAACACCGTGACAATATTAATATGGGGCAGTTCACGTATTAATACTATTAGGCTTCCATGTTCAAGTAGATACCACTTTTCATTTATTTATCTTAAGTTACTTTGAGTTACTTTAATTCATACCTAGAATTTAAATTAAATACGTGCACTTCTCCTTAATAAGTTCTTATATTTATATTAAAAAAAATAAAAAAAATTAGATTTTATTCTTAAGATTAACTTTATAAGGATTATTTATTAAAGAAATTTAAATTATAAATAAGGATCAATTTAACTAATTTCTTTTGGGAAATAATTATTAGGGATAATTTAAAAATATAACTCATTAATTTAATTACCTTATGAGTAATATCTATATTTTTATTTGGTGGGAAAAATATTTGTAAAATGAATGGTAATTTTTGACATGACATAGGAAGTTGAAGGATTAATTTTAAATTTGTAGGTGATTAGAGTTTAATGGAGAAATTGAAATAGTATTATCATTGCCTTTTTGATAGCTGGATATATTTGTCTATTAGTTGGTATAACTTCTTGGAGTTAGTCAAATTAGTGATCATTGCAAGTAATTAGAGTGTTACTAAAAGTAGCGTAGGGTACACCTTAGATTATCTTGTGAAACTTACTTTTGTTTAACCCTATAACATGATTGTATAGTGAAGCTTAAACCCTAGGGATTTGGAATGGTTACTTCTTGGATAAGAGGGTTTTCTTGAAGTATTGGTATATAATCTTTTAATTTGATCAAGTAAATAGCTTATTATAATGTCAAACTCATTGTAACCTTTAGTTTGAGATCATGGATAAATTTGCTATTGCTTATTTGATTTCCCATCATGTCTTTCTTGGATGAACTGTCAATAGGCTTATCTATTGGTTATTGTGTTTGATCTTGTATGAAGATGATAATAGTTATTTATTATTCTGAATGCTCTTTGGGATTGATTCCTTATGCATGTTGTGGTTCCATGTTGTTCATGATTTTCCTCATGTTTTGGATAGGTCGGGAACCCATAATGCTTAAGTTACTCCCTTTTGTTAAGTTATGGGTGTAGGTTGTCAGGCTTCCTGAGGCAATGGGAAACCTGTCATGTGTTGCATTCTCTCATGATTAGACCTATGTGATCCATTGATTGTTTGATTTTTCTTGAGACCTCATGGGTGAACCTTGTTCCATGATTTTCCTTGCCCTTGGTTATGTCTATGAGCGAGATGGTTCATGCCTCGCATGTTTATTCATTGTGTCCATTATGTTTGGTACACCCTTGTTGTTGTGAGTCTTGTTTCAAAACTGTTTGAAAGAGTCTCCTAATCAAGCAATGTTGTACTCGTTGCATGTTGTTTTATGTTAGGGTTATAGTGTTATGCGTATGAAGAAAGTCAAGTCGTTCATTGGAAACTAATGGTTATATCCCATGTGGGTTAGTTGGAGCAACTCAAGTTGTCGAACTACGGTGCCTCTGTGAACTATATACGTAGGCAAGGCCATCAAGCGATGAGCCCCCAAGGAATTAGGTCGGGCCCTTAGGACTGTTTGGTTTTTGAGTCATTATTTTAAACTTGTCTTTTTCCCTCGACATTGTAAACTATTATTGATGATAATCGTATGTAGTGGATTATGTTGTTATTATCTTAAAAGTAAACAAAAATAACATAAATTATTGCAAAACTAGTTAAGATTGTCATAGTTTTGTTAGAATGTTTAGTGTGTATATTTTGGTGATTTTGTACTTGATGTACTCTTCCCGTTGTTATAAGGGGAGCATTATGTAATGTATTAGTGTGCCCATGATGTGTTGTGTCTGTGGAAATATGTTCCACAGTTGCGCTATTGAAATGTATTGCAGTAAAATGATGTATTGTTTTCCACTCTTTGATCATTAATAGTTGTAAGTTATCATTGTGTAATCTTGGTTGTTTAATCACTTTTGTTTGATAAAAGTTTATGATTCGTAATGACCGTTCTGTGTACCCTAGAGGACGTGAATGAATTTGTAAATTGCATAATTGTTTTTCATGTAATGTATGTACATATTCATTGTATGCAATGTTTCACTTTTAAAAAAAAAAATATTGTAGTGTTTTTGTTGTCCTTTGGGGTTCACACGGCGGGGTGTTACAGATTGGTATCAGAGCACTAGGTTCATATACTGGGCACTTTGGTTTCATATGAGCCCATTATGTTGTCCTAGTGAATTTGTTAAGTGAAGTTCTTAAGTGATCATGATGATCATGTTGGATTGTGGAAAGGAGGTAAACATTTGAACCACGTAGTTGTTGGAAAATAAGTGTACTTGTGGAATTATGTATGTAATTGTACTTCCCTTGTAAATGTGAGAAACCAGTAACTGTGCATTGGTTGAGTGTTGTGAATACCCCGTACCTGCTTTGTGGGCTCATAACCCACAGGTCTTAGGATGGAGATACAGTGTACCCATCCATACATAATATGTTGTTTTTGGTATGGGATTAACCATACCATTATGTGTGTTTGTATGTTTGTTACCTGATTGAGGGCCAACCCACGTGTGGTTGAAAATATATATATATAAGAGTAGCCAAAAGCTAGTTTGATGGATCCTTTTCTTTTGGTTCTCAGCACCTCAATCCGTGAAGGGGTAGTAGAAGTCACAAAGTTTTCTTGGGCGGAGTGTGTAGCATACGTACATTGCGACACAGAGCGATCTTAGCTCAACTAATCCCAAGGAAACCTACTCACTACTTTCCCTTATGATGGATCAGGGTACTTGATCCATATGTGCTAGCCTAAACCCCACAGTTTTGAGTATAGCAGCATTGGATTGTTATTTTATGCCTGGCCGTCCATAAGGACATTGAGCTGTCATTAACGAGTCAACCTCGTCTGTATGAGAGGTGAAGCTTGAGCAGCCCCATATTGATATGCTCATATATGTATTGCATACACCGTATCTGCACATGTTTCGACATGATGTAATGGATACGATGCCACACCCCACTGATGTTCCAACACAGTGCTGGTGATGATGCCGTGTTGCCGATGGTAGCGAGCTGGGCTCGAGGACACGATGCCACGTGCATAGACATGTGAAGGTGCACTATGAGATTTTGTTATGATAGCCTACTTGTGTGATGAGCGTAATGGGGCCTCACACACTTGTAGAGGGATACTCATGTTAGCTTTCGAGAGTGTTTAGGTCAGTTAGCATATGGGTATGTCCTAGCCATGTATACCTTTGGCAATGGCGAGTACCCACGTGTGCCTTCTCCATGAGATATCGCTATGCGGGATGTGTTCTGCGCGTGCCTACTTCCACGGAGCCACAGACACATTGCCATGCCACATACGACCAGTGTGTGCCTTCTCCGACTGGTGTATGACCATGTCACATGACGACGCGAGGCAGGGTGTAGCCAAGGAGCACACTCTGGGTCATGTGGATGGTGTGCTCACTCCGCACCACATGAGGGCTATTGTTATAGCCGAACAATGTTCCCTCCTTCCTCGTTTGGTGGCTAGTATCTAGTCACGTAGTGTTGTATTGTGCAATTTTGAAGATTGAGGACTTCCTATATGATTGTTGATGATCTTCAATTGACCTTGAAGGCTGACATTTTGTTTATGTTTGATTGTAATGGTTTAGCCACACTTTGTGACTTATTCTCTCGTAGCCGTTGTGGTTACATTTGATTTAGTGTTGACATTGCGCGCGTTTCTTGCTTTATTGTTGAAATTGAATCTTATTTGATGTTTATTTTATGACTTTGGTGGTTAAACTAGTTTATCCTTGTTGTTTTCGAGGTCGGCCATGTGTAGTATTGTGATTCCTCTCCAAGGACGTATGAGGCGGACTTGGTGAGTGTATACGAGGAAGTAGATGCAGGGAACCTTGAGGATGGGGGTATGTGAGGCTGTTTACAACTAGGACCCACTACCCACCTATGTGTGATGACTATCTCTTGGAGGCTAACCACCTTATACAACAAGAGGTAGGTCATTGTGGTCTTGCTTGGATGGTCTCACCATGTGTGTGTGGCCTAACACCATCAAGTCACTGAGTGTGAGATATGGATTATGTGAGATGGATATTGGCTCTTGGCTCATGGATTTGATATCATGGATTAGTATGTTTCTTTTCGATGTCCGGATGGACCATTGTGCAGTCTTGTGATGTGATTCCCGGTGATGTGAGTTTGTGTGCATGTAAATGTATGTTAAATTATAGAAATGGTAACTATGAAATGATAAACTTGGGATTTTGTGCTCGGGGAGTGAAACATCATGTTTTATTGAATTTTGGAGAGGTGTTATTTGATGGTATTTTGGTGCATATGTGGTGAAATTTTGTGTTGAATAATGAATTCAGTGGAATACCTTGTGTATAAATGGTGATATTTAATGGAAAATGTATGATCTCTATGCGTAAGTGTGTTGTATTTTCATGAAAGTGTAACATTTCAAGGTAATCAAATAGTTTGAATGATTGCATGCGTTTATGCTATTGTGCGACTTCCAGGAGTAAGTCAATGCCAAGGGGGGGAGGATGTAGTATCCCTTCGTTTCGGCTATCATTATACATTGAGTGAGTTGTTTATTTGTGTCTAGGTATCTTTGAAGCTTGGGTGTTTTGCATTATATTGAATGAGGATGTTAATTTTAAACCACGTGATAAAGCTTTTAATGTAAAATTTTTCTTGTCCTTTGGGGTTCACACGGCGGGGCGTTACATCTTCACTCATCTGCTTCTCTTTTCCGTTGCTCATTTGTCTCTCCTTCCTCCTAGGGGAATATTGTTGTCTCTTCTTCACTTTATCCCTAGCCTTAAGAGCATATTGAAAAGCATCCTCAACTATAGAAATTCTCAACATACTCAACTCATCCTGAATGATATCAAAGGACATTTATATATCTAGCCACCTTCTCCCTGGCTATCTCTTTGTGTCTAGATCTAAGTTTCATCTTGTAGAATTCCTCTGTATAATCCTTCACACTCATGTCCTTGTGCTTCAGGTTCTGTAGCTTCTTAAATAATTCTAACTCATAATCTTCTAGGACAAAATTAGCTTTCAACCTTGCAACCATCTGTCTCCACTGGGTGATCCTAATTTCACCATTCTCCACTTTGTCTTTCTGCAACTCTTTCCACCATAAAGTAGCATGTCCTTTCAACTTAGTATGTGCTATCTTAACCCTTAGAGGATCTCTAATATCTTCTAACTCAAAATATTCTTCCAAATCCCCTATCCGGTCTATCAAGTCTTCTAAATTCAATGTACTAGAGAAATTAGAAACTTCTAACTTATGACTTTTACTTACTTGTGTGACTACCCTTAGTAATCTCTCTTCTCTCTCACCTATGGGTATGTGCAGGATCATGATGGGCCAAAAAGTGGCAATATGATGGGCATGTGGTTGATGACTTTTTTTATCCAAAATTGATGAAATGAAAAGGGTTTTTAAAGGAGATTATCAACTTTCCACCAATATAAATTATGCCTTACTTTGAATTTAATAAGTAATTATTATTCATTTTCTATTTGAATTAAGACTAAAGTCCTGATTGATAGGCCGATTGAAAAAAAATTATAGCTTTCAAATGGTATCACCTTTTTTGAATCCAAAACATGCATCACATTCTATGCTTCACATACTATATGATTAAAAAAAGAAAAATGAGTTTTATAAATTTTTGACCAAGTTAAGGTGGTCAGACATACAAGTGTATATTTTTTAAAATTTGTAATTAAAAAAATCATAATTAATTATTTACTTGGAAAAAAATTATAAAAAAATATGCATCACATCGGGACATGAGTCCTCTACTTATATCTAAAATATTATAAAAAATATTATCATTTTATTGTGGTTAGGGTGGTCAGACAGACACCTACTTATTTTTTCCCAAATTTAAGTACTAGTCCATTGAAATTTCAAATTTTCACCAAATAGCTTTTTTAAAAAAACAGGTAGTTTAGAAACTACATTCAATTTGCTACAAATTCTATTCTTACATATTTTTGAAATAATATAGATAACTTATTCAAATTTTTACATCAAGTTTCCTAACTTTGATTTTTTTGAATTTTTTTGCCATTAAGGGCCTATTTTTTCCATGATGATCCTACACATACCCCTATCGGTCCCTCAAAATCTTCATTCTCAAGCTCTTCTGCAACTTCTTCATATTCATCCTTTGGTTTAGGGTTTTTCCTCAAACCACCCAAGAGATTATGGATCTCATTCCTCATCTCATTCTTAAAGTTTTCCATCATCTACTCCATTCTTCTAGGGTTCATCCTTCTTGGTGGCATCTCTCTCCTCACTTGGTGCAACTGCCTCAACTCAGTGATCTGACTGTAGGGTTTCAATTGTGTCTCTCTCTATGATCTATTGAACACACCTACAAGTTTCCTCCAGTTGACGCTCTATTCACCCCAAGGAATGCCACAAGGATCACAACTCGCTTAGAGTTTGCAACCAACTCTCATCTCCAAATTCACAGGTTCGCAACCTATTCTCATCTCTAGATTCATAGGTTCGCAACTTGCTGTAAAACTAATTGATGTAGCCATGGCTAGAGGGTCCTCAAAGAGAACACTCCAACCGTGTAGCAAGAGTCACACAATGGAAGCAACACAGAAAAATTGATGCAAACACAAATGCATACATTCTCATTATCAGATAATTTAATTACAACTAGCTGACAACATCCAGGCTTGCTAAGTTTGGCTCATAGGCCTGATTACAACATGCTCAAAAATACCAACTCCTTACATGCTCCTCAATGAGAAAAAATCCTACAGAATAGATCATATATCTTAATCTCTACCCTATCTCCACTACTTCGTTACTTTCTAATGATCATATACATTCACAAATCTAGAGACATTGACGAGGGAGCAAACCCGAGACACAGAAATAATGCACACAACTAGCAAACTTTATTATTATTCAATAATGAAAAATATTACATGCAGAGGATCACAAATCCTCGAGCTCTGTGATACATGCCAATTACAAACTTACAGAAAATTACCTAGACCCCCTTTCACAGCATGCGAACTTCTTTCCCCAAAAAGTTACCCAAAAATCAGAAACAAGCCCCTAAATAGACCCATTTCGGTTTGGAACCAAAAACAACCTTCGAGATAATATTTTTGATGGTTTGGCGCCAAAAGTACAATTTGAAATTCAAGTTTAAATTCACAGTTGAAAATTAGCACATTTCTAAAATATGCACCAACTTCCGGCAGCCATAACTTTTAATCCAACCGTCAGATCTTCAATGATAATACCTTTTCGGAAAGCTCTCGAAAAGACAATTTCCGCAAACTAGGCCTTCAATAGACTACTTTGGCATTTCCGCAAATTTTTAGGCCCATCCGGGATCGTTTGGTGCCTCAAACTGAGCTCAGAAGGTTTTTCAGGGCAAAAAGCAGAAACTGGAACTTGAATAACTTTCAAGTCGTGAATGATCTTAACCTGATTCTTTCACCAGACTGTGTATTTTTCCATCCTGAACCTTCCCATAAATTTTTGTCTTCCCACAACTTCAAATTCAAACCAGCTAAAAATAGCAGTTGAGCAGAAAAAGTAGAAAAGTAGTTCTGGAAGTTGGAAACTCTTATTCATCGAAAAGGGTATCCAGAAATACAAAAACATCTACAAAAAGAAAACAACAGGAACAAAAATGGAAATCATCTTTTGGGTGATGCAAGATTGCCCTCACACCACTGGATGCTCCTGCATCAGACATCCACGTCAACCAACAATTAAGTTAATTTCCAAAGAGGAAAATACAATGGTTGCAAGAACAGGTTGACCTCAAATCTTGAATAACTTCATGGTGAATGCATAGAATGAAGTGCGAACCTAAACCAAGGTCAGAAACACCCCAAAGAATAATTATAATCACACCACCACAATTCGTGAACAACGGAGATGATCCATGAACAATCCAACTAGTCGTTGGGCTTTGAAAACTATTCCAGAATCGGATTAGGAAACTACCAAATATACCAAAAGTGATAACTTGCTGAAAAAGAAACCAATCATGCTCAAAATATAGAATAAGGTAAATGAACATTCCCACAATGAACACACAGATCTATGAGGTTTGATGAGCCAACATGAAGAACTACCAGATCTACCAACTCAAACTAAGAAAACAAAGACAAACTAAAATGAAAATATTTTTAGGTGATGCAAGATTGCTACAACCCAAGGATGTTCCTACATCACAAACACATTGGTAAGGGTTTAAAGACTTCAATCTATAAAACACGACTATAGGAGTCAGACATCATGGACGTATATCTAATTAAACAATGTGGACCTCCTCATTCATTATAATATTCTAAAATGGTGTTAGGCCTTGGAAGATGCTTGGTGCAAAGGTGGTTGGTTGTATATGTGCTAGGTTGCAAACCTATGTTAAAAAAAATAAAATTGTTGGGTTTTTCTAGTGAAAAAACTATGGGCATGACATAAAACACTTAAGAATCATAGTTTCCTTGTCAATTCAAAATTAGAGCTACACTATTCTCCACTAAATATTATAGACAAAATAGGGAAATTGTAAAACAACTATGGGGAATTGAAAAATGAATATCATGAAGAAAATTTTGTTGCGAGAATGTTGAAACAAGTGAGGAAGAAAGAATATAATGAAACATATTGATATAACACACTGCCATCCCACGTAACTAGCAAGCTTGACCCCTTATAGAAATAGACCCAGGTAGTTTGTTCTAGGGAGCTTGAAGAAGATCTGGAAAAAAGCAATATCATGCAACAAATTGATACAAGATTTGAGTTGTTCGCTTTGCCTTTGTTTAACAACAAATTGGAGGGTTTTAAAATGGTTGACCTCTAAAACCTATATATACACACACACACACATGTATATATGTATATACACACACACACATATATATATTTATATACACATAGGTATGTATATTTATATATATGTATATATATACATGCACACATGTATATAGGGTATGTGCAGGATCATCATGGAAAAAACAGGCCCTTAAGTGGCAAAAAATTTGAAAAAATTAGAGTTAGGCAACTTGACATAAAAATTTGAATAAGTTATCTATATTATTTCAAAAATATGTCAGAATAGAATTTGTAGAAAATTGAATGTAGTTTCTAAACTACTAGGTTTATTTTAAAAAATAAAAATCTAGTTGGTGAAAATTTGAAATTTTAATGCGTAGTACTTAAATTTTAGGGAAAAAATAAGAAGTAGGTGTCTTTGACCACCCTAACCACAATAAAATGACAATATTTTTTTATAAGATTTTAGATATAAGTAGAGGACTCATGTTTGGAAGTGATGCATATTTTTCTGTATTTTTTTCCAAGTAAATAATTAATTATGATTTTCTTATTACAACTTTAAAAAAATAAAAAAACTCGTATGTCTAACCACCTTAGCTTGGTAAAAAATTCATGAAATTCATTTTTTTTTTAATCCTATAGTATGTGAAGCATAGAATGTGACACATGTTTTGGATTCAAAAAATGTGATACTATTTGAAAGCTATAGATGTTTCTCAATCAGCCCATCAATCAGGACTTTAGTTGTAATTCAAATAGAAAATAAATAATAATAATTTATTAAATTCAAAGTAAAGCACAATTTATATTGGTGGAAAGTTGAGAATCTCCTTTAAAAACCCTTTTCGTTTCATCAATTTTGGGTAAGAAAAAAGTCGCCAGCCACATACCCTACAAAAACCCATCATATCACCACTTTTTGGCCCATCATGATCCTGCACATACCCTATATATGTGTGTGTGTATTTGTATATATATGTGTGTATATATATATGTATATATATATACATGTATACATATATGTATATATACATATGCATATAGAAATTCTAGTTAAATCTTCTTTGTTTCATCATTAAATATGGTTAGGGTTAGTAATTTTATCACCCTCTGTTTGATGTCTTAGTTGTCTCTATGCATCTTTGTCATTATGTACCCATTAACACATGAGTGATTGCATATCTTGAATGTCGTAGTGTAGGAAAGTATACTTTGATTGAGTTGCATTGTTGAAACAACCATTGTGGTGTTGGTTTGATAGCATTTTGTAGAGGTTATTGCCCTCTTCTATTGTCTGTGTTTTTTCATGATATTCTTTTCCCATCCACCTATTAGTTTCATCTACTTCTTAAGTGTTTTCCTAACATCGGTCACAACAGTTTCATAGAGTGCTTGGCTTGTAGCAATATAGTGCATGGATTGTTTTCCCCCTCATCTGTTTGAAGCCACTTATAATAAAGTCATAATTGTTATGGTTATTTTTTTTGTATGGAATATGCTATCTTTTCTTTTTCACAATAAAAATAACATATAACATATTGGAGGGTTTTAAGATTGTTGTGCATTTAATTAAGAATTGCACCCTAATCTTTTTTTTTGGTTCGACATGACAGTGGTATTGGTTTGATAGCAGGATATTGTAATTTTTTTTTGCTTTGCCTCTATTTAATAGAAGATTAGAGTGTTTTAATAATGTTGGGCTCTAGAAAACCATATAACAAGAAGGAATCAACAATAAATTAATCATTTATAGAAAACACCCATGTAAAATGACTTACAGATTTTGCATCACAATAGTTTAAAACCATCCAACCTGCAAAGAAATAGAGCTAAAGGCAACGATTTGAACAATAGTTTGCTATCAAAAGCAACATGACAATGGATCTTTTGACAATACATGTTAGCCCAGTTGTGATTTGGATTTGTTGGCACCTAAGAGGCCCTAGATGGCAAGGGCTTGACCGGGTTTTTTTGTGACGACATGGGCCTTGGTAGTTACGTGGGCTAGCGGGGGTGGGGCTAGTGCCCTCGATATGTAGAAGTTGAATGGTAAGTGTTTGCTAGCATGAGACTTAATGCATCCTATCATTGTACAATGACGACGAATAAAGTATATGCAGTATTCAATGTTGCGGTGTGGGAAAGTATACTTTGATAAAGTTGTGCATATATATATACATGTATATATATATATATGCATGTGTACATATATGTATATATAAATGTGTACATATATGTATATACATATGTACATATATATATATCTATACATATGTAGATATACATGTGTACACATATATATAGATACATGTGTACATATGTGTATATACATATGTACATATACATATACATATACATATATATATATGCACACATGTATATATATATGTATATATCTATATATATATACATGTGTACATATATATATATATATATGAAATTAGTTTGGTAGCCATTAAGTGTTATTCTTTCCAATATCTCTTTTTATCTATTCAATTTTTTTTTTGAAGTTTCTGACGAGATTTTAGTCAAACTAGCTGTGAATAGAATTTGTTGTGTAATAGCTCTCTTAAAATTTCTTTATATATATGTGTGTGTATATATATATATATATATGAAATTGTTTTTGTTGCTGTTAAGTGTTATTCTTTCGAATATCTATTTTTATTGTTCAATTTATTTGTTTGAAGTTTCTAACAGGATTTTCGTCAAACCAGCCGTGAGCAGGATTTATCGTGTAGTAGCTCTTTTACAATTTCTCTATTTCTCTATAATATTTACAGGCAAGCAATGTAGCTCAAATTTTTTATTAAGTCTATGGCGTTATGTATATATATATATATATGCACACACATATATATACATATATATATGTATATATGTATATATATGTATATATGTATATATATGTACATATATATGTATATATGTATATATATGTACATATATATATATATATATATATGTATATATATATATGTACGTATATATATATGTATATATATATATATATACATACATATATATATACCTGTAAATATACAGACACACACATGTATATATGCATAAATACATCTATGTATGTTATAGTAATAGTTCTATTACAATTTCCCTATTTCTCTATAATATTGAATGCCAGACAATGCAACTCATCTTATACAATTACTCTATTTGTTAGTAGACTTAAAATGCACCATATTAAAAAAAAAATCATGGAACCATGAATGTGCAAATGTATATATGCAAACATAGGAATAAATTACATTCATATTTAAAAAAAAAAAGTCTTAGAGAAGATGTAGGCATACCTTGTGGGTGCAACTGGATGTAGTATGAACAGAAGAGAAGAAAGGTTGTTTTCCACCCTGCCATATTGGCTCATGCAGCCTCATGGCATGTGAACAAATTTTGGAGTAAGAACATATATAGCCCACCACAACTCTTAAGCATTATGGATTATGGAAATCTCATGGCATTAACCTAAGAATTTTTTTTAGGTCAAATCACTGTTATAGATTTTTAAAAATTTATATAGTTCTATGATTTATGACAAAGGATTTGACATTTAGCTATGAAATAAGAGATGGGACCATATCAAAATCAAATACATGAGAGCTCAATCAGTGTATGAATATATATATATATACTAACATAGGAATAATTTACTTTCATATTTGCAAAACAAAAGTCTTAAATAAGATGTAGGCATACCTTCTAGGTGCAACTGGACATAGTATGAATAGAAGAAAAGAATCCCTGCTCTCCACGCTGTTGTATTAGGTTATGCAGCCTCATGGGCTATCACCAAACCCCTGAGTAAGAACATTCATTTCCCACCACTATGATCAATGGTGAAGCCAATGTTTGGGTACCCAAGTTTGTTATTTCTAGATATTTGATTGTGTTGGATTTTTTTCATTCGGAAACTGAAAGACAATAAAATATCCAAAGATAACAAATCTTAAGCATTGTAGACTATGGGAATCTCATAGCATTAACTTGAGAATTTTCTTTAGTTGAAATCAATGATATACATTTTTATAAATATATATAGTTGTATCATTTGTGACAAAGAATTTGACATGTAGTCATGAAATAAGAGATGGAACAAAACACATATAGGCTTACCTTCTATATAGATAAAATGTAGTTGTAGCTTGTACACCATGCCAAATATGTGATGACAAATCTATTTAGTATTGTGGAGGTGTTTGGTTAGAGTTGTAAATATTTGCAATCTAAAATGGTTTCAATCATATATAGTTAGTCACAAGGAAAATTCAAAGTTTAGTGTGGTGAATATGTGTAATTCGTAAACAATATGTAAATTAAGAAATATAAATAGTTGTATAGTTTATAAAAAATAATATGTAATGCATTTGTAATAGAACATATCACATAAAAAAGATGCATGTATACCTTGTGCAGAGAGTGAGACAAGCTCAATCAATATATGAATATATATATCCAAACATATGAATACATTATGTTGATATTTGCAACAAAAAAACTCTTAGCATCCCATAATGAACATTACAAAAACAAGACACAATAAATAGAACTTAAGAACATGGAGAATATAAGAGGTGAACTATAATAATCAACAATTTGTTACGGGAAAGTGGATATTGATACAACACAAGCAATCTATGTAACAATTGGCATGTAAATTGAAAATTCAAGCTAGATTATATGGCACTGAATATTGTAGACAAAAATGAGAAATTGTAAAAGAACTATTTTTTTTAATTTTCAAAATTCTGAAAGTTTGTAGATTGGTATAAACTACAAACATGGCATTCACCTATACCTTTACATTGCTTTCAATTTTTTTTGCTCTATGTATGTGTTATTTTTTGTAGTTAAAGTTGTAAGACCATTCAGCCAACCTATGATGTATTGCTTTTGATGAAGCTACCACTGGTTTACTGTAAATTCTACCAAAAGTTCTCTACATGTTGTAGGATAGCTCTGAGTGTACAAAAAATCCTATTGTTGTTAATTTTTACTAGAAAATTAGTGTTATTCTAATACCTCTTATACAATTCTCTATTTTTCTTCAATATTTACCACCAAAGGATGTAGCTTGAATCTTATATCAATATGTTTCACATTTTGTTAGTTGTGTATAAGTTTAAAGAGATGGGAAAGGTTTTTTTTATATAAAAACATTTAGGATCACATCATATAATTGTTTCCATAACCTAAAGAAAGTAGGTATCATCATAAAGAACCAAGTTTAAATAGTTGAATTAGCAAGTTGAAAAGATAGCTCTATAAGCATGGGGAAATGGAATCAGCTGAATACAATATGTTCTATATTTGTAGCATCCAATGTATGATGGTGAAAGGAAAAACCACAAAACCCATGCTTGTTCTCCTCCCTACCATATTAACATCATGAAGCCTCATGGGCTCTCGAAAAACCCATGAGCAAGAAAAGTATGCAAGGGCCATTAAAAATTTAATAGATCCATAACATATATCACAAAATGGCAAAGTAGGGGAAATTTTCCTATTTCCATATACGATTTCTTATATTGTACTATTTTTTTTCGTGCAACAACATTTAAAAGATGGATATGTTGGTAAAGAGATGGCTATAGATAATTATTACCATAAGCTAAAAAGATAACTATGGAGACATGGAAAAATGTAATGTGTCTAGAGTAGATTATGTTTATTGTGTTCTAGTGCATGCAAAATTTCATGCATGCATGTATATCATGTATTACACAATGGTGAAGTTGCAAAAGAAATTTTTTTTTTGATAGATGATTTCCTTTTTCGCAGTGTTGTTTTTGTTGCAATAACTTTAAGGAAAAGAGAATGAAGATAAAGAACTAGGCAACATGGAAATTTTCTATAATGTTGATAAGTATAGGGAAAGAAGAATATATGGGAGCTCTTGTTTCAAAACATAACCAATTCCGTGGATGGGATAGCTAGATATCATTAATAGTAAAATATAACTTTATAAAACAAATCTTGTTTATGCTTATAATGACAACCATCTTTTAGGCAGTAATTGTGCCACAAATGAGCTTCATATCTCCCTGTACATCTATGCTTGCATTGAGACCAACATAATATTACTACAAAGCAACATTTTATTAAAATCTATCAAAATCTCTAGGTATGTGCAGGATCATGATGGGCCAAAAAGTGGTGATATGATGGGTATGTGTCGAGTATGTGGCTAACGACTTATTTTTACCCAAAATTGATGAAATGAAAAAGGTTTTTTAAAGGAGTTTCTCAACTTTCCACCAATATAAATTATGCTTTACTTTGAATTTAATAAATAATTATTATTTATTTTCTATTTGAATTACGACTAAAGTCTCGATTGATAGGTTGATTAAAAAACATCTATAGCTTTCAAACGATATCACATTTTTTGAATCTGAAACATGCATCACATTCTATGCTTCGTATACTATAGGATTTAAAAAAATTAATTTCATGAAGTTTTGACCAAGTTAAGGTGGTCAGACATACAAGTTTTTCTATTTTTTAAAAGTTGTAATAACAAAATCATAATTAATTATTTACTTGGAAAAAAATTACAAAAAAATATGCATCACATCGTGACATGAGTCCTATACTTATATCAAAAATAATATAAAAAAAATTATCGTTTTATTGTGGTTAGGGTGGTTAGACAGACACCTACTTCTTATATTTTCCATGAAATTTAAATACTACTGCATTGAAATTTCAAATTTTCACCAAATAGATTTTTATTTTTTAAAATAAACCTAGTAGTTTAGAAACTACATTCAATTTTCTATAGATTCTATTCTTACATATTTTTGAAATAATATATATATATATAACTTATTCAAAATTTTATGTCGAGTTTCCTAACTTTGTTTTTTCTGAATTTTTTGCCACTTAAGGGCCTATTTTTGCCATTATCTTGCACATACCCCTCTCTTACTTGTTAGACATATATGGAACAAGGAAAAGACATTGCAACATAACTTACAACAAGAATAGGAGGTCAAATGTTGCAGGTTTTCAAGCACAACATTCGCTCCACCATACACACACCAAAACACTCTTGCCTTGTAGAGTATGTAGTGAAAAGTGCTTTAAAATCCCTAGCGAACAACATGAATTATAATTTCTTGGAAGATGCCATGAATTATAAAGTCATGACAAACAACACAAATTTCAAAGCATCTAACTGCATTCTTTGTAGGGAAAAATAGCTCATCCTTTTCATCATCCTTGCAATCTCAAGTGCAATACGTGTTTGAAAAATATTTGACTAATGAATCTCATAACACATGATTAGAATTATCCATATTTGTATCTAAAAAAACAACATGCTCACTATGGGAAAATAGTTTCATGTTTATTAATTACATGACATGAGATTGATGTATAGAGGCTTCACAAAACATTTCACACTCTTGACACCCTACTCCTTAATCGCATCAATTGTTTCATAAAGCCTATGTGCATCAAGCTCATGCCTTCTATCATGAATGGTAAGTATATGCTCACACATGGGTTAATGCATGTCGGTGTTGTTGTATGGTGGCATGAAAGGAAGCAAATGCAGTGTTCCATGTTGTACTATGACAAAGTATATAAGCATACATGGGAAAAGGATAAAATAAATAGTATACATGCGTAAAATGGAAAAGGATCCCATTTATTGTTTTAGTTATCTTTGTACATCTTTTTTGTTACACCCATTACCATAGGATCCATTGCAGATTAACATAGGAGTGATTGCATATATATATATATATATATATATATACATACAAAGGGTTAGTGTGAAAGCATAAACATATTGGAGATAAAATTAGTTTGGTCAGTGTTAAGTATTATTATTTTTAATATCTCTTTTATATTTTCAATTTATTTGTTTGAAGTTTTCGATGACTTGTTTTTGTCAAACTAGCCGTGGATAGGATTTCTCATGCCATAGCTCTTTTACAATTTTTGTATTTTTTACTGTTGTTGCATTGTGGAATGAGCCATAGTGGTCTTTCTCTATATATATGGATATATATTTTTGCCTCTGCTATTGGTCAAATTCCTTTTGTCAAGCCCAATTCAAATGAAGAACACAATCCGAGCAAAGAAATTGTTGTTACACCTTGTTTATATACTGATAGATTTTAAGTTTGGAGCATAATCAAGTGTACCTAAAATTCTATTAGTATGTCAACAAGGTGTAACAACAATTTCTTCACTTGCACTAGGTTCTTCATTTGAACTAGATTCTTCACTTTGAATATTGTTTGTAAGTAATTTCACATATATACATGCTCACATTTCAACTTTTTTTGGGAAAAATTTCAAATCACAACAAAACACATAAGAATCACAAGAAAATGACACATGATCAAGAACCCCAAAATTTCACAATTAAAAAATTAAAAGCAATTCTTCTTGCAAAAATAATTGAATAATTTGTTAGAGGGAGCTTCAAACAGATCAGGAAAAAAGAGTACCATCAAACATATTCATACAAGACAAGAAATCTATGTATCAACTGGCCTATCAATTCAAAATTCAAGTTGCATTATTTGGCACTCAGTATTATAGACAAGCAGGGAAATTGTAAAAGAACTATTAGTTAAACATACATACATATATATACATATACACATATATGCTAATATATACACATGTATATATATTTATATTACATATATATATGTATATATACATACATATACATACATATCTATATATATATATATATGTTGTTATGTGGAGCCTAATTAGACTCAAAGACTAAAATTTCCCCACTTATATCGGTACGGTTTCCCCCAAATTATTTGACAGGGGTTTGGGGGCAGCACCCCCAAGATGGGGTCAAGGGGCAACGGTATTGTTTTCGTTGACATTGTATTGTAGCATTTGCAATGGTAGTAAGTTGCAAGGATTATTGGTTATAATCAGTTCAATTTACTAGATAATAATATTGGACTCTTCATTGGTGGATGTAGCCTAATTTTGGGTTAACCACGTTAAATATTATCTCTCGTTGTTATTATTTTTTATATTTTTCATTCCTCTGTTTAATTTTTATTTGCATTTAATTGATATTTTCTGCATACAATTCCTAACAATATATATATGTACATACAATGTGAACTGTCTATGTGTATACATACACATATCTATACATGTCTACATAAATATATATATATATATTATATATATATATATATTATATATATTTATATATATATTATATATATATATATTATATATATTTATATATATATATACATATACATATACATATACATGTACATATACATACACTTTCCATCCTTTCTTTATTGTTTGTAGTTATCTGTATGCATCTTTTTCATTATACCCATTACCATAGGAGCAATTGCAGTTAAATCCTCTCTTTCACCTAAGAATACGACAATGTGAAACTTCAAATAATTAATAGTACATGCATTTGACTTGAACTGGCTTCTTCACTTCAAATATTCTTTGCAAGTAATTTCACATACATAGATTTCCACAACATAGAAAATACTTCTACATGCTATTTTAAACTCTACTTAAAATCATAGTCTACATAAATACAAATAAACATAGTATACAGGGTATGTGCAGGATCATGATGAGCCAAAATGTGGCAATATGATGGGTATGTGTAGGGTATGTGGTTGACGACTGTTTTTTAACCCAAAATTGATGAAACGAAAAGAGGTTTTAAAGGAGATTCTTAGCTTTCCACCAATATAAATTATGCTTTACTTTGAATTTAATAAATAATTATTATTCATTTTCTATTTGAATTATGACTAAAGCCCTAATTGATAGGTTGATTGAAAAACATCTATAGCTTTCAAACAGTATCACTTTTTTTGAATTTGAAACATGCATCACATTCTATGCTTTGCATACTATAGGATTAAAAAAAGAATGAATTTCATGAAGTTTTGACCAAGTTAAGGTGGTCAGACATATGAGTTTATATTTTTTCAAAGTTGTAATAAAAAATTCAAAATTAATTATTTACTTAAAAAGAAATTACAAAAAAATATGCATCACATCGGGACATGAGTCCTCTACTTATATCTAAAGTCTTATAAAAAATATTATCATTTTATTATGGTTAGGGTGGTCCTACAAACACCTACTTCTTATTTTTTCCCTGAAATTTAAGTACTACTGCATTGAAATTTCAAATTTTCACCAAATAGATTTTTTTTTTTTTATTTTATAAATAAACCTAGTAATTTAGGAACTGCATTCAATTTTCTACAGATTCTATTCTTACATATTTTTGAAATAATATAGATAACTTATTCAAATTTTTACGTCAAGTTTCCTAACTTTGTTTTTTCTAAATTTTTCGCCATTTAAGGGCCTATTTTTTCCATGATGATCCTGCACATACCTTACAAATTTGTTTAGATATACATATGTATATATAAATCAGTGTTACATTCTCAAATGAACTATAGTTCTCTTCGTCTACATATATAGATATTTATATTTGCCTATATGTATCAAACCAACACCACAATGGCCCTTTTGACAATACAACTTAATCAAATTATACTTTCCCACATGAAAACATTAAATATTGCATTTTCTTCATCTTCTGCCATCGTAGAGTAACAATAGGATGCATTAACCCACATTAAATAAAACTTTAAAATATGGAGAATATAAAAGGCAAACTACAATAACAAAGAGTTTATTATGGGGGACTGGGAAACAAAATATCATGAAGAACAGTTTGTTGTGGGGAAATTGAAACAAATAAGCAAGAGAGAATATAATGAAACATATTGATATAATAAACTACCATCCCACATAATTAGCAAGCTCCACCACTTACATAAACAACCACATGCAGTTTCTTCCAGGGGAACTCAAGCAGATCAAAGAAAAAATAAAATCATGAAACATATTGATGCAGGATTCCAGGCAATGTAGCTTGAATTTTTAATTAAGCTTGTGGCATTATAGGAATTTTTGTATAAATTATTTCTACTCATTGGATTTACGAGTTCTATTTAATGTGGGTTTGGTGCCAAAGAATGCAGCTCAAATTTTGAATTGACAATCAAACTATTACACATACTACTTGTCTTCTATGAATATGTTTAGTGTGGGTTTTCGATCATATGTGATTTACCTATGATTCTTAAGTGGTTTTGTAATAGTTATTTTACAATTTCTCCATTTTTTCTATAATATTTAGTGGAAAATAATGTAGCTTGAATTTTCAATTGACAAGCCAACTGTTACATAGAATTTTCTATTACACCTTGTCTAGATAGTGATAGAATTTAAGGTAAGTAGGAATATCCTGCAAACTAAAATCTATACATGCATTTGACTTGAACTGGGTTCTTAACTTTGAATACTCTTTGTAAGTAATTTCACATACATACATGTCCATATCTAAGACTTCTTGTCTTGTATGAATATGTGTAGTGTGGGTTTTCAATCATATGTGATTTAGCTATGATTCTTAAGTGTTTTTCTAATAATTTTTTTTACAATTTCCCCCTTTTGTCTATAATATTTAGTGGCAAATAATGTAGCTTTAATTTTGAATTGAAAAGCCAACTGTTACATAGAATTTTTTGTTACACCTTGTCTAGATAGTGATAGAATTTTAGGTAAGCAGGAATATGCTGCAATCTGAAATCTATACATGCATTTGACTTGAACTAGGTTCTTCATTTTCAATATTCTTTGTAAGTAATTTCATATACATACATGTCCATATCTAAACTTTTTTGGTGAAGGGAATTTGGAAAAGACTTATTAGAAAAACACTTAACAATCACACGGAAATGATAGATGTTGGAAAACTCACAATATGTTTAATGTGGCCTTTCGATCATTTGTCATTTACCTCTAATTCTTATACTCTTTTTCTAATAGTTCTTTTACAAATTTTCTAAATAAAATTATCGTATAAAAGGTATTAGAATCAAACTTACTCACTACTAAATATTATAGACAACAAAATGACAGATTTTCAAAACCCCACATTAAATAGAACTTAAATATATGGATAATACAAGAGGAAAACTATGATATTAAATAGTTTTCCATGGGGAACTGAAATAAAGAATATGATGAATAGTTTTTTATGGGAAACTTGAAAAAGTTGAGAGAAAAAGGGCAATTAGAAAAGAGCTATTAAAAAAACACTTAACAATCACAAGAATATTGCAGATGTTCAAAAACCCACATTAAGCAAAACTTTAAAATATGGAGAATAGAAGAGGAAAACTATGATAACATGTTCCATCTAGAGAACATAACCATGACAAATAACAGTTTGTTATAAAGATCTTGTACACAAATATAGAAATTCTAAAAGATCTATTAGAATAACACTTAATAGCTTCCATACTAACCCTCTACATATATATATGCAATCACTTAGGACTTTGTTAATCTATAATTGCTCCTATGTTAATGGGTATAGTGCCAAAGATGCATAAAGATAACTACAAAAAATAAATGAAGTGCAAAAAAATTACTAACCCTAACCATATTTTTTGACAAAAGAAACAAGATTGAACTACAATAAATCCATCCATATAGAGTCATAATCTCTTTGAAGTCTCCAAAATGGGTATAATGTCAAAGATACAAACATATAAAAATGAATAATAAGAAGAGAGCGAAAGACATAAACAATAGATTAATCATTTATGCAAAATTCCCATGTAAAATGACTTACAGATTCCAGAGCACAATAACCACAAACAATAAATGAAATACAAAAAAATTAATAACCCTAACCATATTTTTTGGCGAAAGAAAGAAGATTTAACTACAATAAATCCATCTATACAGAGCCAAAATATATTTGAAGTCTCAAAAATGGGTATAATGGAAAAGATACAAATTACTAACCCTATACATATTTTTTGGTGAAAGTAAGAAGATTTAACTGCAATAAATCCATCCATACAAAGCCATAATCTTTTTCAACTCTTGAAAATAGGTATAACAAAAAAGATACAAACATATAACAAGGAACAATAAGCAGAGACCGACAAACATGAACAATAAATATCATTCATGCAAAATACCCATGTAAAACAACTTATAGATTTCAGAGCGCAATAGTCTTAAAACCCTCTAATATGCTATAAAATGGAGCTGAATCAATGTTAAAACCCTCCAAATTGCTATCAAAAGGAACAATAAGCATAGAATGAAAGACATGAACAACACCATTAAACCAACACCACAATCACTCTTTCGATAATGCAACTTAATCAATATACTTTCTCACACATTTCGTAGCACATCACTATTAAAACCCTCCAACTTGCTATCAAAAGAAACAATAACCAGAGAAGAAAAGACATGAACAATAAATTAACCATTTATGAAAAATAACCTTGTAAAATGACTTTACAAATTTCGTAGCACAACAATTTTAAAATTAATCATTTATGCAAAATACCCATTTAAAACAAATTATAGATTTCACTACACAACATTTTTAAAATCCTCCAACCTGCTAAAAAATGGAGCTGAAGGCAAGGATTTTAACAATACCCTAGTATCAAAACGACACCACAATGGGTCTTTCAACAATACAACTTAATCAAAGTATACTTTCCCACACTGCAACACTCAATATTGCATTTATGTCATCTGCCTGCATTTACTTCATCTACCCCCATCGTACAACAAGGACATAATGAGTGAACATTCCCATGAGAAAACACTTGCGATTTAGCTTTTACATATTGAGGACACCAACTCCACCATTGTCAACCCATGTAATTACCAACCTCCATGTTCCCATAAAAAATATTGGTCAGGTCACTGCCGACTGGGACATCTTTGGTGCCAACAAATCCAATTAACAGTTGGGCTGATGAAATTCTCGGTGGAAACTTCAAACAAAATAGCCTATCGGCTAATTAATTATGGATTAGACATAAATGTTAGATTCATTAGATTTCTAGCTTAGCGAATGGAGGCACACATCGTAGATGTATTTATGTCAAGCATGTCAGGAATGACATGGGCATTGAGCCATTATTGTTTTATACTAGGAAAAGCTATAGCAACATTTGGGTAAATGGGTGATAGGGACAACTCATTGTCCTTGCCGTACATAGATCCCTTATTAAATTATATCAGAGGGCATCAATGAAGATAGATGTACCCCTACAAGGGCATGTCAAAACTAGAAGATAGGCATTTATGCTAGAATAAATGTATTAAGGAATTTTGAGGTTCTGTAGGTAAATAAACTAGGAAAACAACTTGAAGCCATGCTTAAGGAGTACCTGAAATAGTCAGAAAAAGAAAAAAAAGTGAAATATCTTGAATAACTAAATGAAAGTGAACAAACATGTATATAAATATTCAAGAGAAGGTAAAGTTACTGAATATTTATTTCCTATAAGAGTTAAAGGCTTCTTATTTGTAAGCACCAACCAATAATTTTTGTACAGATAAAATGACTTCAAAGGTAGTTGGATTCCAAGATAATAGAGTAGCAACTATTGTCGCCAATGTTGTCTGAGAAACCATCTATAGGTCTTCAATTAGGAGACTTGAGAAGCATGCCATTAATATTGGAATAGTCAAAATTTATTGCACCTTTAATAAGCTTGCTAATGAGAACAAAAGTATGAATAATTATCTTTTTAATACACCTGCATATGGGTTCAACCATTTTTTTTAATAGTGTCAACGATATGAAACCTATAATTAATCATTCACTAACCTATGCAATTACGTTGGGCCATAAATTACTAAGCACCACTATAAATTGTATTGGTAGACAATTATATTTTTGGTCAAAAATATTAATATCCTTATTGATTGTTATTAGTTTAATTTTGTAGGTCTAAATGTTACTTGGAATATTATTTGTTCTATAGGTTTTTTTTGGTTTACCAAGATAGTATTAATAAAAGTAATAAATCACCATAAAAAATGGTGATAAATCACCATCCAAAAAAAAGTAATAAACCAAGAATGTTGATAAATTCCCATAAAAAAATAGTAATAAATCTCCTAACTTTAAGTCTTAAAAAAATAGTAAGTAATAACTTTCATTATATTTGGCTTCAAGTTTCTTCTAGAAGCGTCATCTACTAGTGTATTTCTTGTTCTTCTCTTTATGTGCTGCAAAGTTGAGACATGGCATTTCTCCCATGGTGTTTTTGTATTAAATGGCATGTTGAGCCTTGGGAACACTCGTTTGAGGATAGCCTCGCTCATGAGGACCTTAGTTTGATATTTAAAGTTGATTGTCTGAGGGTGGAGGAGGCTATAAGGTTGGTGCTTGGCATGGAGGTCACCAGTACAAGGGCTTGTTGGTTAATATTTCCATCCTAGGTTCTATTTGTGTTTTTATCTAACACCATGGATTTGCTTCAATTGCTAAAGGAATTAGAGATAATTGTAGACAAATTCATTGATCCCCAATTCATTGATAAAAATACCTTGCTAAATGTGGTTCAAGACTATAACTTGTTTAATGGGGAAGGCTATATCTGAGGTCTGTTCCCTAGAGAACATGTCAAACTACGCTTGGGGTTTGAAATTTTTTTTGAAGCCATTAAGTTGGCCCTCCAATTTAGGAATGATCATTTTATTTTAAGAGTTTTAAGGAAGAATTATGAAAGGATTTGTGTGTCTATGGATATTGACATAAAAAAGAAAGTATGCTATGTCTCATCTCCGTGACCATGTGCCTCATTTCCCATTTAACTCCTCTTTTGCTAGAACAAAGGAAAAAATGTCTTATGAACCAAGTGTGAAAGTTTCAACAGGAAAACAAGGGCAAGCTTTCACGGAGAGCTCCAAAGCTATGAATTAGGGTTTCATTACAAGGGCTCGAATTGATACTGTTGGTCAGAAAGAGAAGGCACATGTGTCGATTAATGGGTTTGATTTCTTTGCCAAAGATTTACCTTCTCTTGGTCATGTCAAAGCCCAAGATGAGAAGTCAGTTTGTGTAGAATGTATGGAGGAATAGTGCCAGTTCATGAACATTGTCAATCGAATATTATTGAATTTTGTCGAAGATGGATTTTGGCAAAGATAATTCAGTTTTTCAGGGGTCTTGCTATGTGTGAACAAGAGAATTTTATGGATCAACTTTGAATCGATTATCCAATGGGTATTTCAGTGGGGTAAATTCTCAATTGGTGGAATTGTAGATAGTTAGTTTTTTGTAAAATTTGATATTGGTCCTCATTTTGGATCAATATTGTAATAATTTGTTGGACAATTTTGTAATATTTTTGTACCTATTCGAGCTATAACTTGAGGTTTTTTTTCTAGTTTTTTCCTACCGGTATGCTCTTTGAACTAGGTTTTTGTATTAATTATATATATATATAAAATAGTGGCTTGCCATTTTTGTTTAAAAAGAAAAATAAATCACCATAAGAAAATAGCAATAAATCTTCTAACTTTAAGTGTGAAGAGAGGATCGCATGGTAAAAGGGAAATAAGAAAGTTTGTATTTTTTGAAAGAGTAATGAATTAAAATAAAATTTAGGAGATTAAGTGGCTTAAATATTATATTTAATTATTATATTAGTTTTTTAATAGAAATTTAAGTTAGTGATTTATATAAAAATAATAATCATGTGGGTATTATTCTTTAAAAATAAGAATTGTTATTAAATATAAATATAAATATATAATCATATATTTATATATTCAATATGTACACGATATTTTATTTTAGTGTTAAGTTTAGGAATTTAAATTGCTATAAATTATTATAAGGTAATATGATTTAAATTTCGGTAATTTAGATATATGAAATTAATAATATCCCTAATTTATTTATAACTTAACATCACAAACTCTGTAAGGATTGCTTATTAATAAAACCTTAGCATAGTAATTGAATTCACTCAGGAAAATTCCTCTATGTTGTTAGAACTTAATATTAATAAATAAATTATGGTTACTCAACCTTGTATGGAACTATTCCAATTTAATATGATTAATGTTTTGGGAAACTTATTCATTTTGTAATCATGATTTGTAAAATATCCTAGTATATTTGGCACAGGAATATAAAATCTAGATAGAAGGTTTAGTATAATCGTTGTATGCACATAGTCTAAATGATTGGGCATCATTAATGTCAACAAACCACATTTTTAGAATGAGCTATATTTTATACTCAACCTTTAATTACCCTAGAAGATTATATAGAAACCAAAAACCCTCTATGAGCACAAATAAATGAACTTTGGGTCAAGTGGTAGTTGAAATTTATTTCTTCTCAACTAATTTGATCCGTAATGGCTAGTAAACTTGTTATTGTCAAAAAGGGTGTATGTGTTGGACTCTTTTCAACTGTGTGTTTCCCTCAAATAGTAGGAGTGGTTAATTAGCTTAATGTATGAAAAAAAATTGTTGTGTTTTTCTAGCGAAAAATTATGGGCATGACACTATGAAATGGTGTTTACTATTGAGGAAACTGTTAATTTTGACAATTATTCCAGAGATTAGTTGATTGATACTCTAATTGCATTTGAGATGATAAAACTATTAGAAAGGTACAAAAGTTGAGATTGCTTTCAAGGCTAGTAAATCAAAGAAAGTTGAAGATATGGATGAAGAAGATCTTGATGATTTGGAAGCTAACTTTGAGAGGAAGATGAAAAAGGGAACCGATAAGTACAAATGTAAATTAACCTTCAAATGTTTTAGCTATGGTGGTATAGGTCATTATGCTTCTAGATGTCTCAAAAGAACTAAAAACAATAAGAATAAGGAAAACAAAGGAAAGTGATTAAGAAAGCTTACTATGTGAGAGAAGATGGTGGAATTTTTTATGATGAATCTAGTTATGGAGATTTTGATGATAATAAATGTTTTTTTTTTCAATAAATAAATAAACTGGTTCTTCTAACACTAAAATTTATGTGAAGGAAAGTGTTCTAGAGATGAAGGATAAGGTTGAAGGTACTTTGGAATCTTCTTTTCATGTCCAAGAGCATAAGAATTATTGGGTTGTTGATAGTGGCTGCTTTAATCACATGACTGGAGACAAAAGTAACTTTGTTAAACTTGAAAAATATGATAAAGAATTAGTTAAATTTGGAGATGATTTAGGAGCTAAGATTTTTGGAATAGGTTCAATTAGTTTTGATGGAAAGCATAACACTAACAATGTCTAATATGTTAAGGGATTAAGAAGTAATCTTTTGAGTGTTGGAAAAATGTGTAGCAAAGGATATAATCTTGTATTTAAGGATGGAGCATGTGAGATTAGGAAAGGGTCTGAAACTGTTATTGCAACTAGTAAGAGAATAAATGGAAACATTTATCAACTTAAGGGTGTTGATGGCCATTTATTTATGTCTTAGGCTAATGATAGTTAAATTCAATTCATGTAGTCAGAGATTTACCTAGAATCACAAAGCCTATCAATGTTGTTTGTGAGAGTTGTCAATTTGAAAAACAAACAAGGAGTAGCTTTAAGGGAAAGGAATGTAATATGCTACTAGACTACTAGAATTAGTGCATAAAAATCTTTGTGGCCCTACAAGGGTAAGAATTATACAAGGTGAAAGGTGCTTTATGCTTTTGAATGATGATTATTCTAGAATGACATGGGTTACTTTTCTTAGAAAGAAATATTATACATTAGATAAAATGTAGAGTCATTTAAAGCTATGGTTGAAAATGTTCAATGGATTTGAAAATAAAATGTTTGGGGTTTGAAAGAGGATGAATTCACCTCCAATGAGTTTAACATGTTTTGTGAAGTTCATGGAATAAAGAGGAATTTTTTTGCCCCTATAACTCAACACATTGGAGTTGTTGAAAGGAAAAACATAACTGTTCAAGAAGTTGCAAGAACTATGATGAAAGAGGAAAATCTACCAAAATTCTACTAGAGAGAAGCTATTCATACTACTGTTTGCATACTTAATAGAGTTCAAGCTAAAGCTAACAACATAAAGACTCCTTATGAGCTATGGTATGGAAGGATTCCTACTACGAAGTACTTTTGATTATTTGGAAGCAAATGTTACAATAAAAGAAAAGAATAAAACTTAGGAAAATTTGATGCAAGGTATAATGAAGGTATCTTCCTTGGATATTCTAATCGAAGAAAAGATTATAGATGTTACAACAAAAGAATGAGAAAGGTAATTGAAAATAAAAATGTTAAAGTTGATGAAAACTTGCAAAATTCTATTGTAGTAGATGGATATGTGTCAGATGAACCTGATTACAGAGAGGAAAAAGAAAAAGCTAATGGATAAGAAGTGCATATTGAAGAGGAAGAAGCTTTTGAGAAGACCCCTAAAACCCCTAAGTATGTGAAAAAGAATCTTTCTGAAGATCAAATCTTTGGAGACAAGAGGAAAGGTGTATTGACAAGAAGAAAAGCTACTAAAGTTAAGGTAAACTTGTCTTTAATTTCTAAAGTTGAACCTAAATCAGTAAGTGAAGTATGTAAATATGAGCACTAGATGAAGGAAATGGAAGAAGAAATTATGCAGATAGAGAAAAATCAGACTTGGGAACTGGTCCCTAAAACAACAAACAAGAACATAATTGGAACTAAGTGGGTATTCAGGAAAAAGTTGAATGAGAATGGATATGTAGTAAGAAATAAGGCAAGACTTGTGTGTAAGGGATACTCAAAAGTGGAAGGTATGGAATTTGAGGATAATTTTTCTCATGTGGCTGGATAGAAGCTATCAGAATGTTTTTGGAATTTGCAACACATAAAGAATTTAAGCTTTATCATATAGATGTGAAGTCAACTTTTTTGAATGGTGAATTGGAAGAAGAGGTTTACATGGAACAACCAGAAGGATTTCAGTTGTCAAATCAACTGGATATGGTATGTAAGTTGAAGAAGGATCTATATGGATTGAAGTAAGCTCCCAAATGTTGGTATGCGATATTGGATGTAGGTATTTGCTACAAAAAGGATTTAGTAAATGGACCACAGATAGTAATATTTTCTTTAAAATTGAGGAAGAAAAAATCTTGATAGTAGTAGTATATGTGGATGATATTATCTTTAGTGGAAATGAGGCTATGTGTAAGAATTTTGTAGCGGAAATACATAAATAATTTGAGATTTCCATGTTTGGGGAGATGAATTTCTTTCTTGGGCTACAAATCAATCAAACAGATAAAGGAATTTTCATTTCATAGTCTAAGTATGTCAAAGAGATGTTGAAGAATTTTGGAATGGATGACTCCAAACTGGTATGTACTCCTATGGTAACTAGTAAATTGAGAAAAAAATGATGATTCAACTAAGACTGGTCAGAGCAAGTATAGATCTATGATTAGTTGACTCTATATTTTATTGCTACTAGACTAGATATCATGCATGCAATTTGTCTTGTAGAAATATTTCAAGACGATCCTAAAGAAACACACATTGCAGCAGTGAAGAGGATATTTAGATATTTAAGAGGCACTCCAAAATAGGGCTTGTATTATCTTAATGATATTGATTTCACATTAAGTGCTTATACAGATGCAAATTGGGCTAGTTGTGTTGATGACAATAAAAGTATAAATGGTGGTGCATTCTTTCTTAGATGTAGATTGGTGTCATGGTTGAGTAAGAAATAGGATTTAGTTTCTTTATTCACCACAAAGGCTTACTATATTGCAGAAGCATCATATTTTACACAAGTGTTATGGATGAGACAAACATTGAAGGATATTAGAGTTGTGTATGACAAGCCTATATCTATCTTTTGTCATAATACAAGTGAAAATTTAACATTTCAAAGAATCTAGTGATACATTCAAGGAAAAAGCATATATCTATCAGGTATAACTTTTTGAGAGAGAAGTTTATAAAGAATGAAGTGAATCATGTGTAAGTATCTACAAAGGATTGGATTACTAATATATTTACTAAGGCTCTTCCTAAAGATACTTTTGAGTATTTGCAAGAGAAGTTGGGGGTTATTGCCCCTCCTTTCTTGAGCTAGATGCATATGGAGATGAATTATTCTAGTCGATCTATGGTTCTATCTCTTTTTTGGACTGATGTTGGTGGCTACCCCTCAGGGGGAGTAGGTAGTGTCATGTGTTGTCATTGTTTTTCAGTTATTGATGCAAGAACATCTGGGTAGATGAGCGATCAACATCACCAAAAATATTTCAGATTGATTTTGTTGTTTTGTTTTTGTTTTCCTTTTTTTTGGGAAATTCAATTCTATTTCGATGGTAATGGGTGAAGAGATGGGATGAATTTTTGAAAAATGCCATATCATAATGATTCACATTTTCAAGCATCCTCCTCTCAAATTTTTTATCTATCAATTAATTGCAAGAAATAAATAAATGGATATATTTTCATGTTTCTTTTGACATAAATAAATCTAAAAGGCCATTTTGGAATTGGAAGAGTCAGAAGTTCAAATGACAAAAGGAATGTGAAGAGGCATTAGAGATGGAGCAATAAAAATTTAGAATTGTGAGAGAATGAGGTGTGCCTGGAGGAGAGGGAAAATGCATGCCATGACTTAAGGCCGATTGAAAAGTTAATTTGTTGGATAATGCACATGAGTCATGGAGGGTGGATGAAGGTATCATTTAAAATTAAAATGTATAGAAATTAAAGTCATTAGCAGGCCACACATGGGAGGAAGGGAATGTATGCTAGAAATAATGTGAAGTGTAAGGAGTAGAGGGTGTGCACCAAATAAGGAGAACTTGGCAGCCATGGAAGAAACCCGAATCAGGTATGACGAAGAAGGAATAAAATTCAAATGCTATAGATAATGCAGATTCAATGTATGAACAAGGAAGAATAGGCATGATTGGATGAGAAGAGGGGATCAATCCATAATGAGGAAAACCCACACATGATAGGAGTGACTCAATACATGTATGTTATTAGGCACTATTTCATAGGAATTAAGAGAGGAAATCAGAAACAATGCAAGAAATTGTTAAAGTAGCTAAATGAATTAAGCACTCAACAACAAACACATATAAGGAGGATGCAGGATAAGGCATGTTTGGGGAAAATTTAGAAGTCTTAAACAACAAGAGGAAAGGATAGGGGTGTGCATGTGAAAGGCCATTTGAGATGGAAAATGATCAATAAGGACAAAAGATGTTAGGAAGAGAAATCAATTGAAGGAGGAGAGATCGATGTGAAGAAAAAATAAAGAGGAGGTAGGGATGACACAAACCATTGTGGTTTGAGGAACCTAAAAAAGAATGGAGGAGATGGTAGGATGATAGACAATGGAAGGAGGGGCTATGAAGTATGAGGAGTGATATTTGGGGTGCAAGAATGTAAACCAAGCTTAGAAAGAAAACTAGCCTATCAACAGTGAGTAGTGGGCATACAAAGAGGACGATGCCACAAGTGATGGACTTCAAGGAAAATGTAGTTTGAGCTGCAAGGAGAGTGTCCAATAGTTGCAAGTATGAGACAAGATACCTCTATGTGTAGAGACGAGGTGTTGGATGAAATAGAGGGGCAATAGAACTATTTGGAGAATGTATTGTAAAATTTCTTGAAATTGAAATATAGTTGTTCTATCTTTTGAATTTTGAGTAATTTGATGAGAAATTATAAATCAATTCAAAATCAACATAAGTGATTGTTGATTTTAGTCTAAGTGTCATGGAGTCTTCCTAATCTTTATTTGTGAGAATTTGGAAGAGTTCTTTTTTTTACCTCTTCATCAAGTGGTATCAGAGCCAATGGTCTTGAGTGTGTGAATAGAGCACCAAGAGAGAGGCGTTTCATACCAGGACCTGCAAGTGAAGAGGGAAGTGAGGAGAGTTTTTCAAGACACAAGTAGATTGTTGAATGTGAGACAACTTGTGACGGAGCCTATGGATAGTAGAAGCATGAGTGAATTCCAAAAGTATTTTTTTAGATGTAGAGAGTCTTGGTGGTTAAGGGCTAGAAGATGCAGGATTGGAAGTGCAAGTGAGAAGCTCAAAAGCATCGTTGCAGGTGAGTAGAGTCTCGAACGATTGAGAGAAAAAGTACAGAGAAAAGTGTTGTGAGATGGAAAATTATAGCAAATGAAGTGAATCTTTGTGAGGATTGAGGTACGATTGTAGCATGGAGGTTGCAAGGGTAGAGTTGCAAATAAGTTGAGAGAGAAATGAAATGGTTGTCTTAAGGTGAAGATAAAAAAGAGGCATAGTTGTTAGAGAGTGTGTATGAACCTACATGTTGTGACTTTTAATGTATAGCTAAGAGGTGACTAGAAGAGGAATGTGAGGTCACTTGTAGAGTGGAGAGGAAGTACTTGATGGTGGAGGTTGGGCTATTTGGCGGAGGAGCTTGAGCTTTAAGTGATGGAGTTCACTGGAGGTTGTTTGCAATATTGAAAGGTGTTTCTATCATCTAACTCCACCTTTGTGAGCCCATTCTCACAAATTTCTTACCAGGTGTGTCTGATGTAGGAGAATCCAAGAAAATGAGCGATCGACATCACTAAGAAGATTTTGGTTTGATTTTGTCATTTTTCTTTTATTTTCCTCATTTTTTGTGGGAAATTCAATTTTATTTCGATGGCCATGGGAAAAGAGATAGGATGACATTTTTACAAATTTCATATCATAATGACTCACATTTTCAATCATCCTCCTCTCAAATTGTTAATTTATTAGTTGATTGCATGCAATAGATAAATGAATATATTTTCATGTTTCTTATGACATAAAAAAAATATAAAATGCCATTTTGGAATTAGAAGAGTTAGAAGTTCAAACAATAAAAGGAATGTGAGAGAATGAGGTGTGCCTAGAGGAGAGGGAAAATCCATGGCATGACTCAAGGTTGATTAACAAGTTAATTTATTAGATAATGCAAATGAGTCATGACAGGTGGATGAAGGTATCATTTAAAATTCAAATGTACATAAACCAAAGTCATTAGCTAGTGCCAAAAATAATATGAAGTGTAAGGAGTAGAGGGTGTGCACCAAATAAGGAGAACTTGGCAGTTGTGGAAGAAACCTGAATCAGGTATGGGGAAGAAGGGCTAAAATTCAAATGCTATAGATAATGCATATTCAATGTATGAACAAGTAAGAATAGGCGTGATTGGATGAGAAGAGGGGATCAATCCATAATGAGGAAAAACCATGCATGATAGGGGTGGCTCAGTACATATTTGTTATCATGCACTATTTCATTGAAATTGAGAGAGAAAATTGGAACAATGCAAGAAATTATAAGAGTAGCTAAATGAATTAAGAACTCAACAACTAATGCATATAAGGAGGATGCAAGATAAGGAATGTTTGGGGAAAATTTAGAAGTCTTAAACAACAAGAGGAAATGATAGGGGTGTGTGTGAGAAGGGCCATATGAGATGGAAAACAAACGGTAAAGATAGAAGCTACTAGGAAGAGAAATCAATTGAAGGAGGAGAGCTCGATGTGAAAATAAAATAAAGAGGAGGTAGGGACAACATTAAAAACTATGGTTTGAGGAACCCATGAAATAATGGAGGAGATGGTAGGTTGATAGATAGTGGAAGGTGGGGCTATGAATTAATTTTGAGGCATGAGATTCGGGGTGCACAAATGTAAACCAAGCTTAGAAAGAAAACTAGCCTGCGAACGGTGAGTAGTGGGCATATAAAGAGGACGATGCCACAAGGGATGGACTTCAAGGAAAATGCAGGTTGAGCTACAAGGATAGCACCCAATAGTTGCAAGTATGAGACAAGATACCTCTATGTGTGTAGAGATGAGGTGTTGGACAAAACAGACGAATAATAGAACTGTTTGGAGAATGTATCAACTAAACTTTCTTAAAATTGAAATAGAGTTGTTTTGATTTTCAAAATTTGAGTAATTTGATGAGCAATTTTAAATTGATTCAAAATCAACACAAGTAATTGTTGAATTTTAATTCAATCGTCATGGATTCTTCATAATTTTTATTTGGGATAATTTGGAAGAGTTTGTTTTTTACCTCTTTATTAGTTACTAATTTATTTGGGTGTACTCCTAACGGGGACTATTCTGAGAAAGTATTTTGGTTTAGTGTTAAAGGGGAAAAAAATGCAAAAAAAATTATCCTTTTCCATTGATGTCAAAGGGGGAGATAGAATCATGTGAAAAAGTAAGGAAAATTGTTGTCAAAGAGAGAGAGACTATTGAAATGGGGAGAGGTTTCACGAATGTTTTGTAGACTATCTAATATGAAAAAGGGGAGAGTGTGTTTAGAGCTGATGTGTTGTCTTTGGTGTCTTTTCACATCTTATGTTTCTGTTAATGATAAATGGGGATATTTTTGAAAGTATAAAGGTTTTGTCATTGATTTCAACAAGAAGTCTACTGATTGGTGTTTTCATTGATTTCAAGTATGGGATGAAGATGGCGAGGATATTGAGAAAATTGTGAAAAAGAGGAAAATAGGTGTTGCATGTGTAGTTGACACCTTAAAGAAGTGTTGTGAGTACATGGAGCTATCTTTCTATTGAAAAGTGTGAAGATGAATTGGAATGAAGTAATGAGCTAAAATGATGTCTTTGGTACTTGGTTTCCAAGTTCTTTTGAGAAAAATTGATAAATAAAGTTGTGTTTTGCAAATGTTCACATTGTGATCCATGTTTCTTCTATGTTGAATGCTATTCATGTGTGGATATTACAGGTTATTCAAGGTTGTTAGAGGTTGCTATATTCAAAATTTGGGTTTCTAGATCATTGTACAATGCAAGATATTTTGACTAGTGTGTGAACCAGTTTTTCAATGATGTTTTCTATGGCCTTGGAGAAATGTATTTGCTCAAAATTTATTTGATGTTTGGCTTTAGGTTGTATGGATTTGGGAGGTTTTTTATAACTCTTTATCTTTTTGTATTTTATTTTTTACTTGAGTTTGTGTTGTACAAAGTGAGTTTCATTTATTAGTATGCAAATAATGGTTACTTGTTCTGAGTTGAAGTGTTTGTATGATGCGAGCTTGGATGAGTTGTTTGATGAATCTTAGAAAGTTCATGGATTATTCAAGATTGTGTTCAAGTGAATTATGTTGTCTGAAAGTTTTAGATTGATTTGAGGAAGTGTGTACTTAATATTTATGGTATGTTGCACAGGTGTTGGCCAACCTTGTGTTTAACACTACATGAAAGGGTTGTAGAAATGTGTTTAAGTTTGGGGATCTATTTAGGTCCTAATTAAATATTTTTGTAGGTCTCCTTTCATTCATATCCACCATGGGAATTTTTAGGTGCTAACCTATTCTGAATTTGTATGTATAACAACTAGTGGCTAACATTGGAGAAGTTTTTTGAGGTTGAGCTTGATATTAATGTGTATGGTGTTGTTGTGAGCTGAGGAAAGAGAGATTTGAAAGAAGTAAAAAGTAAGATAGATGTGAGATTGATGTGTGTGATGTGAGTTTGAGTAGAGCAGTGTGAATTTAATGTTAGGGTTCATGAAGGCATCCAAAATATTTCATGTGAGACTTTGAAAGTGTGTGAGAAATTGTGGTGGATTCCTTATTGAATTAAGAAGCGTTCTTTGTGTAACATTCTTCTTCTATTGTCTTATATTCTTTCTATGGTAGTGAGCTCTAGTTGTGAGCCTTTTTGGATAGTGTGTCCTATTATGGCAATGAGCCCTATTGTACCAATTTTTGTGTTACTTATATTGTGAGATAATCCTAACTATGTTCTTTCCTCATTGGGTTTTCCATGTAAATCTAGTGTTATCTTATTCATGATGTTGTCATTTCAGTTTTGTTATCTACATTTCATGATTAATCATACTAACAAAATAAGAGTTTAATAAATGCTTGTGGATCTAATTACTATCAAGAGGGTTTTGAATGTTTAATTTTCTACAACTAATTCACCCCCCTCTCAGTTGTCTTGTTCATTTCAATAGTGCACTCATATTATTTACCTTTGTCACAATCTCAACTATGCTAGTTTCAATTTTATATTCAAAACTAGAATCCCTAAAAAACCCAAAGAAATCACCTTAATAAATTTTCTCCAACTTGGTCATTAGCACAACCATCTTCAAACTTGGGTTTATAAATATTAATAATAACCTAAAATATTTCATTCTTACATTTTATTGAATGGATATTTAATCTAGGGAATATTATTTATACATTTGGAAGCCTAATCTCTCTCTTACCTCCTTATTATTCCCCATCCTTCAATTATTAGAGTACCATGTTTTCTCATTTATTTTGTTCTCTCTAATATTCCTCCACTATATTTAAAACTTCCAACTCTTCATCATTGATTCTTGTTATATATCTGAACCACCATATCCATTTGCATCAAGAGCAATAACACCAAAGCCATTAATTTAGTAGGATGTGGTTCTATGATAGAAGAGAAAGGAGAAGTTGAAGTTGATACAATGATGATTGGGGTTAAATAATAAACAATACAATATTAGTAGTAATGTAATGAGAAAGTGGGTGAAATATTCCCCCATTTAGTGTAATTAAATATTTTATTGGATAAATATTGTGTGAAATATTTTATTTTAGTAAATGGTAACTTTCAAAAAGATTTACTCTATCAAACTACTTTTCTTTCACAATATTTATCCATAAAATATAAAAAATGAAACTATTGGTTCTCATAGGGGAGAATTTTATTTTTTTTGGTTTGCTTGTATACATGAGTTTGAAACCACTATGATAGTTAAAAATGTGCCGGTTTGCATGAACGAGTTATTGTTTCCCAAGGGAAGAAATAGAGTTGAAATAATATAAATGACCTTGTTTGTTCTAATTCTATGTATATTAAGTCCTTTCAATTCATGGTTAGGATCTTCCAACACCTATAGTAAGACATGGAGAGTAAAATGGACATCATTGACACATTATATGAGTTTTGTAAAGTGATTGAATTTTAGGAAAATTAACTATATAATATATTGGTAGTTTTTCTAGAGCATATGAATAAATAATTATTATGTCCCCTTTCTCTATATAATTTTTTAGTATTTGGGTCCAATAAGATTCAACACATGAGAAATTTCAACGTTACCAACTTGATTTTCCTTATCAAGGTGTTTTCTAGGCTAATAATCTAATGCTAAACATATATATTTTCTTCTTTACTCTATTTTATTTCTACACACATAATGTTTAATGTTATAGACTAATTTGATAAATTTAAGTAGGATAGTAATTAATTTTTATAATTGATTAATTTATAGAAATAATTTTGAGAAAATTATATATATGTTTGAGGTATATTAGGTCTTTAAACAATATATCTAGTTTGGATCCTATCATTTCACCAAATATAAAGTATGGGCAACATATAATGGAAAAAATTACTTTCTTAGAGATATTTATAGATTCCAAAATTAATAATATTTTTTACATTAATCATCATAGAGGGACAAACCAATTAATAAATAATAAATTATAAAGTAGAAACAAAATTCACAAGAAATAACCTAGTATCAATATAAATCATGCTTCAAGTAAGAAAAATTCAAAATAAACAATTAATTATGTATGTTTAACAGTTCACAATTTTATTAAATCATCTATAAATAAAAGGAATCATATGACCAATATCTTATTCTCAATCAATTTATTTTTTTGTTTAACATCAAAATAAATGTGTAACATATATTTTAAATACAATACTCAATGTCAATGATAATATATTAAGAAAAAGTTGGGAAAACAAGGTAAATGACTAGAAATAAAGTTAAATAATTAGTAAAATATGGAAAAAATATGTCTTTTAATGATTTCAATTTGAATACATTTCTTAGGAAGATTTTCAAAGGAAATACAATACAATTATGTTAAATACAATTTTTTTTAATATAATATTTTAAATACCTTGTATTTAAAATAATATATTTTTTAACATATTTTAAATAGAATTCTAAATGTCAATGATAATATATATGATGAAAAAGTTGGAATTTAACAAGGTAAATGAATAGAAACAAGGTTAAATAATTAGTAACACATGGAAAAGATATATATTTTTAATGATTTGAATATGAATGCCTCACTTATGAAGGTATTCAAAGGAACTATAATTCACCACCAATCAAGTGATAAAATATCACAAACTCAAAATCCTTCAATGGATTTTCCACTTATGGATGCTCCATCACCAAATGAACTCCTAGAGCATCCAAATATATTCCACTCCTTCCATAGAAACCACAAAATTTGCATCATTTAGATGGTGTTACAAAATCATGTCCTCCATAGTTGCCAAATGGTCCATACATTTTGTGATTGGTATGGAATGTAAGAGATGTCACGAATATTGAATCATACAAATTGTAATATTTTCCACTAATGGACATCAATACTTCATTTGGATAATCAAACTCAACCTACAAAATGCATGAATACATATTCATAATTTATTAGAAAGATGAAATGAGGCCTTCAAAATCCAAAACATATATTTTAATAATATTTCAGCAAAAAAAAAACATAGCTTGGATTTTGTGAAAGATTGATGAGAGGTAGACATTATTGTTTTATTGTTAGTTCTATATCAAATATCATGGTGGTATAATATCCCATATGGATTAATGCAAGAGGTTATTTCTACTTTACCTTATATGTTGTTAAAGGGGAAGGTAAAATGCAAAAAATTATTAAAATATTAAATAAGTAATATTAATATTCTTGGGACTTACAATACTTTAATATTAATTATATGACTTAATCTTATTAAAAAAAAGTTGTTAAATACATTTATCCATTGTAATATTGAGATAAAATATTTGGAATAACATTGTGTAATAATGAAGAAATTATTGGAGTCTAGAGAATTTTTAGGGACATATGGCACATCTTTTTGCATGCTTCAAAGTGTGATAAAACCCAAAAAAAGGAAAAGTATTTTTTCTATATGGATGAAATCCTCTAGTTCAATGAGCAAAAAATAACATATATCATGAAAAATTCATCCTTTACTACAATTAAAATCAAAATACCACAATATATTGTTGTTGGCCCACCAAAAATATAAACACCTATGTGTTCAAAATTAATGAGATTGTCATCATAGTTTGTATGCATCTAATGAAATTCTACTTCATAAATTTTCCTCTTGGATTTTTCTCGTGGTCCTTTTATCTATCAAATGCATTGTAAGTATATTTATAGTCCTTTTTGGAAATTTTTAAGGAATTTCAAGTGGCTCATATTCATTATTGAGGTTTATCATGGGGAGTTCTTTTTGGTTAGGAAAACTATGCATTTGGGACTATGATAGTAGTATAGGTAAGATAAGTCAATTGGGAAGGTTTTTTAGGTAGCTAGAGCTATTTTCATATATGGTAATGGTTTATTTTTTAATTAGGGTGTATTTCACCTCTTTTAATTATGATTTTAAGTTTATAAGTGAGATTTTGTTCACCTTCAAATTGAAGCTCTAACCTAAACTATTTTTTTCTAGGGTATACTAGTCATATTTCATAGTATTTTGTTTCTACTATGTTTCCATTTTCTATGCTAAATCGATGCTATTTTAATTTTTTAATTTTTCTATCTTTAACTAATTATATAATTCATTTTTTAATAAAAAAATGTGAGGAATACCCTCTATGTTTATGAATCAAGCTATATTAGATTGAGTTCATTCCTAAATCAATGGGATGCAATTTGTTGTGGCTATTTTTCAAGTTGATGCCCACAAATAGATCAAGTGTAAATAATATTATACCTTTTAAAATTAAAAAATGAATCAAACAATCAAATAAAGGAGTTAACAAAAATATCAAGCTCGAAGAAGAATGAGATGTCAAAGAAAGGTTATACAAGATGGAGACTACTATTGTAAGTTTATCTTGGTCCATATAAATCTATGAAGATCCTTGTGCAATTTATCTTAAAGATAATAAAAAATACAAGGGTTTTAAGGAGGAAAAGGAAACACCCAAGGTGGAGAAGTGTCTTGCAAGTAATACTTTATTCAAAGTTGTGGCCAAGATTGAGATACTACCATCAAAAGGAGGTGTAAATGTAGAAATACTTGAAATTTGGATTTTATAGTTAGAGGTATATTTAGTAAGTACATAATCTAACATTAAGTCAAAGGAAATTTTGATAGATTTTGTTCATGTAGACATTTATGGATTTTAATTTTTCTATCACTACTTGTATGAATTTATTGATAATAATTAATCTTATAAGATCATAAATTTTAATGTGAATATGTTTTATAACAAATATTGTAATTGTGGAGAAAAATACATTGAATTAGTTAGTCCATGTTCAAGAAAATTCTCACTGTATCAATCATACTCTTGTACTTGTAGAGATGTATAAAATTTTGGATGAATTTTAAATTATAGTGTAAGTTAAGATGAAACATGTTTAATTATTAAGGAATTAAACTCCTCTCATCCTTTAATTTCTTGAACTTTTCCTAACCAAAATCCTCTAGATGGTTAAGAATCCTCTAGATGGTTAAGACTAGGTGTTGTACACCTTGCGACTTTTAAGATTATTATAATTGATTAATAAATTTAATGTATTTAAATATTGGGAATTCATCAAATAGGTCAAAAATTGTGGAGGTTATCTCTAGATTCTATGGTTGAAACTCTCTATTAGTTATCTATTATTTTATGGTGCTTATAAAAAGTCATTTAAAAAGGGGTTACTATCAAACTAGTCAAGTCACATTTGATTGGAAATATTAAGCCATATTTAGGAGGTATATTTAACCTAGATGGAGAACTTGGGAGTTACATTTTACCTATGTAACATTGTAAAATAATTAGTTGCATTCTAATTGGGTTGTACTTACTCTTGGAGAGGGATTATAGGTCTAATATGGTCTATTTAGACCAAGGTTTGAATCATGATTTTAGGAATTCACTAGAGGTTTCATAGGTCTCCTTGGATGATAATTTGAAGGATTTGGATGAAAATTAAATAGTAATTTTATGCAAGGTTATACTAATATATTTCATCTACGATAAAAAGTGTTGATCTCCATTGAAATTATTGATACTCAATATGATGTTGGTGTGAATTAAAGTCTTGTACCTAGTACTTTATCTCACTACGTAATTAGGAGACTTATTCAAATGATTAAGTTTACTTAGGATATAATATTCTTTCTATAATTCTTAGTTGTCTTTTCTAGAACTTATCTTATCTAGCTTTTATATTGATTCCTAGGTAGTTAGTTTGCTAGTCATATCATGTCATAGGATTAAGACACATGTCACAATCATGTTCAATCATATTCTTTGCCTTGCCTATATAAGGAAGGTAATTTCACACATATGTAACATACTTCATACCTCATAATAATTTTGATAGGTCTTAATGTCAAGAAATCTCATATTCTTGCATACTCTCTTGTAGAAGGTTTTCATTATTTTTGTAGGTGGTCTTGGGTATTGAGCCAATCTTTAGCTCTTACATATGAGAATCTATTTTTATGGTTTTCTATATGAATTTATGAGTGTTTGTGATAAATTATTTAAGAAATCTTAAATAGGGTTTTATGTCTCACTTTTTTGGAGCTTAAATGTTTTTTGTTCAAACCATATATCCAACATAATAAATTCCTACCTTAATCCTTGTTATTTGGTTATAATTTCATGCCTGTGATAATATGATTTTTTTTGGCCCATTTTAAGAGAGCAAGATTTTTTTTAGATTGATCATTTTTGTTTTACATATGTAATTTTATTTTAATCCTATGATGAATTCTTAAAAATAGTAAAAAATAAATTTAAGTGAACTTTCCACACTTATGTAGTTATCAATTACTGGCTATGAGGACATCAAAGAATTGGTTGGGTCTATAATTATGCTATGTTACAATGGAATATGATGGTGTACATTAGTAGTGGTGGTTAATCTAAGGATTATAGTATGCCATGAAGTAACTCAAAATTTACTAATAGTGGAGAGGAAATTGAGGATTCATCCTTATTTGAGTTGGTATGGTGGAGTTGAGATTATGAATGAGCCATAGTTAGGGTTCTCATGACAATATTTCACCTCTAAAACTATATCAACAAAATAATATCATTGGTCTAGATTACAAGTGCTCTTGAATCATTGATAAATGTCAAAGATTAAAGGAATATCACAGTTTCCTTAGAAAATTCATATAAATCCATGTGGATATTATGTAATGGTGGAAAAAAAGATGGTTGTTGATGAAATTGAAACTAATGTCATGTGTTCTCCTTAGTCCAACATACCCACAATATTCTTGTAAGAAAAAAAAAACATTAATTTAAAATATTAATATAATACATGTGAGTGGAAATAGGTGATATGGAATTACATAGATCTACATGGAATTTTATTATTTATTTAAATATGCTCAATATATAATTTTTTTTTTTTAGATAAGTACCACCTAAGGGGGTGGATCCTAGTATTAATAAAAAGAATAGGTTACATCTGCATCTACATCAAATACATTAATATTTTTATGCACAAAAAGAGGCAATCCATTTGGGATGGGGGAAAACATATCCCCGTTCTTGCTAACTGGTCTAGGAGCACCTATGCATTTTTGGCTTGTTTTGCATTTCTTCTTGGAGTCTAGGTTAAGGTGAAGTCACTTCATGATGTAATAAGGTGAATGTGACCAAAATATTATGTAATTTGTGTTATTAGGAGGTCCTAGGTGTGTGGTGTCAAAATATTCTCATAATGTTGCATTTTTGTAAAAGTTGCTTAATGTAGTTTTGCCAATTTAGTTGGTAGTTGGAACATGAATGGTCACAACTTCAAAATCTTGTTGTGAACCATTGGTATGTTGTTTGAGCATGTTTAAATGCCTCTAAAATCATTGAGTTAGGTTGTCTTGAAGAATTTTTGAAGAAATATAACAAGATTGTTGGGTATGTATAGGATCATCATGGAAAAAATAGACCCTTAAGTGGCAAAAAATTTATAAAATTTAGAGTTAGGAAACTTGACGTAAAAATTTGAATAAGTTATCTATATTATTTCAGAAATAGGTAAGAAAAAAATGTAGAAAATTGAATGTAGTTTCTAAACTACTAGGTTTATTTAAAAGAAAAATCTATTTGGTGAAAATTGAAATTTTAATGCAGTAGTACTTAAATTTCAGGGAAAAAATAAGTAGGTGTTTGTCTAACCACCCTAAACACAATAAAATGATAATATTTTTTTGTAAGATTTTAGATGTAAGTAGAGGAGTCATGTCCCGATGTGATGCATATTTTTTTGTAATTTTTTCAAAGTAAATAATTAATTATGAATTTTTATTACAAATTTTAAAAAATATAAAAAACTCGTATGTCTGACCACCTTAACTTGGTTAAAACTTCATGAAATTCAATTTATTTATTTTTAATCCTATAGTATGCAAAGCAAAAAATGTGATGCATGTTTCGGATTCAAAAAATGTGATACTATTTGATAGTTGGGTATGTGCAGGATTATCATGGAAAAAACAGGCCCTTAAGTGGCAAATTTTTTTGAAAAATTAGGGTTAGGCAACTTGACGTAAAAATTTGAATAAGTTATCTATATTATCTCAAAAAAAGGTAAGTATAGAATCTATAGAAAATTGAATGTAGTTTCTAAACTACTAGGTTTATTTTATTTTTAAAAAAATCTATTTGGTGAAAATTTGAAATTTCAATGCAGAGTACTTAAATTTCAAGGAAAAATAAGAAGTAGGTGTATCTGATCACCCTAACCACAATAAAATGATAATATTTTTTATGAGATTTTAGATATAAGTAGAGGACTCATGTTCAGATGTGATGCATATTTTTTTGTAATTTTTTTCCAAGTAAATAATTCATTATGATTTTTTATTACAATTTTAAAAAATATAAAACTTGTATGTCCACCACCTTAACTTGGTTAAAACTTCATGAAATTAATTTAATTTTAATTAATCCTATAGTATGTGAAGCATAGAATGTGATGCATGTTTTGGGTTCAAAAAATGTTATACCTTTGAAAGCTATAGATGTTTTTCAATCAGCCTATCAATCAGGACTTTATTCATAATTCAAATAGAAAATTAATAATAATTATTTATTAAATTCAAAGTAAAGAATAATTTATATTGGTGAAAGCTAAGAATCCCTTTAAAAACCTTTTTTGTTTCATCAATTTTGGGTAAAAAAAAGGTCGCACCACATACCCACACATACCCATATATCGCCAGCTTTTGGACCATCATGATCCCCAGACATTTTGTACTATAGATGTTTTTCAATCACCTATCAATTAGGACTCACCATAATTCAAATAGAAAATGAATAATAATTATTTATTGAATTTAAAGTAAAGCATAATTTATATTGATGGAAAGTTGAGAATCTCCTTTAAAAACCCTTTTTTTATCAATTTTGGTGGAAAAAATGTCGGTATGTGCATGATCATCATGGAAAAAATAGGCCCTTAAGTGGTAAAAATAAAAAATGAGTTAGGCAACTTGACATAAAAATTTGAATAAGTTATCTATATTATTTAAAAAATATGTAAGAATAGAATTTGTAGCAAATTGATTGTAGTTTCTAAACTACTAGGTTTGTTTAAAATCAAAATAAATCTATTTGGTGAAAATTTAAAATTTCAATGCAATTACTTAAATTTCGTGAGAAAAATAAGAAGTAGGTGTCTCACCACCCTAACCACAATAAAATGATAATATTTTTTTATAAGATTTTAGATATAAGTAGAGGACTCATGCCTTGATGTGATGCATTTTTTTTTGTATTTTTCCCAAGTAAATTTTATGAAAAATATAAAAATATAAAAAATCATATGTCTGACCACCTTAACTTGGTCAAAACTTCATGAAATTCAATTTTTCTTTTTTTAATCCTATAGTATGCAAAGAATAGAATGTGATACATATTTTGATTCAAAAAATGTGATACCATTTGAAAGCTATAGATGTTTTTCAATCAGCGTATCAATCAGACTTTAGTCATAATTTGAATAGAAAATGAATAATAATTACTTATTAAATTGAAATTAAAGCATAATTTATATCGATGGAAAGTTGAGAATCTCCTTTAAAAACAATTTTTCATTTCATCAATTTTGGGTAAAAAAATAGTCGTCAGCTACATACCCCTCATATTGCACCGTTTTTTCCCATCATGATCCTGCACATACCCTATCGTCAACCACATACCCTACACATACCCATCATATCGCCACATTTTGGCCCATCATGATCCTACACATACCCTGCTCTGTTTTGTGTGAGAATTTTGTGTTTTCTTGTAGAAACTAACTTTGTATGGCTCTTTACAATCTCCAATTAATGTGAAACCTATATGAATTGATAGAGGATTGTTCAAGCTTTCTTTTGAATCTATTTGGAGAGGTCTTCATTAATTTTGGTAGGAGATAAAGTATATTTTTTGTAGGTTGCTTGGTTGCTTAGGGTTTCTTAGGGTTTGTTGAAGAAAATGAAATTTTAGGCCATTCCACTATATGTTAGATCAGAGAATTGGTGGAATGGGCCTATTAGTAGTGTGATTTAGGATATTTATGGTAGTGAGGTAGGGTGATGTTGTTGAAGGTGAAATAGCATGTGCCCTAGCTTGACAAGTTTTAGTGTCAAGCATGACATTGTTGGTTTTAGTGTAGGACAACAAGAAATTGGTGTGAACTATGGAAACCAATGGTGAAATTGGAAGTTTGGTGACTGGTTGGAAGTGTCTATATGAAGAAATTAAATTTTAGGGTGAAGAGAATGTAAGACCTACTTTGAAAAAGAGGCCTAATTAGGTCCAATAAACTGCATTGAAGGTAGATTTTGGTGTGATGGTCCAAAACAACCCTGGGTAAACCCACAATAGTGGGTTACAATTTTTCGAATGAAGAATAATTAGAAATGCTCATCAAAAAATATAAAATGGTTTACCCCTTCTAATGAAGGGGGTTCGAATGAACCACCCCCCTTCTAATGAACCCCCCCTTCTAATGAACCCCCCTCCCTTCTAATGAACCCCCTTTTGCACCATATAAGGGGGGTTCGAATGAACCCGCTTTTTTCACCTTCCCCTCCACCATTTCAAAATTTATGCATTTTTTTGACTATCGAAGCTTGGGAAGGAGGTGCAAATGGAGTCAACTTGATAAACCAAGTTGGATGATTGTAGTGATTGAAACGTGCTTTCCAAAAACTATAAATTTAATATATTTTGTTTTTATTTTATATTTTATTTTTTAGTTTTACTGTACATAGGTTTTTCACCAAACGCCAAGTTTGATGAAAAATCATTGTGGAAAAATAGTAAATTTGAGAATTTTTTTTTGAAAAATATATATCCACTAGGTATTGATGTCCTCGTTCTAACAAAAAAGGAAAAATTGAATTTTAATACATACTAAAAAAGTTATGCGAGCCAAAGTGCACCTATGTCTAAATTATAAATGTTTTGACTTCAAAACTTAATTAAAAGAAAATATTCAACAAAATGCTATGAAACAAAATGAAAGCCCTAGATACTTGTGTTACTAACCTAAATTCAAAATAATTATAGTTTTATCCTTTGTAGAAAAAAAGTTATGCGAGCCAAAGTACGCACCACTTTTAAAAAATGTTGTTTACTATTAAAAACTAGTTATCAAGGGAGACGAAAAAAATTTACAATTTAATTTCAATTTAAAAAAAAAAAATACATTTAAAATCTACAGAAAAAATCTCACAGATCACTAGTTTACATCATTTTCAAATTCCTAATACTTTACCTACTATAAGTGTCAGACAGTGAAGTTTTCTCCGAAAATGTTGATTTCAATGTCAAGTTTGGCCAAAAAGTGTAACCCATTATTGTGAGATGACCCCCCTTGGCAAGGGTTTTGTATGTTGAAAGGCAGAAAAATGGGTTTCTAAAACTATTGGGTTCAAGTCCCTAAAAGACATTCATAGAGAGTTATAGTTAGATAAGTGTGTCCATTGACCTACAAGGAAGTAGGTGGGTTATCAAAGGAAGATACCCTAGAAGGAGTTTGTAACCATACAAACTAGTTGGATTCAGTTTGTTTGAGTCTAATATCACCTTTCCTTGCATTAGGTGGTATCATAGCTTAGGCTTAAGATCAATTGGAGAAAGTGTTATGAGATTCAAGAAAGAAGATTGAAGGATGAGCATCCAATGTGCCTCCTAAAGGTGGATCAATTGTTGCTAGGGAACTCAAAGCCCTAAGAGAGAGCCAAGAAGCCTTGATGGAAATAATGGAAGAACTAGAGACAAGAGAGAGGGGAGGTAAGGGGATGGAACAAGATAGTGACCCCGAAGAAGAAGAGGAACAAGGAGAGAATCCTCTTATAGGACCACAAAGAGAGTTGGATCCTAAAGTAAAAAAGTTTCTTCAAGTGCTCAAGGTTGCTAGGGGTGAGGCTCAAGGGGTAAATATGGAGCTACCAATGTATGGTGGAAATTTTGATGGAGAAGAGGTTATTGAGTGGATTGATGCTCTTGATAATTACTTTGATTACAAAGAGATGCCAGAAGACAAGAAGGTCAAATTTTTTTTAAAAAATTTGAAGGGACTAGCATTAACATGGTGGAATTACATCTAGGAGGAGAGGTCAAAGAAAGACAAGTCCAAGATAAATTCTTGGGAAAATATGGTGGAAAAGGTAAAGAGTAAATTTCTTCCTGTTGATTATGAAATACAAGTGTTTAGAAGATTGCAAAATCTAAAAAAAAGGAGTTGGATGTGGCTGCCTATACTGAAGAAATTCATAAGTTTAGTATAAGGTCAGGTCATATAGAAAAAGAAAAAGAAAAGGTGGCTAGATACTTGAATGGCTTGATATCAAAAATCCAAGATGAAATTAGCTTAACCACTCCTAGGTCTCTGGAGCAGTGCTTTCAAATGGCTACAAAGGCTGAAGAGAAGATCGAGAGGAGGTTGGAAAAGAAAACTAGGGGTAGAGGAAAGAGTTTTAAGGGTAGAGGTAACCTTGGTGGAAGATGTTCTCAAAGAGGACCACGTGAATAAAGCACAACACAAGAATCTAGTGGAGAAACAAGAGGAAATTTTAGAGGTAGAAGATCGAGAGGTAGGGGCAGATTTGGTGGACCAGGAAGGGGTTCTAATTCCTTCTCTAGAAGGTGTTATAACTGTAATCAGTATGGACATTTTTCTTGGAAGTTCCTGGAAAAATAGGGTACAAGTTCTCAAATTTGAGAAAGAAAAAAAAAACTTGTTCATGAAGAGGACGAAGAAGAAAATGTGGGCTCATTATCACTCTGTGCTAAACTAGAAATAGGAGAGGCTTTGATGATCAGAAGAACACTAATCAAGGTACCAAATACAAAGGAACCCCCTCAAAGGAAGGCTCCATTTAGAACATGTAAGACTCAATGAAAGGCATGTAAAGTCATCATTGACTCCAGTTCAATAGATAACCTTGTATCTTTGGAAATGGTAGAGAAACTTAAGATGAAAATAATACCTCATCCTAATCCATATAAGATTTCATGGCTCAACAAGGGGCGGTAGGTGCTTGTGAATGAGCAGACCTAGGTAGAGTTCCCTATAGGACCTTTCAAAGAAAAAGTACTTTGTGACATTGTGCCCATGGATGTGTGCCACCTACTTCTTGGCAGGCCTTAGCAATATGACTAGAAGGCTCAACATGATGGTTACATGAATGAATATACAATTGAGAAGGATGGTGTGTCAATCAGTTTAGAACCTCTACAATAGGATGAAAATATAGTCCATGAAGGTCCTAGTGTGATGATTGTAAAGGAAATGGTGTTCTTGAAAGACTTGGATAAAAAAGAGGTTGGTTTTTCCATTGTAGGGAAGCCTACTTCTGATGTAGCAACATATCAAATAGAGTTTCCTAGTGAAGTGTAGATTTTGCTTGATAAGTATGAGCATATTGGGACAAAGGAGCTGCCTAATGCATTACCACCAATCAGAGAAGTAATTTACCATATTGACTTGATACCAGGTGCAAGTCTACCAAACAAGGAAACATATAAGATGACCCCTCAACATAATCGGGAGATCAAAAAGTAGATCTAGGTTTTGTTAGATAAAGGTTTGATCAGAGAAATCCTAAGCCCCTGTGTTGTACCAACAATATTGGCTACAAAGAAGGATGGAGAGTGGAGGTTATACACCAACTCAAGAGAAATAAACAAAATCACCATAAGGTACAAATTTCCTATCTATAGAATGAAAGACTTAATGGATAGCTTGGCTGGTGCTAGGTACTTTTCAAAAATATATTTAAAGAGTGGTTATCATCAGATAAGAATTAGGGAAGGTGATGAGTGGAAGACAACCTTTAAAACTAATGAAGGCTTGTATGAATGGCTAGTGATGCCATTTGGATTGTCAAATTCTCCTAGTACCTTCATGAGACTAATGAATGAGGTGTTGAAGAGATTCATAGGTAGATTTGTGGTGGTGTATCTAGATGGCATCCATGTGTACAAAAAAAGAAAAGAAGGTCAATTGGATCACCTTGACAAGATCTTGAACAAGATCAATGAAGAGAAGTTAATGATCAACCTCAAAAAGTGTGCATTTATTAAGATGGAGCTAATATGTCTTGGATTTGTGATATCAGAGGGGACTTTGAGGATAGATCCTACAAAAGTTGAAGCCATAATTAACTGGTATACACCTACCTCAGTTGGAGAAGTTAGAATTTTTCATGGACTATCCAACTTCTATAGAAATTTTATCAAGAATTTTAGTCGCACTAATGATTGATACAATCAAGGGGATAAAGAAGAATAAATTTTGTTGCACTGTAGATACACGTAGGATCTTTGAATACTTGAATTCAAGAGTGGCACAAATTCCAATTCTTACACTCCCTAATTTTGACAAAGTATTTACAATGGAATGTGATGCAAGCGGATAAGCTATAGGTGTAGTTTTGAGTCAAGATGGAAAACCAATGGCCTTTTTTAGTGAAAAACTAAATTATGCCAAGAGAAGGTACTCATCTTATGACCTTTAACTTTATTCTATGGTTCAGTCTCTCAAGAAATGTGTTGGAATCAAGGAACATTGAGAGGGGGGATGAATCAGTGTTCTACAAAATTTAACTTTATTAATCTGATCTTTAAACCACTTATAGCATTGAACCAAAGGAAAGATGCAAGAACACAAAGAAATCAACCACAAAAACATAACAAAAGTATTTTTACGTGGAAACCTTGTTAGGGAAAAAACGATGGTGGAGATCAATCCACAAAATGATGAGTATACTTAAAATAGGTGTTTACAAAAGGGAAATGCACATGCATTCAGGCGCACTGCCTAGAGCTCACTGCTTAGATACAAAAAGGAAGACTCATTGTCTTAAAAAAAAATTGAATTACAACTAGAGGATTTTAACTAAGAGAATAACATCTGCTAATTCTTGATTACAATTTCGGTTAAGCACATTTACAACATTCTTCTCACTCTACCTGATTCTTCTCTTCTGCTCTTGAAACTTTGTTTGCCTTAATTTGAATCACCAATATTTGTTCTATACAAGTGAAATTGTGCACAATTTATCATTATTCCTTATGAATTTCCCAACACATTGAAACACACCTAAAATTGATATGAGAAATCACTTATATCCATGACTAGGAATTAGAAAAAATACATGTCAACTTTGACAAAATATAAAACATTTACAAACTGTTGGCTCAATCCATGAAATATTATGAATGTGAATCAACCAACGTCGGTCAAAACATAGTGAAGACCCAAAACATCATCCTTGAATATGAAACACCTTAAAAAATTACTCCTCAAATATCTACAACATGCTACAATCACCTTGTTGGCCTTTTCTGTCGGATGCCATGTTTTAGCTTTTCCAGATAACACATAACTTCAAATTGACTTCTGGCAGACTTCTGGTATAGGAAAATAATGATGTGTAGATGTGATATCTGACTAGGGTTTCCATTAATGACAACACCTGATGACTTGTTCAGTGTCTCTTGCAAACAATCTCCCCCTTTGGCATTGATGGAAACACTTAGTGAAAAATGACTAATTGTTGGAATCAATACCAACATGCTTACACTTCCAATCTTCAAAAATTCAAAACATAACTCCCCCTGAGATGAATATGACATTTTTCACTATCCCACACTCCCCCTTTGACATCAATGGAAAAGGTAGGAATTCGAATACCAAAAATCATACAAAACTTCTATGAGCAAATTGCATATGTTCAAACTTGTTTTTCAAGCTTACATGAACTTGAATATATCTACAAAATTGTTCTTCAATGGGGTTAAACTAGTGTCCTAACCCTTTTTGAGACTCTCCAAAATAGTCATGTGACTACAAAATAGATAGGATTGCATCTCTGATGACTCAAGGTTTGTCGGATCAATGAAAACCATAACATCTTGTGCTTCCTTCAATGCACTAAGCATTGTATCCATCTTAGCACCAATTAGTCCTCTAAACCCACATACCATTTCAAAAAAAAATTCATTCTCATGCTTCAAACTTTTTATTTTGTCAAGTAGGGATATGACTTGACCTTCTTGCTTATTCACAAAACGGTTAGAGGATCAAAGGATTGAGAATATCTTCTAATTTTTTCTCATATTCCTTCATTTTCTTCTCATTGTCCTCACTGAATTTAGAAAAAGATAAGCATGACTTGTATATATTTCCACCTTAAAAAAAATCACCTTGAATTTTCTTTACATAGGTGGCTAACAAAAAAAATTTCATTAGCAATCATATCCTTCAATCTACCAAACCTGATTGCATAAAATTCTTTCTATACCTTATCCTCAGCTCACTTTTCAAGACTCAAAGTGAGTACTTATAGATTTAATAAGATTTTTCAGTTGACTAGATGGGGAATCAAATGAATCCTTGACATATGTAGGCATGATATTTTCCAAGATATCGGATGCAAGGCTTAACAGTTCACTATCCTCAATGTGATATTTCAGTATCTCCTCCCTTGCCTTATTCTAAGCAAATGTTGCTACCTTTAGGTTCTAAATAGGAGATAGAGTGGATAAGTTGATAGGACCTTCAACCAATTTAGGATCAAACTCCTCCTATTGTTCTTCTAAAAACTCCTTTACTACCTTTGCAGTGTCTCTTGCTTCCATAACAACCTCTTTTACCTCAATCTTCTTTTCTTCAATCATATATTCTTTTTTGGCTTCAGGAATCTCCACTACTTCAACTGACACAAATTGAGGAGCTTTAGTCTCCTTAGGAATTTCAGTATCTTTCACATCTAGAGGATTTTGAGTGTCTTCAAAAATGTCTTATTTCATTTCTTCAGTATTAACCGGAATAGATGTAACATTTTCATCATGAAGTTTTTTAGAATCAACATTGTACCTATTCTTCAATAGAACTGACTTAAGAATTTCTTCAATATCTTTTACAACTTCTTTAGTCTACCCAATCATCAGCTTATTCACCTTTGTTTTTGTCTTAAAATCCTTTTTGGCATCAGTGAGAATTTTCTTCATTTCTTCTATTGACATTACCAGACACATATCATAAATTATCCATTCTCTCATTTGTTCTTCTTCAGTTCTTGCATTCACTCTCCTTATTTCCAAGACTTCATATAACCCTTTAGGAAAATTTGACATTATTTCTATGAGACTCCTATTGAAATTATTCAAGTACTTTATTGAAGCTTCTTCAAGAATTCTTTGACCGACACTATAAAAAGTGTCATACCATTCAAAAAGTGGCCTAAGATTACCATCCTTAATCAAAGCTTTATCCACTTCCTCTATAGACATACCTAATCTGTCAATTTTCACCTTCTTCTTTTCTTTCTCTTCACTAGAGGGATTGTCCTTAGAGACTTTTGATGCTTTTGTTCCCTTTTTCTTAATTTCTCTTACTTCTTCATCCAACTTAGTTTCTTCTTCATCTTCTACAACAACATAGACTCTTGTTCTTTTCCTCTCTCCTTCTCTTTCTGAAGTCTTTACTTGAGCTTTCACTTGACTTGATTTCTTTGTAGGACTGGATGAGAGTGTAGAGCTCCTTGTAGATCTAGTTCAGGTAGAGGATGTTGCCAGACTAGCAGATTTAGTTCTAGAAGACTCTCCTTCTTCATCTTGTTCTCTTTTCCTCCTAGCTTCCCTCATTGCTTCAACTAATATCCCCATGCTTTCTACAAAAGCTTCTACTTCCTTTCTTACCTTCCAGACAATCATAGGCTTCTTTAATTCTACATGCACTTGCATATTCTTTTATTCAAAGGCACCAAACCTCTCTTCTACCATATCCTGAGGTTTACTCAACAAGAATTGAGCATACAACTCCAAAATGTGTTCATCAACCTCATATCCCATAGGCATTATCCAAACTATTCTAGGTTCTGTAGCTTCCATTAAAAACTAATCAATGTCAACCATGAAGCAAATATTGTCCTTGTATTTTTCTACAATAGATGTAGGAATCCTTTCCCTAGCTTTCATTTCACTCTGAAAACTTTTGAAACAACCCGAGATAGAAGTTTTTCTTGCTTTACTATTTCCAATTCCATATAAGATGTCTTTGATTTGAACAACTACCGATTTATCACCTTGCCATTACACTTTTCCATCATGAAGGAGAAGAACAAACACAACAACAGATTACCATACTTGAAAGAATTCTTGTTGTCCTTCTTGATTTTTCCAAGATTTTCAATTGACTAGCTCCAAAGTAACTCACATAGGTCATATTCTGCATTTTCCTTGACCATCTGATAAGCTGCATAGATTGTTGTACTAGATAAAGAGTTATCCTGATTGGAGTGATAGATTTTGTATCCAATAACCATAGCAGGAAATCTAACACTGACTTTAATGATGTCATTGATTGTCATGGCTCTTTTGTCTAAAACTAAACCAATTACATCCGTAACTATTTGATTCTTCATAGATTTCAATGTCAACAACCCTCTAGATGAATTCAAACCAGTAATAATGTCAATAGCTTCCTTTGTGATCTTGAAAGGTTGTTTTAACAACATGAGCTTGGCATGCACCCGACTCAATATGTATCGAACCCATTCATTTTCACTGAACATGGGAAACTTCACAATCTATGTGAACTTCTTCTCCTCCAATGTTTTCAATTCAGGTTTTACACAAAGATCCTCTCCCATAATGTGATTTGTGTACAAATTTAGCAATTGGGAGCTTCCTAATTCCTCAACATTTGCATGAACATATGCCCTAATATCTTCAATATGCAAAACACCATACTAAATGGAAGAAAATGCACCTAATGGTTTTGTTTCTATGGATTTGAATGGGTGCCATTTGAATTTTGGATGGGGTCTATCCTTAATATCAACAACCAATGGAGTTACTATTTCTAGAAATTTCAAGTTCACAAGTTTGCAAATAAATACCTTTTGTCAGATTAGGGTTTGATTGTCGAATCACCTTTAGACTTGTATCCCACCAAAATTTGCTTGCAAAGCTCTCCAAACTTCTTCTTCTCGAAATGAATTGTGACAAATGAGGAATAGAAGTAGCTTTTTATCATTCACACACCTAAATTTTTGTTGCAATAAATGATTTTTCCCTAGGTATTCCATGCACCCTATTTACATATTCTATGAAACAGAATTCCACTGTGGACCTTCAATTTTGCATAAATTTTCTCCACAAGAGTTCCTAAAGCATCTGTACATCATCAATGCAATTGATGCAATCTGCCACATTTTGGTACAAACTACCAGTAGGGGGTTAAGACATTTTCTTGAAAAAACCCCCTAGGCCAAAGGCCTTAAACTACTTCCCAGAGGAATTTCCAGTGCCAGAATTTGGTGTGGATCCATTTCTTGTATCACAAGCACTCTTCTTCACCCATGTCTTCTTCATTTAATTCATGTTCTCATCCATAGTAACTTTTCCTTTTCCGTTATCATCCTTCAACATATTTTTCCCTTTGTTTAACTAACCCTTCTTGCTTTTACAAAATCTTACAATGTGACTGGTTTGTTGTAGTTATAGTGCACACAAAATTTCTCTATCCAAACTAGTTATTCTATTGATTTTCTCTTGATCTGCATTGGTTAGCAATATGGAAAAATCTATTGCAGGCATAACATCTAACATTTCTATTCAAGCAGTTGTTTGAAATATTTATACATTCAACTGACTTATGACCATACTTATTGCAATTGAAGCACTAACGGGAGAATGATGGACCACTTTGATTCATTCTACTTCTACATTTAGCAGCCATATGAACAAATTTATTGCAAACAAAATAATATCCATTGAAATTTTGAGCATTGGGTTGTCTTACTAGATACCTTCCAGCTTTGTTCATGTGATTTCCAGGCCTAAATTTCCTTTGTCCAAATTTGGAGCTTTCTCCTTTCTCATATCCAAGACCTTGCTTGTCACCTCCAATCTTCTGACTCTAAAGCAATTCATCAAGCTTAGCTGAGCTAGTCTTGAACTTCTCCTTGTATTCATTTTTAGTAGCAAGTTCATCCCTGAGAATAATAATCTATCTTTCAAGCTCTTCTTCATTTTTTTTGGATTGTTGCAAATCAAGCACCAGTTGAATGAAATTATCATTAATTTTGTTGCATTCCTCAGATATTTCTTTCAAGGACTGAGTAATATTATATTCTTTTTTATTTTTCTCTTCAATCTCCTTGGTCATCCACATCACAATAATTCCATCTCATGCTTTAGGACAACATTTTCTCTGGTGAGCTTTTCACATTCTTCTCTCTTTTCCTTTAAGTCTTGAATTAGGTTTTCATCTTCATGTTGGAAAAAGACACTGCAAATATTTTCTGGTGATTTCATTCATGGCAACTACCCTAGTTGATGTTTGGATCTACACATCATCATTTGCTCATACTAATAGATAGATTAAAGACAGTCAAGGATGAATAGAGTATCCGACAGTTTTATGTTCATAGATTCACATGTGGAATTTTTGTTGTTATTTTGAGTTGTGGATCTTAGGAGAGGATGATCAATGTATGTCTTATGTTATTCAAAAATCTCAATGCCTCGTATCAAGTTGTGTGCAAGTCTGGAGATCCAGTTGGATATTTTTCTATTCATCAGTGTTTGGTGGCCAACCCAATTGATAGAACGTGTTACAAATATTTGAGGAGTGTTTACTCAAATTTTATTGTGTTCGAGCATTTTTTTTTGGGTCTGAGCTAATTTTTGACTGACCGTTATGGATGTGCATTGAATATTATTCATGATTTGAGTCGACAGTTGTAAATATTTTTAAGTTTTGTTGAAGCCAACATGTTGTGATTAAATTCTTAGTTGTGGATATATATAAATGATCAATTATATCATTTTGGTGTGCAAAGACTGTATGTCGATGTGCGTTGTATATATGAGAATGATGATTGAGTGATTATGCATAGTTTCACTTGTGCATTAAGGATTTTTTGATGCAAGTTAGAGCATAGCAGAGTAGAAGTGCAAAATAAATTAGAAGGATAGAAGATCGACTACTAAGCCTAACCGAAATTGTAATCAAGAATTTGTAGATGCTACTCTTTCAGTTCATTCTTTTGGATCTAATCCAAATATTTGTAAGGTATTGTGCCTTTCTATTTTGAGCAGTGAGCTCTAGGTAGTGCACCTAAATGCAAGTACATTCCCACATTGCAATCTTCCTTTTGAGTATACTTAGATCATATTGTGGATTGGCCATCCACCATGGTTTTCCCCCTAACAGGGTTTCCACATAAAAATCCTTGTGTTATGGTGTTGTGGTTTTTTTCTTTCTGTTCATGCATACTCAGTTGAATTTTTTAAGTGGGTTAAAGATTAGAATAACAAATTTTATTTTTGCAGAACACTAATTCACCCCCCTCTTAGTGTTGCTTGTTTCCAAAAATTGGTATCAAAGAAATTTACTAAAAAGCAGTCTAATAGCTTGGGGAGATCGTGGAAAGTTTTTTCAATGGATAAAAGTAGTATTCAACAACAACTCCTAGTGGCCTTAAATGATCTTGACCAATCAAAATCTAAGAACCGGGAACTGTAGGAAAGTCTTGAGAATGCAAAAAAAATCATTAAGTCATTGAAAGATAAAATCAATGAATCAAGGGAGGAAAGAAAGGAATTATGTGATCAACGTAAGTATAAGAATAGAAGCATGCAAGATGAACAACTAAGTCATGCCTTGAAAGAGAAAACACAAGAATGTGAAAATTTTTCTAGAGAAAATGCTTCCCTAAAGTGTGAGATGAAATCTATCATGATGAGAATGACCAAGGAGATTGAAGATAGAAGGAAGAATGAAGAGACACTTGCACAGTCCTTGAAAGAAAAATATGAAGAATGCAACCGATTGGATAATGAATTGGAACAATCCAAAAACAATGAAGAAGTGCTTGAGAAACAACTTGATTATCTTAGAGAAGAACTTGTTGTTGCAAAAGATTACAAGGAGAAATTCAAAGCTAGCTTAGCCAAGCTTGATGACCTAATTAAAGGTTAGAGGATCGATGGTGACAAGCGAGGTCTTGGCTATGAAGAAGGAGAAATTTCTAGATCCATACAAGGGAATTAAATGAATAGAGCTAGAAGGAGTCTGGTAAGAAAACCAAATGCTCAAAGATTCAAAGGTTACTTTTTTACTTGCAATAAATTTGATCATATGGATTCTCAGTGTAGAAGCAAGATGAATCCAAGTGGACCATCGTTCTTAGGTTAGTGCTTTAATTGTAATAATTTTGGTCATAAGTCAAATGAATGAAGAAATGTGATGAAAAAATTTCATAAAGATGTTAGATGTTATGCATGCAATAGACTTGGGCATATTCCTAACCAATACAAATCAATGAAAAATCAATGGAATAGTAGGTCTAGATAGAGAAATGTTGTGTTATAATTGCAACAAATTTGGCCACATTTCTAGAATTTGTTGGAGCAGAAGAGTTCTGGTAAAACAAAACATGTAATAGGATGTTAAGGGAAAAAGTAAAGTCACTACAAATGAGATTAGGAGGAAAATGTAGAAGAAATGGGTTAAGAAGAATCCATTTGTTGAAGGAAATGTGCCAGCACTAGAATATTCTTCTGGTAATTCCTTTGAGAATTAGGTTAGGCCTTTGGCCTAAGGGTAGCTGTCAAGAAAATTTGTTAACCCCCCTACTAGTAACTAACACTCGAATGTGGATAAGTTTAGTAGGTGAATAGATGCTCTACAGATGTTGTTCAACCAATTGGAGAAAGTATTATATAGTTTTGGAGATCCACATAAGATTTATCTATCACAGTGCATGAAAATAGGGTAACTAGATGAGTTAGGGTAAAAGCATTTATTGTGACAAAAAGGGTTAGGTGTGTGAATGATAAAAGGTCATTTTTATCCTTCATTTGTCACTTTTTTATTTTGGAGAAAAGAATTTTGGAGAGCTTTGATGTGAACTTTGGAAAATTTGTGGCAAGATTCAAGTGTGAAGAAGTTTCAGCGAGCAAACTCCAATCCAACAAAAAGGTATTTATTGGTAAAATTTGTGAATTTGTGAATTCATAAAAATGGCCACTCCATTGGTAGCTGAAGTCAAGGTTAGACCCTGTCTGAAGTTCAAGTGGAATCCTTTTAACTCTATTGAGACCGAGCCCCTAGGTGCATTTTAATTTGTACCGTATGGTGTCCTACATGTTGAAGATATTAGGGCTTACATTCATGCTAATATTGAAGAAATAGGAAGCTCACAAATGTTGAATTTGTATTCCAACCATATAATTGGATAGGACTTCACTATTAAGCCAGAATACAAAACCCTAGAAGAGAAGAAGTTCACACAGTTTGTGAAATTCCCCATATTTGAGGAAAGTGCATGGGTGTGATATATTCTGAGCCAAGTTCATGCTAAATTTATGTGGCTAAATATAACCTTTAAGATCACAAAAGAGGCTATAAGCATTGTTACAGGTTTGAGTTGCTACAGTGGATTGCTGATTTTGAAATTTGTGAAGAATAAAATGGTTACTAATGCAATAGGTGGAAAATTTGACAGATGGTTAATGACAATTGAAGATATTGTTGAAGTGGATGTGAAATTTGCATTGATGGTCATTGGCTACAAGGTTTACCACTCCAGCTGGGATAATTTAGTATCGGGTATGGCCATTTATGCAGTCTATCAGATGGTAAAAGAGAATAAAAATTATGACTTGTGTGAGCTACTTAGAAGTCAACTGATAGAGAATCTAGGTAAGATTAAGAAATACAAGAACTCTTTCAGATATGGTAATTTTCTATTGTGTCCATTCTTTTATTTCATGAGTGAGGTTCCGGGTGTGGAAAAGTTCATTAGAAAAGTAATCAGTCTACAGTTGTTCAAATAAGAGATTTATTGTATGGAATTGGTGATAATCAAACCAAAAAAATTGCCCTTTGGGGATACTTCAAAAAATTTTAAAGCATGATGCATGCAAGAGAAAGAATTCCTACTTGAATTGTAGAGAAGTACGAAGATACAATCTATTTCATGGTAGCTATTGATCAATGCCTAATGGAAGCCACTAATCCTAGAATTATATGGATTATGCCTATGGGATATGAAGTCAAAGATAACATCTTGGAGATGTATTCAAAAAATTTGTTGAGAAAGCCTCTATATTCAACAGAAGAGAGGTTTGGAACCTATGCTAAAAAATATTTGTAGGTGCATGATCAATTGAGGAAACCCAAGCTTATCAAAAGAGTAAGGAAAGAATTGGAAGTCATTGTAGAGAGAATGGGTATATATGCAAAAGCATTGAAAGAAGCTATAAGGAAGAGAGATCAGGCTAAAGCAGAAAAAGAGCCAGTAAGAACCAAATATATTCCAGTTCGGCAACATCTTCTTCCCATAGTAGATCAACAAGGAGTTCACCATCCCTATCCGCTCCTACAACCAAGCCAGTTCCTATACAAAATCAAGACATGGCTTCCAGTAAGAGGAAGAAGAACAAGATCACAAGAACCTAAGAAGCCATCTCAGAAGATGAAGAGACTAAGTTAGATGAAGGTGCGAAAGAAATAAAGGCTACCAACACTCAAACTACAAAGGTAACCAAGAGAAAATATTCTGAAGAAGAAGAAAAAGAAAAGAAGAAGCCAAAAATTGACAAACCAAGTATGACAGTTGAAGAAGTTGAGAATGTTGTGAAACTTTTGATGAATCAGGTAAAATAACTCTTGAGGAGGTGACAATAAAACATTTTAATCTTTTCAATAAAGTTCTTGTTGAAATTATGTATGGTTTACCTAAGAGTTGGTATGAGGTCTTGGAGATGAGAAGAGTAAATTCTAGGACAAAAGAACATATGAGAAAGAGAATTCTTGCAGACTTATGTCTGGAAATGTCTATTGAGGAGATGAAGTCACTCTTGAACAAAGACAAGAAGGAATTTAAAAGAAAAACTAGGGTGAAAAAACTTATGATCGATGAAACTAATGTTGTTGTTGATGAAACCAAGAAAATCCTAGAAGCATTTATGTCAAAGGACAAGATCAACATTGAAGAAGTGAATGTTGAAGATGTTGTATCTCATCTAGTAAATGAGGAGGTGGATGTAGATACTAACGATATTTAGATTCCTCCTTATGTGTATAATGCAAGGGTACCTATGGAGACTAAAGCTCCTAGGGTTGTATTAGCTGAAGGAAAGGAGATGCCAAATGAAGAAGCTGAAGCTTCTAAAGGCAATCAAGAAATAGTTACTGAAGAACTAGAAGTTGAAGATGAAAAGGTTAAAGTTAAGAAAAATCCAGTGGAAGCAAGAGACATTTCCGAGGTAGTAAATAAATTTATGATGGAGCAACAGGAATAATTTGTTCCTGAATTGGTTGAAGGCCCAATCGATCTATCCACCTTGTCCCTAATTCAAAAAATAAAAGTTGCATCTTTTTCCTAGGCAAAGGCTAGAGAAGAATTGTTGAAGTCCCACATTGAGGATAATTAAATTTTGGGCCTTGCATATGGAGTTCTAGAGAAAATAATTCCAACTCATGTTAAGGATCCATTAGTTCCTCTTTCGATGAACTAAAGAAGCTCATAAATTCTATAAGTTCTCATTTCGAGTCTCTTGAAAAATCATCCATGGTTAAAGTGTAGGAGTTTGATGGAAAACAATTTAGTAGGCTAAAATAAATGATTGAAAATGATAAAAAAAAATTTAGCCACTTGTATGAAGAATATTCAAGGTTCTCTATTTGAAGGTGGAAAGGTCTATAAGTCTTGTTTGGTTTTGTCCAAATTTATTAAAGACATTGAGAAGAAGGTGAAGGATCATGAAAAACAATTGGCTACCATTTCTGATGCTTTTAATCTATTAACTAGTAATGTTGGTAAGCAAGAAGGTCAAGTGATATCTCTACCTGACAAAATAAGGAGCTTGAAGCATGAAAATGATAGGATTGTAGGAAGAGCATGTGAGCTCAGAGGACTAATTGGTCTGAAAATTGAAATAATGTTTAGTGCATTAAAGGAAGCCAAAGATGTGATGGTAGTTAGTCATCCAATAAATCTTGAGTTTGCATAAACACAATCTTATTTAGTTTGTGGTCACATTACAATTATACAGAGCCTCAAAATGGTTTGGGACACAAATTTAAGTGTGTTGAAGAAATAATTTGTAGATGTTTTCAAATTTATGTAAGCATGCTTGTACATTTTGAAGTTTTTGAATTTTGGTATACGGTTTCCCCAGTTTTTCCATTGATTTCAAAGGGGGGGAGTTGTACAGTGAAATTAGTTCATTCATCTTAGGGGGAGTTGTATTTTTGAGTTGTGATTGAAGGTTATTTTTGAAGTTTTGAAGTGGTAGTGTAATTTATGTTGGCACTAGTCCAACACTTAGTCATTTTTCACTAAGTGTTGCCATCAGTGCTAAAGGGGGAGATTGTTGGCAATAGACATTGCAAATTTTTTTTGATAATGTCATTAATGTCAACCCTAGTCAGTGTTTGGATCTGCATGTCATCATTTACTCATATTGGTAGATAGATTGAAGATAGTCAAGGATGAACAGAGCATCTGGCAGTTTTATGTTCATTGATTCACATGTGGAATTTTTGTTGTTATTTTGAGTTGTGTATATTAAGAGAGGATGATCAATGTATGTATTTTTTTATCCAAAAATCTCAATGCCTCATATCAAGTTGTGTGCAAGTCTGGGGATCTAGATGGATATTTTTCTATTCATCAATGTTTGGTGGTCAACCCAGTTGATACAACGTGTCATGAATATTCAAGGAGTTTTTACTCAAATGTTTTTGTGTTCAAGCATTTTGTTTTGGGTCCAAGCTAAGTTGTGACCGACCATTGTGGATGCACATTGCATATTCTTCATGATTTGAGCTGACAGTTGCAAATATTTTTATGTTTTATTGAAGCTAACATGTGATTAAATTCTTAGTTACAGATATATATAAATGATCAATTATATCATTTTGCTGTACGAAGAAGGTATGTCGATGTGTGTTACAACTATGAGAAGGGTGATTAAACGATTATGCATAGTTTCACTTGTGCATTAAGGATTTTGTGATGTGAGTTAGAGTAGAGCAAAGTAGAAGTGTAGAATCAGTCAGAAGGACAAAAGATTGACTATTGAGCCTAACCATAACTATAATCAAGCATTTGTAGATGCTACTCTTTTAGTACATTCTTTTGGATCTAATCCAAATATTTTTAAGGTAGTATTCCTTTCTATTTTGAGCAGTGAGTTCTAGGCAGTGTGCCTGACTGCAAGTGCAATCCCACATTGTAATCTTCCTTTTGAGTATACTCAGATCATATTGTGGATTGGCCATCCACCGTGGTTTTTCCCCTAATAGGGTTTCCATGTAAAAATGCTTGTGTTATGGTGTTGTGGTTGTTTTCTTTTTGTTCATGCATATTTCTCTTGGTTGAATGTTTTAAGTGGGTTAAATATCATAATAAAAAATTTAATTTTTTTAGAACATGGATTCACCCCCCCTTCTTAGTGTTTCTTATTTCCAACACTTCCATGCTTTTACTCTCTTTCTGCTTGATCTGATCACAAAGTTCTTTTCTCTTTTCTCTAGATTTATTGATTTGATCTTTCAATGATTGAATGAATTTCTCAGTATTCATGAGGCTTGCTTGCAATTCTCAGAGTTCAAATTTGGACTGATCAAGATCATCTAGTGCTGCCAAAATTTGTTGTTGAAGACTGTCAAAATCCATTGAATCACTTTCTTGTATCTTCCCCAAGCTATTAAACTTCTTCTTAGGAACTAGGCTCTAATACCAATTGTTGGAATCAAGGAACATTGAGAGGAGGGGGTGAATCAAAGTTCTACAAAATTTAACTTTATTAACCTAATATTTAAACCACTTATAACATTGAACCAAAGGAAAGATGCAAGAACACAAAGCAATCAACCACAACACCATAACATAAGGATTTTTACATGGAAACCCTGTTAGGGGAAAAACCATGGTGGCTGTTAATCCACAATATGATGAGTATAGTCAAAATAGGTGTTTACAAAAGGGGAATGCACATGCATTTAGGCACACTACCTAGAGCTCACTGCTCGGATATAAAAAAGGAAGACTCACTCTCTTAAAAAACATTTGGATTAAATATAGAGGATTTGAACTGAGAGAATAGCATCTTCTAATGCCTGATTATAGTTCTGGTTAAGCATATTTGCAATATTCTTCTCACTTTGTCTAATTCTGCTCTTCTACTCTTGAAACTTTGTCTGCCTTAATTCGAATCAGCAATCTATATTCTACGCAATTGAAATTGCACACAATCGATCAATCTTCCTTTTTCATTTTGCAACACATTGCAACTCACCTCAAAAATATATGAGAAATTGCTTATATATATTCATGACTAGGAATTAGATCAAATACATGTCAGATTTTGCAAAATATAAAACATTTACAAGCTATCAGCTCAATCCATAAAATATTATGAATGTGAATCAACCAATGTCAGCCAAAACATAGTGAAGACCCAAAACACCATCCTTGAATATGAAACACCTTAAAAAATTACTCCTCAAATATTCGCAACATGCTACAGTCACCTTGTTGGCCTTTTTTGTTGGATTCCCTATTTTAGCTTTTTCGGATAACACATAACTTCAAAGTGACTTCTGGTATAGGAAAATAATTATGTGCAGATGTGATATCTGACTAGGGTTGCCATCAATGACAACACTAGATGACTTGTGCAATGTCTCTTTCCAACAAAATGGAGACATTACCTCTTTCCAAACGAGTTTGTGGTATTCGCTGACAACCATGGATTGAGTTCTTTGAATAGCCAAGACAAGTTAAGTCATAGGCATATGAAATGGATGGAGTACTTGTAGGCATATACTTTCTCTATTAAGCACAAGAAAGGTCAAGAAAACAAGGTTTTTGATGCCCTAAGTAGAAGAGCTATGTTGGTGCACGAGATGCAACTTCAAAGCATTGGTATTGATTCACTTAAAGGTATGTATGAACATGATGATGACTTTAAGGAATCTTACTCTATTTTCAATCAGTTTCAAGGTAGTTTTCATAGTGAATATGTAGATTATGTATTGTAAAATGGTCTATTGTTCAAAGGGGCTCAATTGTGTGCGCCTAAGTGCTCCATGAGAGAAAATTTGGTAAGGGAAAAGCATAGTGGGAGCTTGAGTGGTCATTTTGGGATTGACAAAACTTTGGAGCAGGTCAAGAGGTTTTAATACTAGCCTAGGATGGATGTTGATGTTAAAAATTTTGTTGAAGGATGTGGAATTTGTCAAAGAGAAAAAGGAACAAGTTCAAATGTTGGTTTGTATCAACCTTTACTAGTCCCTAACCATCCATGGGAGTCTATTAGTATGGACTTTGTTTTAGGACTACCAAAAACACAAAAGGGAAATGATAGTGTCTTTTTGGTTGTAGATAGATTCAACAAGATGGCATATTTTATTGCATGTAGAAGCCCTAATGATGTAACACATATTGTTGGCTTGTTTATCAAAGAAGTTGTGAGGATCCATGGATTGCCCTTAAGCATCATGTCTGATAGGGATTCAAAGTTTATAGGTCATTTTTGGAGGACCTTGTGGAAAAGGTTGGGTACTTAATTGCAATTCAACTTAGCATACCATCCACAAATGGATGGCCAAACAAAAGTTGTTAACAAGTCTCTTGGGAATTTGTTGAGATGTCTAACCAAGGAGCATGGTGAATCATGGGATGTTGTTCTTCCTCAGGTAGAGTATGCATACAATGACTCCACAAATAGAAGTATAGGGAAGAGTCCTTTTGAAGTGGTCTATGGGATGAATCCTAGAGGTATTTACGAGCTTAGATACATGAGAAACATGGAGAAAAGGAGTGGAACAAGTGAATACTTTGCAGTTGCTATGAAAGACATTCATGATCAGGTAAAGGAAAAATTGAAGAAGATTATGGAGAAATAAAAGGAGAAGACAAATTTGGTGACTTGGTGCTTGCTCACCTCAAGAAATAAATACTTCCAAAGAGAAAATATAATAAATTAATGATGAAAAATATAGGCCCCTGTAGGATAGTGCATAAATTTGGAAAAAATGCCTATGAAATTGAGTTGCCTCTTGGAGTTGCCATATCTCCTATTTTCAATGTTGTTCATTTGTATTCATTCAAGGGTTTTATGAATGCTAATGATATTGTAGGTACTATTGATGTTGATGATGATGAATGGGTCAACGATTTTCCTCCTATCCAACCAATGAAACTTGAAAGCATTATTGATACAAGGGAGGTCAAAAGAAAAAGAAAGAAGGTATACAATGAGTATTTGGTTAAATGACAAGATTTTACCATTGAAGATGCTCAGTGCATGATTGAAGATAACATTAAACAACATGGAGCCTCTATCAAAGATCTCATTTCATTAGGAGGATGAAACTTTTCCTTCCTGGTTGAATGGTGCAGGAGCACCTATGCATTTTTGGCTTTTTTTGCATTTCTTCTTAGAGTCTAGGTTAGGGTTGGTGCAGGGGAACCTACACCTTGGAAAGAAAGGGAAAATAGTCCTTGAAGGTTCAACGGGTGATTTGAAGGTCTTTTAATCATTATGTAATGAGGAAGTTGCAAAATATGCCAAAATAGGATGAGTTGTCAATTAATGTCATGATGACAATGAAGTCTAGGTGGTAGAATAATTTGGTTTTCATGTTTTCCTTCTTCAATAAGGTCCAAAATGACCATTCAATGTGTAATTAGTGTTTTCAAATCAGTAGGAGTCAACTATAAGTGAAAATTTCAAACACAATGGTAAATGGTGATTAAGAGGGGTGATTAAGACCCAAGTTGTAAAATTGCCATTTAAGGGTCAACAAAAGATGGTTAAGGTAGTTGGTCAGTTCCAAATGGTATTTTGATATTGAAACTATTAAAAATTGTTGTATTCCCTCATGGAAAAGGTTGGTGTTAAGTTTTTTGAAGAAGAATTCAACATTGTAAAACGTTCATCACTGCATTTCACTATTTTTTTCAGAACTTTCTCTTCTTGGTACAAACCTGTATAGTCTCATTATGCTCTAAAATCTTCATTGATTGTGAGTGCGTGTATCTATTTTTATTTCCCCTTGATTTGGATTCATTTTTTTGAGTGAGGAATTGATAAATCTCTAAGATTGCTTTGTTTTCCTGTGTTAAGGAGTTTGAAAGTAAAAACATGAAAACTTGACCAATCCACCTACTATGTTGAATCTATTGCTTGATGGATTGGTTGAAAACATGGTAGAGTAGATCTACATTTCATTTAGGGGCTTAAAAGAACAAGAAACTTGGTGTTTAAGTGATGCCTTAGGGAAGATAATGTTGTTTTCCATTGAAACATGGTGCTTTCATGATGCTTTCTAGTGGAATTCCAATGGGATTGGAAATGTAAGAGTTTGGGAAGTCTAGGAAAAGCTAGAGAAAGGTGTTTGGTGCCTTAGTTTGATTAGATAAGCCATGGAGAGTTGTTTTCTAACAAACCCTTGTTATTTGATTTGAAAAGGAGGGTTTTTAAGTTTGGAGAGAATTTTTCTATACAAGGGGGATCTGACTGTGGAATTTGTGTATTTGGAACATTTTAATTTATGCCCCAAGGATTCAGGGGGTTTGGAGTAGACTAGAGGGTACTTCATTTGAAAATGTGACCTATTTCATTACGTTTCTTTCATGATAAGGGTGTTGGATCTCCATAATGGTCCAAAGGAGTTATTTTTGAGCTTTACATATGTGTTGTAACCTTGAAATGGGTGTATGAATCTATCAAGTATTTTTCAAGTGTTTTGGAAACCATTTAAGTTATTGGAAGAAAAATGAGTTCCCTGTGCTACTAGATTTCAAGGGGTGAAGGTGTGAAACCCAACTTTTGATGATTGTAAAGTTTTGTGGGTTGTTTGGATTGTTCAAATAGGACATATTAATCTTGTTAGATGCCTTTAGAGGTAGGTTATCAGATTTTTGGAGTTGATCCTAGCAGGTCTGCATCAGAGTGGTATCAGAGCAAGGGAATTGATTTTGTGTTGTTCTTTGATTGGTTTTGTAGGTTGGTGGAGAGATAGTATTGAGAAAATTCCAACTAAGGGGATTGTTGTTGCAAGGAAGAAGGGAACTCATGATAGGAAGATAGAATCCTTGAAAAAAAAATGGCTGAATGGAAAGCAAAGCACAAAGGAAAAGAGGATGAAAGTGAATCCGAAGAAGAAACTTCTAGTGAAGAAGAGGAGATGGATCCTGATAATGTGAGAACATTGAAGCTTTTGAAGGATGTGAAGAAGGAGGGAAATGGAAAAATAGATGTTCCTATGTATGGAGGAAAACTTTATAGTGAAGAGCTCCTAGATTGGATTGGGGCTATGGAAAACTACTTTGATAGTGAAGACGTTGATGAAGGACATAAGGTGAAGAAAGCCAAAACAAGATTGAAAGGACATGCTTTGGTATGGTGGAATTTTATGCAAGAGGAAAGAGAGAGACAAGGAAATATAAAGATCACTTCATGGGAAAGGATGAAGGCCAAATTGAAAGGTAAATTTCTTCCTGCTGATTACAATGTTCAATAATTTAAGAAATTGCAAAATCTTAGAAAAAAGGATTTGTATGTGCAATCTTATACTAAATAATTTTATAAGTTAAGCATAAGAACTAAAAATGAATAAGATGAGGATGAAATGGTTTCTAGGTACTTGAATGGTTTGAGGTACAACATCCAGTATGAGATCAACATTTTGGCACCTAAATCAGTTGAACAATGCTTTCAAATGGCCATGAGAGCAGAAGAGAAACTAAAAAGTAGACAAGAGAAGGTAGTAAGAGGTAGAGGAGGTACATCTATGGGAAGAGGTACCTTTCCAACACAAAGCAAACCCAAAGAAGGCCAAGAAGATGTTGGGAAAAGTAAAGAACAAGGGATTGAGGTTAGAGGTGGATGGAAAGGGTGGGAGAGCAAATTATAGAGGAAGAGATTCAAATGAATTTGCAGGAAGATGTTATAAATGTGGTGAGTTTGGTCACATTTATTTTAAGTGTCCTAAAAAGTTTAGTGCTGCTGCAAGTGGAAGTGAAATGAAAGGTGATAAGAGAGTTCAATATGTGCAAGGAGATGAAGAAGAGAGTGTGGGTTCCCCAAGTAGACCTGTAGATCTAGAAATAGGGGAGGCACTCATGGTAAGAAGGACCTTGTTTCAAGTACAAAAGGAAGAAGATCTGAGCCAAAGAAGGAGTCTCTTTAGAAAAACATGTAAAAGAAAAGGTAAAGTGTGTCAAGTTGTAATTGATTCTGGTTCTCAGGATACTATGGTGTCTAGGGAGATGGTAGATAAGTTAAGTCTAGAAAAGATTCCTCATCTTGCACCTTACAAAGTTTCTTGGGTCAATGATAGCCAAAGTCTAATAGTAAATGAGCAAGACTATGTGGATTTCCAAATTGGGGAGTACAAGGATAGAGTCCTATGTGATATTTTTCCAATGGACTGTTGCCATCTGCTCTTGGGGAGGCCATGGAAATTTGACAGGAAGTCTATGTATGATGGTTGGGAAAACACCTATACTATTTGGAAGGATGGTCAAAGTTTCAAGTTAACTCATTTGCAGGGAAAAGAGAAGGACAAAGGCAAGTATAAGGTGGTAATTTTTGGAAAAAGAGAGCCTCTCAGGAATAAGGGCAGTAAGAACAATTTTTTTTCTGATGTGGAGCAGGGTTATGGTGTTGAGGCATCAAGGAAAACACCCCTCAATGTTGCTAAGGTAGTGATGTTTGGTAAGAAGGAGCCTTTAAGGCCTGAGAATAGTAAGTATGATGTGATTGTAGGTTTGGAGCAAGTTGATGGTGTTGTGACATTATGGAAGGAACCTACAAATAGTGTTAGGACAATAGAAAGTTTTTTTTTACAAAAGGCAGAGAAAGCACTCTTTCCTAAGTCTGATCTGGTTGAGGTGAATGATGAGAGGAGAGTGAGGAGTTTTGTTTTACAAGGAGTGGGTGGTGACTTCACATCTAGGTCTGATATAGTCAAGGAGATTGATGATAGGATAGTGCATAAGCATGGAAAACAAGGTGGAGTGTTTGTGAAATAGGATGAGCTTATTATGGGGACCATTGTGTGTTCTATAAGCATGAGAAATGGTGACAAGCATTTGAAATTTGCAAGCACAGGGGCTGGTGAGTCTGATAAAATAGTGATACAAGGAAATGACAGTGAACAAGGTTTGATCACAATAAGGAAAAAATAAAAGGAACAAAGATGAGGAGGTCTGATGACTATGAAGAGAGGGCAAAGTATTCAAGAAAAAATGGATGGATACAAGTGTGGAGATGGAGCAAAGAAGAATGTAGAACACTATGTTTCTAACCCTTCTTTTTTTGCAGGTATAAGGGCTAGGAGGATATCAAATTTTGATCTAGGTGTGAAGAAAAGGCAAGTAGCAGGTTTGGATATGCATGGAGTAGCAATGTGGAGACAGGGAGCCAAATTTTTCTCTTGGGACAAGAGTTTTCCTATGGAGGGTGTATGGCGCAGGGGCACCTACACCTTGGAAAGAAAGGGAAAAGAGTCCTTGAAGGTTCAACAGGTGATTTGAAGGGATTTTAATCATTATGCAATGAGGAAGTTGCAAAATATGCCAAAATAGGATGAGTTGTCAATTAATGTCATGATGACAATGAAGTCTAGGTGGTAGAATAGTTTGGTTTTCATGTTTTCCTTCTTGAATAAGGTCCAAAATGATCATTCAATGTGTAATTGGAGTTTTAAAGTCAGTAGGAGTCAAGAATAAGTGAAAATTACAAACATAATGGTAAATGGTGATTAAGAGGGGTGATTAAGACCCAAGTTTTAAAATTGCCATTTAAGGGTCAACAAAAGATGGTTAAGGTAGTTGGTTAGTTCCAAATGGTAGTTTGATATTGAAACTATTAAAAATTACAAACATTTCACTATTTTTTTCAGAACTTTCTCTTCTTGGTACAAATCCATATAGTCTCATTATGCTCTGAAATCTTCATTGATTGTGAGTGCATGTATCTAATTTTATTTCCCCTTGATTTGGAGTCTTAGTTCATTTTTTTGAGTGAGGAATTGATAAATCTGTAAGACTACTTTTTTTTCCTATGTTAAGGAGTTTGAAAGTAAAAACATGAAAACTTGACCAATCCACCTACTGTGTTGAATCTGTTGCTTGGTGGATTGGTTGAAAACATGGTAGAGTAGATCTACATTTCATTTAGGGGTTTAAAAGAACAAGAAACTTGGTGTTTAAGTGATTCCCTAGGGAAGATAATGTTGTTTTCCATTGAAAAATGGTGCTTTCATGATTCTTTCCAATGGAATGCCAATAGGATTGGAAATGTAAGAGTTTGGGAAGTCTATGGAGACCTGGAGAAAGGTGTTTGGTGCCTTAGTTTGATTGGATAAGCCCTAGAGAGTTGTTTTCTAACAAACCCTTGTTATTTGCTTTGAAAAGGAGGGTTTTTAAGTTTGGAGAGAATATTTTCATACAAGGGGGATTTGACTATGGAATTTGTGTATTTGGAACATTTTAATTGCTGCCCCAAGGTTTCAAGGAGTTTGGAGTAGACTAGAGGGTACTTCCTTTGAAAATGTGACCTATTTCATTACAGTTCTTTCATGATGAGGGTGTTGGATCTCCATAATGGTTCAAAGGAGTTGTTGTTGAGCTTTACATATGTGTTGTAACCTTGAAATGGGTGTCTAAATATATCAAGTATTTGTCAAGTGTTTTGGAAACCATTTAAGTTATTGGAAGAAAACTGAGTTCCCTGTGCTACTAGATTTCAAGGGGTGAAGGTGTGAAACCCAACTTTTGATGATTGTAAAGCTTTATGGGTTCTTTGGATTTTTCAAATAGGATGTCTTAATCTGGTTAGATGCATTTTAGAGGCAGGTTATCAGATTGTTGGAGTTGATCCTAGCAGGTCTGCATCAAGGGTGAAGTCACTTCATGATGTAATAAGGTCAATGTGATGAAAATATGATGTAATTTGTGTCATTAGGAGGTCCTAGGTATGTGGTGTCAAAATTTTCCCATAATGTTGTATTTTTGTAAAAGTTGCTTAATGCATTTTTGTCAATTTAGTTGGCAGTTGGAACATGAACAGTCACAACTTCAAAATTCTATTGTGGACCATTGGTATGTTGTTTCAACATGTTTAGATTCCTCTAAAATCATTGATGTGGGTTGTCTTGAAGAATTTTTGAAGAAATATAACAAGATTGATCTTTTTTGTGTGAGAATTATTGTGTTTCCTATAGAAGGGTATGTGTAGGATCATGATGGGCCAAAAAGTGACGATATGATGGGTATGTGGTTGACGATTTTTTTAACCCAAAATTGAAGAAATGAAAAGGGTTTTCAAAGGAAATTCTTAGCTTTCCACTAATATAAATTATGCTTTAATTTGAATTTAATAAATAATTATTAATGATTTTCTATTTGAATTATGACTAAAGTCCTAATTGATAGGCTGATTGAAAAACATCTATAGCTTTCAGATGGTATTACATTTTTTGAATCTAAAAAATGCATCAGACTCCATACTTCACATACTAGAGGATTAAAAAAAATAAAATTGAATTTCATGAAGTTTTGACCAAGTTAAGGTGGTCAGACATACGAGGTTTTATATTTTTTAAAAGTTGTAATAAAAATTCATAATTAATTATTTACTTGGAAAACAATTACAAAAATATGCATCACATCGGACATGAATTCTTATATATAAAATATTATAAAAAATATTATCATTTTATTGTGGTTAAGGTGGTCAGATAGACACGCTTCTTATTTTTTCCCTAAATTTAAGTACTACTGCATTGAAATTTCAAATTTTCACCAAATAGTTTTTAAAAATAAAAATAAACCTAGTAGTTTAGAAACTACATTCAATTTTCTATAGATTCTATTGTTAGATATTTTTAAAATAATATAGATAACTTATTCAATTTTTTACGTCAAGTTTCCTAACTCTGATTTTTTTGAATTTTTTGCCACTTAAGTGCCTAAATTTTCCATCATGATCCTGAAAATACCCAAAAATTAACTATGTAATGCTCCATATAGTCTGGAATTAATGTGAAACCTATATTAATTGATAGAGGATTGTGCAAGATTTCATTTGAATCTATTTGGAGAGGCCTTTATTAAGTTTGGTAGGAGATAAAGAAAATTTTCTATAGGTTGCTCTGTTGCTTAGGGTCTCTTAGGGTTTGTTGAAGAAAATGAAATTTTAGGCCATTCCACCGTAGGTTAGATTTGAGAATTGGTGGATGGGCCTATTAGGAGTGTGATTTATGATTTTTAGGGTAGTGAGGGAGGGTGATGTTGTTGAAGGTGAAATAGCATGTACCCTAGCTTGACAAGTTTGAGTGTCAAGCATGAAATTGTTGGTTTTAGTGTAGGACAATAAGAAATTGGTGTGAACTATGGAAACCAATGGGGAAATTGGAAGTTTGGTGACTAGTTGGAACTGTCTGTGAAGAAATTCAAGTTTGGGGTGAGGAAAATCTAAGACCTCCTTTGGAAAAGAGGCCTAATTAGGCCTAGTAAACTGTGTTGAAGGAAAATTTTGGTGTGATGGTCCAAAACAACCCTTGGAAAGGGTTTCGTATGTTGAAAGGTAGAAAAATAGGTTTCTCAAACTATTGGATTCAAGTCCCTAAAAGACCTTCATAGAGAGTTATAGTTGGATAAGTGTGTCCATTGACCTACAAGGAAGTAGGTGGGTTATCAAAGGAAGATACCCTAGAAGGATTTTGTAACCTTGTAGACTAGTTGTATTTAGTTTGTTTGATTCTAATATCACCTTTCCTTGCATCACTAACATGAGGTTTAAAAGATTTTAGGTCCCAAAAATCTCAAGCTAATACAATTCTATTTAATTCGCTACATGTTATCCTTAGTAAACAATCGTTACAATGAAAACACCTCTAATGAATCTCTAATGAAAAGTAGGGTATGAAATTGAAAACTCAATCAATTAACTCTTTACCCTTGAAGATTTACACATCAAACAAGTTGATTTCCCACACAAACTAACACTAGGCCACAAAGGGAAACAAATAGGGTTTTTCTAACATAATTTATAGAGGGGAACTCAAACCCACAACCTAAAACCTATTTTGGATACTCATTACGTCTCTTGATAACATATCAAATTTGCAATGGTGGTTTTTTTGGAACCTAATGGTCTAATTTCTATTGCTACACTTGAATAAGAAGCCTAATTAGGCTTGTGCAAATAGGCATCTATTGGTTTCACATGCTTCCAACCTCCACTCTTCCAACCAAATCCATATACATGTAAAATATATCCTAATTTAACTATTCCAACCCTTTCAAACTAATTTACAAGAGCTCTTATTCAAACCCTAATATCTATGCATCATTTCTGCCTTAAAAGCACGAGTTTAATCAACTAGGGCATCAACCCATTTGCCAAAATCCTCGTCCCTAGGTCCTACCAACACCATGAAATAAAATTAAATCCTACCTACTCCCATTCCACCAGTTTTTAGCCCATTTCACTAGTAGAATGGCTCAAAACTTCATTTTCTTCCCTCAAAACCCTAAAACCTAGGTTTTGAAAGCAATTTTTAGAAAAACTGCTCTAACTCACAAAACTTTATGAAATTAGATGCCACAAGATTCAAATGAAGGCTAATTCACTCCTTCATAAATTCCAATGCACCAAAGTTCATTCCAAGTCCGTACCAGGCCATACAAAATGTTGTAGTAGTAGAATTATTCCTTTTCCAACACAAAAAATAGAGTTTAATTATGTTTCAATCTTCAATACAATTGCTAGAACCTTGTTTCAACCATTTCAAAGCTTATTTAACCTTTACCAACCATATCCAACTGAATACAACTGAATTTTGAAGATGCAACCATTCAACTTCCCTTTTACATCAAAAAATGTAAAGTTGCATAATAACTTTTTACAACTTTTTTTGCAAAATGACAACTTTTCACAACTTATTACCAAGTGACTAAAAAACATGATAAAACATGACAAGTGGTTTTAAAATACATTACTACATTATATCAACAAAAAAGAAAACAAAAATTAACACCTAAGGTTCCTCCTTTTACATCATGAAAACAATGGTGCCTTGCACAATACTCCCAGGGAAAAAAGGAACTCAAGTCCCCTTGAGGACAATGCTACAAAGTAGATTAATGTTTGACCATGATATTATCTAACCTCCAAGTGATTTCACCATTTGGTAACCCCTTCCACTAAATAAAATACTAGAAAGGTGCATCATCCATTGTCTTCTTGAAGTATTTGGCATTTTGGATATGTTCCAACTTTAGAGATTTATTTGGTGGATGATACCTAACATATTATTTACTTAAAATTTTGTTGAACACACCTCTTTACCTACTATTATACCTCTTCCATCCTTGTAATGCACATTCTCTTTCACACATCTCTTTGTAACTTACCCTTAACCTCTTCAACTTTTCCTTTCATCTCTTCCATCTGATGTTCTGCCCCTATGACCGCTGCTTGTTCATGCATACTATCCTCTAACTTAAAAGGAATGAAATGGCCAATGTCCTTTGAAAACAATGAGTGAAATACCTCATTTACCCTCACATAAAAATACCCCTTAAACCAGCCTTGAATCCCAAAAATCAATTCATCCTTGACCTTCATCACATCAGATTTTGACACCAACCCGATATCATTTCCCTCCATAATTAGATTCTTAATTTTTGTTGTCTTCACATCTCCAAGTCTATGGGTGGGTGCAAACTCCATGTGCTTTTCTTCCTCTACCTTTATGAACTCTTTCCTACCTACCATCATCACATTGGTTTCCTTATTTTGTCCTTTGTTCTCCTCTATCAATGGTGTCAAAGTATAAGAGATTCCATCTTTGTCTATCTCATAAGTATTTCTCCTACCATCATACATAGCATGCCTATCAAATTTCCAAGGCTTCCCTAATAGCAAATGGCATACATCCATCGGAAATACATCACATAGAATTGTCATTATACCCTCCTATATTGAACTCCACCCAACTTTACTCATTTACCATAACATATTGACCCTCATTCAACCAGGAAACTTCATAAGCAGTATCATGTGGTGTTCTAGGAAATTTTAGTTTCTCAACCATTTCAATGGACACCATATTATCAGTACTACCTAAATCAGCTACAACCATACATACCTTACCCATGCACTTACAATTTGTTTTGAAGAGTGTTCTTCTTTGTGATGGATCCTTCTCTTTTGATGCTTTGATGAGAGTCCTTCTTACTATCAGAGATTCTCCGACTTCAGGAGTAGCTTGTTGTAATGTTGAGCCCATAGTTTCACAATCCTCTCCTTGAGCAATCTAATTTCTCCTTTCTCCACCAGCTGAAGTAGAGGCTATACCTTCATTGCACTGCCAAGCTTGATGTCCAAATTTGTTTCATTGAGAACATCTTCTTATGAATCCTTGTGACCCTCTTTTTTGACCTCCAAATCTGCCTCTGAAGCCTCTCCTACCACCTCTAAATCTACTTCTTTGATCAACAACTTTTTCTTTGTCCTTTCTTGTATCTCCTTGACTTTAATATGACTAACTTGGGGTAGAAAATGTTCCTCTTCCTCTATTATTTCTGCCTCTGCCCCTATTTGACTTGTCTTTCCTTCTCTTAATCTTTTCTTCTACCTTTATTTCCATTTGATAACATTCCTCAAGTATCCTTGGATTATGCAAACTCAACTCATCCTGAATGTTTAATCTTAACCCACTAAGATATTTAGCCACCTTTTCTACATCATCCTCCATGTGACCTACTATTATACTCAACTTGTAAAACTCATTAGTATAAGAATTAACATCCATTTCTCTTTGCTTCAAATGTTGAAGTTTCTTATACATTTGAATTGCATAATAATTTGGTAGAAACCTGCCCTTAAGCTTTGCCACCATTATGTCCCGAGAAACAATTTTTGACTTACCTTTCTTCCTCCTCTCAGTTTTCTCATAATCCCACCATAATAGTGCATGCCCCTTCATTTTTTTCTTTTCTATCTTCACTCTTTGTTCCTCAGGTACATCCTCACATTCAAAATAATTATCAAGTGTTGCAAGCTAGTCCAAAAGTTCATCATTCAAATTACCTCCATACATTATCAAATCCATATTTACCTTGTTTTTATCTCCCTTGATTGCTATCAATAGCTTATCCATCCTCTCCTCATTAGGATCGAATTCCTCTTCATCTTGAATTTTTTCTTGAGGGGTTTCCTTTTCCCCTTCCTCTTCACTATCACTCTCTTCACTAGTGACTACACCTCTTCTCTAACTAGTTTCCACAACCTCTAGCCTTGCTACTAACCTATATTTTAGTTCCTTCAACCTTCTAATCTCCCTTTCAGTCATCTCTTTCATCTCTTGCATTTCTCTAGCCACATAGTTACCTTTTGGAGGCATCTTGATCACTTTTTGCTTCACACCTTCTCTTCGTTACAGACCTACCTATTCTCTAATACCAATTTGATGCAAATCAAGGTATCAAATTCAAAACTCAACCAATCAAATCTTTACCAAAATATTTACACCTCAAACAAGTTGATTTCCCACACAAACTAACATTAGGCCATGAAGGGTAGCAAATAGGGTTTTTGTGGCATTATTTGCAGAGGGAAACTTAAAACCACAACCTAAAACATGTTTTGGATACCCATTAAGCCCCTTGATAACATACCAAATTTTCAAGGGTGGTTTTTTTGGAACCTAATGGTCCAATTTGTGTTGCTACACTTGAATAAGAAGCCTAATTAGGCTTGTGCAAATAGGAATCCATTGGTTTCACATTTGTCTAGCCTCCACTCTTCAAAACAACACCGTAAACATGTAAGATATATCCTACTTCAGCTATTCCAACCCTTTCAAACCACTTTCCAAGAAATTTTATTCAAACCCTAACATCTATGCATCATTTTTGACTAAAAAAATGAGTTTAATCAACTAGGGCATCAATCCATTTTCCCAAATCCACATCCCCTACTCTTGCCAACACCATGAACTCAAAATACATCATATCGACTCCCATTCCATTGGGTTTTAGGTCATTTCACTAATGGAATGGCTCAAAACTTAATTTTCTTCCCTCAAAACCCCAAAACCTAGGTTTTCAAAGTAGTTTTCAGAAAAAATTCTCTAACTCACAAACCTTAATGAAGTAAGATTCCACAAGATTCAAATGAAAGATAATTCACTCCTTGATCAGTCCCAATGCATCAAAGTTCATTCCAAGGCCATACCAGGCTATACAAAATGTTGTAGCAGAAAAATTATGCATTTTCCAACCATTTCAAAGCCTATTTAACCTTTACCAATCATATCGAACTGACTAGAACTAATTTTTTAAGATGCAACTGTTCAACTTCCCTTTTACATAAAAAATGCAAAGTTGCATAGCAACTTTTTGCAACTTTTTTTGCAACTTTTTTTGCAAAATGATAACTTTTCACAACTTATTACCAAGTGACTCAAAAAAATGAAAAAAAATGACAAGTAGTCTTAAAATACCTTATTCATAAAATTAACACAAAACCAAACAAAACATAACACCTAACCTCCTTTTACATCATTAAAACTATGGTTCCTTGCACCATAGTTTTCCATTTGGGATGGGGGAAAAAATATCCTTGTTCTTGCTAACATGTTTTAAAAGATTCTAGGTCCCAAAAATCTCAAGATGATACAATTCTATGAATTTCACCACATTTTATCCTTAGTAAACAATCATTATAGTGAAAAAACCTTTAGGAATCCCTCATCGAGAGGAGCAACAAAGGAAAAAAAATACTTGACAGAAGCCTACCTCCCTGAGAGAATGCCCTTTGAGCCGAGCTAAGTGCTGATAGGAACACATCTTTCCTAGACACCACCCACAAAAAAAAAGTCTTCCAACTTATGTATCTTACCCCAAATCAGACCGAGGCCAGACAAATAAAGAGACCCCAGCCAACCACCACAAACAACACCACTAAAACCAAACTCGATGCACAAAGAGTTCAAAGGAGGAAAACACAACACGTAAACCAACCAAACCTAACTCCTAAGGGAATAGGTCAAGATCATCTTAGAAGTAACTCCATGGGAAACAAAGATAATCACAAAAAAAATATGTCTTTCTCGAGAATGGTCTTGAAATTTTCATGATTAGAAATCTTAATCAGCATGCCATTTGGACTATCAGCATTGACCCCCAAATTGGCTAGCCAATCGATCACACCATTGGCCTTGTTGGTAGGAAGGGGTTCAACCACATAGTCACAACTATAAATGGAAGATGGAGAAAACATAAAATAACTAGAAAAATCATAGAGACAACATAAATACAAATGCAAAAAACATGCAACTTTATATATATTCCACCTTGCTTCAAAATTACAAAATTATAGAGGACATGCTTTGTTTTACACAACAAAATAAAACTAAAATATTTGGATAGATGTCCAATACAAAAGGTTCTACAATCACACCAAAAACTTAAAATAGCTAGAATCATGTAGCTAGAATTGTCACTGGGTTGCGTCTAATAAACAATATTTTTGCACTACTGTTGTCTTAGCAAACATTCCCTTCTTTTAAATATACTTTTCTTGCTACAGGTTCAACACTCCAATACAAAAAAATGGACTATCTCTAATGATTGAAAAACATTCCTTTTGTTTGTTTTCAGCTCATGAGAATGAGTGCTAAAATTCAAAATCCAAATCCATCTACCTTAATTAAAGCTGGCAGGCTACATGTCAAATAGTGCAATCTCAAAAATGAGTGCTTAGTTCATATTAAAAAATGCCTACCAAATTGAATGTTGTAGGTTTATGTTGGGGGAAATTTGAGAATCTTCAATCTGACATGGGGTGCTTACTTGGAGATTAATTAGTATCCCAACATTCCCCCTTAATCTTAAGTTAGCTGTCCCTCCGAAGCTATCCACAATGCCAAGCCTATCTCTTAAGCGTTCAAAATTGTCCTTTGGTAATGCCTTGGTGAAGATATTGACAAGCTGCTACTTGGATTTGCAATAGTGTAATTCAATCTCACCTTGTTCTACTAACTCCCTAATGAAGTGAAAATGAATCTCAATGTGTTTGCTTCATCCATGGAAGATAGGATTCTTTGTCAATGCTATTATGGAAACATTGTCACAACATATGACTGTGTTGTCTTCTTGTTGTTGATGTAAATCTGCAAGGATCCTCCTCAACCAAATAGCCTAATATGCTACTACATTTCTTGCTATGTACTCAGCTTCTATTGTGCTGAGAGAGACAATGGGAAGCTTATTGGATTCCCATGAGATTGCACCCGATCCCATGTTGAATACATATCCCGATGTGCTCTTCCTATCATCTATATTTCCTACCCAATTACTATCTATGAAACCATCTATCTTAATTCATTAGATGCACCATACATGATGTCATAACCTGCTATTTCATTGACATACCTCAAGATCCTCTTTCCTACTTGCCAATGTGCGTCCTTAGGTTTCTACATGAAACTAGATATTAGGCTTACTACATACATCAAATCAGGCCTAGTTGATGTCAAATACATCAAACTTCCACCCTTACTTTTGTAGAGGGTTGGGTTCACTTACTGCTGTCATCCTTTTGCAGTTTTAGACTTGTTGTTGTTGGTGTGGGGGAAAGTTTGTTGCTATGCATTTTAAATCTTCTTAAAATCTGTTTGGAATAATTATATTGTGAAATAAAAATTCCATGTTGTGTTGTTGAAATTCTATCCAAGAAAATACTTCAACAAACCTATATCCATCATCTCAAATTTAGTTTTCATCACTTCTTTAAAATTAGCAATTTTGTTGTCACTGTTACTAGTAAAAATTAGAACATCTACATACAAAACAACAACTAAAATATCTCCTTGAACTACTTTGATGTAGAGTGTGGACTCACTACCACTCTTGCTAAAGCCATTGCTCAACAAAAAAGTGTCTATTCTACTATACCACGCTTGAGGTACTTGTTTTAGCCCATAAAGAGTTTTTTAGAGCCTATACACTTTGTCCTCTTTCCCTAGGACTTCATAGCCAGATGGATGTTCCACATACACTTCCTCCTTTAGCACTCCATTCAAGAAGGCTAACTTTACATCCAGTTGAAGCACTTTCCATTGATTTTGTGTTGTAATTGCTGACTGTTCACACTATTTCTAGCCTTGAAACTAGTGTATATGTCTCATCATAGTCTATACCGAGTTGCTATTTGTACCCTTTGACAACTAGCCTTGCTTTGTGTCTTTCAATATTACCTTTAGCTGTACACTTGGTCTTATAGATCCACTTCATTCTAGTGACTTGTTTACCCTTGGGTAAATCAGTTAGCTTCCATGTTTGGTTCCTCTTTATAGCTTCCAACTTTTCATCCATGTCCATACACCACTTCTCATCTTTCACCACTTCCTCAAAGTGTGCTGGACCACTATAGGAGAAAAGTGCAAAATCCAAATTCTCATAAAAAATAGCATGTTGTGTGCTATCATAAATTTCCCTCACACTCTTTGTCTTTCGTGGCATCAATGATGCAAGTGTAGGGTCTGAATTGACTTCTGAGCTTTTTCTACTTTGACCTCTAGAGCTACTGTACTGCTAACTATTGGAGCTACTACTTTGCTAAATCCTGGAGCTGCTCCTCTACTATCTTTGTTTAGAGCTAATGTTCTATTGAACACCTGTAGAGTTACTATTCTACTACACATCACCGAAGCTATTGTTTTCTAATGCTCTACAATAGTTTCTTCCCAAGCTACTACTCTCTTGAGCTCCCCTAATGTTGTCATCTGAAGCTTCTTCATCATTAAAGGGTATTGTGACTAAAATACACGTTGTGTCATCCATTGTTCCATCCCATGCTTCATTCTCAATGAACACAACATCCCTGCTAATCACTACCTTATTAGCAATGGGATTGTACAATTTGTAGGCTTTTGACTCCTCACTATAGCCTATGAAAATTCATTTTTCTCCTTTATCATCAAAATTTTTCTTCTCTTTTGGCACGAATGCATATGCCACACACCAAAATATCCTTAAGTTCTCAACACTCCATTTGTTGTTTTCCCATTCCTCTTGTGGAATCTTATCATAGACAGCCTTTGTGGGGTACCTTTTCAGTATATAGACTGTTGTTGCTACAACTTCTCCCCAAAATATGTGTGACAACCCTTTTTGTTTTAGTATATTTTCTTCCATATCTTGAATAGTCCTATTTTTCCTCTTGACCACTTTGTTTTGGATTGGAGTATACCTAGTTGTGAATTGTTTGTGAATTCCCTCACTCCTAAAAAAATTTAGGAATTTTTCATAGATGTACTCTCCCCCTCTATCTATTCTAAGGGATTTGATATAGTGAGGGTAGGTGTAGGATCATGATGGGCCAAAAAGTGGCGATATGATGGGTATGTGTAGGGTATGTCGTTGACTACTTTTTTTACCCAAAAATTGATGAAATGAAAAGGGTTTTTAAAGGATATTCTCAACTTTGCACAAATATAAATTATGCTTTACTTTGAATTTAATAAATAACTATTATTCATTTTCTATTTGAATTACAACTAAAGTCCTCATTGATAGGCTGATTGAAAAACATCTATAGCTTTCAAATGGTATCACATTTTTTTAATCCAAAACATGTGTCACATTCTATGCTTCACATACTATATAGGATTAAAAAAAAAATGAATTTCATGAAGATTTGACCAAGTTAAGGTGGTCGACACGAGTTTTTTATATTTTTTAAAAGTTGTAATAAAAATTCATAATTAATTATTTACTTGGAAAAATACAAACAAATATGCATCACATTGGGACATGATTCCTCTACTTATATCTAAAATCTTATAAAAATATTATCATTTTATTGTGGTTAGGGTGGTAAGACAGACACCTACTTCTTATTTTTTCCTTGAAATTTAAGTACTACTGCATTGAAATTTCAAATTTTCACCAAATAGATTTTTTTTTAAAACAAACCTAGTAGTTTAAAAACTACATTCAATTTGCTATAGATTCTATTCTTACATATTTTTAAAATAATATAGATAAATTATAAAAAAATTTACATCAAGTTGCCTAACTTTGATTTTTCTTAATTTTATTGCCACTTACAGGCCTATTTTTTCCATCATGATCCTACACATACCCATGACCACTCTCCTTTTCAATTGTTGCCTTAAACCATTTAAATTTATCAAAGAATTCTAATTTGTTTTTCAAGAAATAGACCCAAATTTTTCTACTGTAATCATTCATAAAAGTCATGAAATAAGTGTTTCCTCCTAAAGTGGGGGTTTTCATGGGTCCACACAAATTGTGTGCACTAAATCAAGAGGTTCTCTTGCTCTCATAGAATACACTAATTGAAAGGGTTGCCTATATTTCTTTCCTAAGATGCAAGCCTCACACTTTTCATCAGGTTCTACAATAGATGGCAGACCTCTAACCGAGCCTTTCCTAGACAATAAACTAAAACTAGAAAAGCTTAAGTTCTCATACCTTAAATGTCATAGTTTGGACGAGTCTTTGATGAGTGTCCTTAATGCAAAATTTTGTTCGACTGTTGATTGTTGTGCGACTATTGTGAGTGTTAGCGAACATTGTTGTTGTTGTCCTTTTGTTGTGTCTATCATAGATACTATGTGCATCCTGAGAGGAAACATTCTATTTCTTGTCATTTGCACTATAGCCATTAATTTCTTGCTACCTCATCTATCAAATATCTTGCACTCCCCATTGTCCATCAAGATTTTTTAGCCATTTTGGACCATTTTTCCAATGCTCAATAGATTGTGCTTTGTGTCGGGGACATAATAAACATCTTAGATGTTATATCTTTCACCATTCTTGGTTTGGATGCTGACAACACCTTTTCCAATGATGGAGACTTTCTCATCATTTCCTGGGATTTTGATTTCAATTTTTTATGTTGCTATCTATGGAGGAAAAAAAATTCTTGTTACAACTCATGTGGTTGTTCATCTGCTGTCCAAGTACCATACTTCATCACTATTGTGTTCAACAAGATTGCAAATGATGAATACATTGGACTATTTGTCATTTGCAACCTTGTTCTCATTTGGTACATTGGAATTTTGACTCCCATGGTCATGTTGCTTCTTCCTAAACTCACTAACATAATGGCCATACTTGTGATAGTAATAACACTGCACATTACTTTTTCCATTCCTTTGATTTGAACTACTATTCTTCTTTTGATTTTGGTCTGTTGATTGTGAGTTGCTTGACTCCTCGGTGTTGTTAAAACCTCCTCTTCTAGAATTACTTCTTCCTTTGCCCCTTTAACCTTTTCCTTTTCTATTTCTTCCTCTTCCCCAACCTCTTCCATTGGTTTGAGCTTTGAATGCTTTCTCTAGGGAAGGAGTAGATTTGTTCAACCACTGCTCATGGGTTTGTAGTGAACCCATCAAATCATCTATAGTCATTTTGGATAGATCCTTTTCCTCTTCAATGGAAACGACTATAGGATCAAATATAAATAGTAGAATTCTTAGGTTTTTCTCAATAATCCTTTGCTCTTCCATTGTTTCCCCATTTATTCTTAAATTATTAATCAAACTAGAAACCTTAGTGTGAAAGTCAAAAATTGACTCACCATCCTTCATTTGTAAGGTCTCAAAATATCTCCTCAAGAGCTACAACTTAACTAACCTCCCATTATCAGTCACCTTATAACTATTTTGCAACATTTCCCAATCTTTCTTTGCATAGTCTGCTGCTGCAATACATAGGAAAATTGCCTCACTCAAGGTTGCCTCAATAAAACTGAGGGATTTTGCATCTTTCATATGGGTCTCCTTCAATTGATTCTTTTGTGCATTAGAAAGGGTTGCAAAGGATGTTGGTTCTATGATGTCATTAAACCCATTTGTGATGAAATCCCATAGGTCACTAGCAACTAGAATAGTCCTCATCTTCTTAGCCCATATGTCATATTTTTTCCATCGAAGTTTAGTGGCTACTGCCAACCTTTTCTCTCACCTGCTGCCATTCTTTCTCATATTTGAGAAAATAGATAATTCCTAGATTCCTAGGGATTTTCCACAACACACCAACAATAACAAACTAACTGACTTACTACAAAAAAAATAGGGTTTTGATTCCACTTGTTGGTAGGTAGGGGTGCAGACACATAGTCATAGCTATAACTAAACAATGGATAGAACATAAAATAACCAAAAAAATCACATAGACAACACAAATACAAATGTAAAAAACATGCAACTTTATATATATTCCACCTTGCTTCTAAATTACAAAATTACAAAGGACATACTTTTTTTTACACAACAAAATAAAACTAAACTATTTGGAAAGATGTCCAATACAAAAGGTGCTACACTCACACCGAAAACTAAAACTAGCGACAATCTCGTAGTTGCAGTTGTCACTACACTTCATTTGATAAACAATATTTCTACACTGGTACTATCTCAACAAACGTTCCCTTCTTTTGAAAATACTTTTGCTACTACAAGTTCAACACTCTAATACAAAAAGCTGACTAACTTTAATGATTGCAAAACAATCCTTTTATTTTTTTCAGCTCATGAGAATGAGTGCTACAATTCAAAATTAAAATCCATCTACCTTAATTACTGTTGGTAGATTGTAGGTCAAATGATGCAATCTCAAAAATGAGTGCTTAGTTCAAATTCAAAAATACCTACCAAATTAAATGTTGCAGGTTTACGTTGGGGGAAATTTTATAATCTTCAACCTAATGTGGGGTGTTGACTTGGAGATTAATTTATTCTAGTAAGAATCACAATAAACATGCACCAAGGATAAGTTCATTTATTCTAAACATTTTCACGCTCGCTTCACCAACTTCTAATTGACACTATGTTTTTTTCTTATATTATTTATGCAAATGAGAGAATCACCTTTGATGTCCACATTTAATTGTTGTCTTTGAATGAATTCTTCCAACCCATATAAAGAGAAATGAATTCTATCTTTTTCTTAGAAGAAATACCATATGAACCAACCACAACCCAAAGGAATCCACCACCTTCATCTCGCAAGACACAATGAAAACCAGCGTGACCAGGATTTCCCTGTTCCACACCATCAATATTTAACTTCACTCTCCCACACTTGGGAGCCACCCATTTAACAACCCTTACCAACCAATGTACCCACCACATTTGAAACCCTGAGGCCAGGCCACATTTAACCAATCTACTCATCCCAATTGGTGTACAATATTTCTCTGCATTTCAAATTTTTTTTATTCAACATATCAACCAACACCTGCTCAATTATTAATAAAAATTCTCCCACCTAGCACTTGAAATCTTTAATAATTATATGATTTCACTCCTTCCAAAGGTTCCACACCATTATGGAATGGTCACATTCCCAAATTCCACCCCATAAGTTCTTCGAGTACACCTTCAACCAATTGTGTAAAAATTCAACTAGGTTTGTGTTCCTGGGGCCATGCCAATTAAGTTTTTCTTACAATAAATCCTAACAAGCAGTGGCCAAAGTGCACAAAACACACTTAGAGGCCTCGAAAATCCCAATATTCTATAATATATCCCTTGTCAAAATATTATAATGCATTTCCAACCATAAGAATGCATTAAATTTTGAGAGAAGAATACTACCCAAAAACAAGTATTTATGCCACCCAGTCTTCTCCTAAACCTCAATCTAAATTTGATATCACAACTTCACAGTATATATTACAAACATTACTCCACACCAAATAATGTCATCAACTTGATTGTTCATCTACAACTTACACTCTTTCAACCAAGCCACTAATCTGTACTTAGCCTCTACATCCAAATCTAAAACATCAAAATATTTCCACTACCAATGGGAAGATCCCAAACTGACATCATTTGTAACATAGTCAACCACTTTTAATCTAAACCTAGATGAAAGATTCTACCTAATTCCAACTAGATCCACATCATATCCCAATCGGGCATTCTTGTCCCAAGAATCAACCCAGAAGTTAGTGGAGGAACCATTTCTGAGACACCAAGTTAAATGATTTGTGATGATATGGCAAAATTCACAGATAAAATTATATAAGGCCCATCCAAGTAGAGGATTAGCAATCATCAAAATACACTTGGGGTCCATTGAATCCAAATATTTGCATTGCATAAGATTGGACCACCTCCTTTCAGGTGAGGGAAAAAATTTCCAAACTAACTTTGCTCCCAATGCATGATTGAAGAGAGTGATATCTATCATGCTAGCTCCACCATCTTTGATATCTCTACAAATAGATTCCCATCAAAGAAGAAAAATTTTATGATAGTCTTTTGAACCTTCCCAATTTTTTTCTGAATATGTTCTCCTAAACACCAACAACTTGCTTCGTGAGTTTTAAGCATGACATACCAAATATAGGAATAGCCCCTAAGACATGTTTCACCATCATGATTCTCCCACCAAGAGAGAGCCACCACCCATTCCATGAAGATGCTTTCCTTTTGTATTTTTCAATACATTCAGCCCAAAGTGATAGTCAAATTGCACCTTTAAAAAGAGGGACACAAAGGTATTTTTATGGGAGAGCTTCCACGAAAAAACCCAAAACCCGGGATATCCTTAAATGTTGACATTCCTTCTTAGTATTAAAGAAATATATTTTAGTATTTTCTTTGTTGATTAATTTCCATGAAAAAGTGCTATATTGTACCAAAGTCTCCTTCATCACAATGGCCTCACTAATTGAGGGTTCCCCTAAGAGAGCAGTATCATCGAAAAATTGAATGTGAGATAACGACTGGATATCCTTGGCCACCTTGACACCATACCACACACCCCATGATACCCTCACCCTAATGGATTATCCAAGATCCTCCACCATCAACACAAATAGGAAGGGGGAAGTCATATCCCCCTGCTGCAGACCCCTTTCCAGTTAGAAGAAACCACACAAAGAGTCATTAACAGATATGAAAAATCTTATTGATGAGATGCAGAAAAAGATATCAAGATGCCCCACCATCAACACAAATAGGAAGGGGGAAGTAATATCCCCCTACCACAAACCCCTTTCCAATTAGAAGAAACCACACAAAGAGTCATTAACAGATGTGAAGAATCTTACCGATGAGATGTAGAAAAAGATATGATGAATCCACTCTTTACAAAAGCCCAATTTTGCTAGAACTAAAGACAAAAACCTCCAGCTCACCATACCATCTAGGCTTTCTTAATATCCAATTTGAAAATCATGTACTTCAGTATATCTATCATTATTGAGTGTACTGATTCATTAGCGAGGATGTTTTTTTTGTAATATCTCTCCCAAGCATGAACCCATTTTGATATTCTAAAACAATATTACTAAGAATTGACATTAGTCTATTGGCCATAGCATTATAAATTATCTTATAAAGCATATTGCATAGAGAGATGGGTTGGTAATCAGCTAAAGAGTTGCACTCATACTTCTTGGGAATTAAGGTGATGATGGTGTTATTTATTTCCTTAACAAATTTTCTTTTCCTCTTGAATTCCTCAACAACCTCCCAAATATCCACGCCAATGAAAGACCAACATTTTTGAAAGAATAAATCCATAAAGCTATCAGGCCCAAGAGCTTTGTCTAGGTTCAAAATAAAAACCACTCACTTCATTTCATCCATAGAAAAGGGCTCCATTAACATACAATTATCATCATTAGAAACCTTAGGAAAGATTTCATCTAAAAATTAGACTTGCAAAACATCATGACCATCCATGGGATCTAGAAGATCCATGAAAAATTGAATGATGATTCTTTCAATTTCTTCGACCTTTGAATGAACTTGACTGTTCGAGCCAACAACCTAAAAAATTATGGTTGAACGTCCTTTTGTCCTTTATAGAATTGTGGAAGAATTTATTATTTCCATCTCCCACTTCCAATGAAGATTTCATTTCCTTGTCCTTCCAAAAAAAATCATTTCTTTTCGAAATCTCCCAATATCTATCCAGAAGAGCCTTTTCATTAGCGTACTCCTCTTGATCCATCCCATCTCAAATGAATTTATCATTGAGGTCCTCTAGGTCATTCTCAATAGCCTCTTGTTCCTAAAAAAATTCTTTAAAGTTTTTTTTGTTGCAATCCTTCTATTTTATCTTAATGTGAATGAGCCTTTTTACAAAAACAAAACTTTTTATGCCACCGGATTTTGGAATCTCTGACCACCATTTTTCCAAAAGACCAAGAAGATTCAAACTCCTGAACCACATCCGCTCAAATTTAAAATATGAGTTTTGAGGCATGGAAATTTCATTAATTTATAGGATTATGGGAAAGTGATCCGAGAGAGAAAGAGGAGAAGCTAACAAATCCAACCCAACCTACTTCTCTAACCACTTAGAGGAAACTAGAAAATGGTCAAGTCTTTCTATAATATTAGTGAAACTTGCATGATGGTTAGTCCAAGTAAATATAATTTTTTCTTGCTCGAGACATCCCACAATTGATTACTCTCAACAAAGACCCTGAAATATTTTATAATTGATTTTTATTTCTATAAACCACCACTCTTCTCATCCAAACTAAGGATGACATTGAATTCAACATGAAGAATACATTTATGATGACTGATGGCTAAAATAAAACTTCAAAGTGAATGCCAAATTTTCATTTTTTCTTTAGACATGGTGGATCCATAAACAAAAATAATCTAAATAGATATCTTTGAACAGTGACTCATAACCCTACAACAAGCCCATGATTGACTCCCACATTCGCTATCAATGGCTACACTCAATTTCTCCAAATGACACTTGAGCAAGCCTTTCTTGTTAGGGGAATTTAAGCCCCTAACATTCCATTTCATGATCCTCATTGGCCCCCAAGGGAGGCCTTACCTCCCTAGGATCTCAACATGTACTTCTTAATGGAAGTCAAGCCTTTCTCAATAGCAATTTCATTCCTCTTTTGTTTGTTGGTCTTACGACCTTTTCCTTTTTTTGTTCCTACACATTGTTTAAGAGTTTGTGTGGTAGTCTAACCAATACTTCTATGGTCAATGATCCCAAGCTCCTCATTGTCTTCTGACTCCACCTTCAACCACTTATCCCTCGACCATAATTCATAGGGGAAATGATGTAATCTAATCCAAATTGGGTGCCCATAAGGATTTGAAGCTCTCAAATCAAAGTTAGGGCACCACTTTTGTGTATAAATATAGTTAACATCAATTTTCCAAGATGATCTATTCAAAATCTCATCTTTGTCCCTCTCATTTTCAACATCAACAATGAAAAATTATTTAGGAAAGAAGTTAAATTTAATTGCTTCCCCACAATGTTTGCCAACCCACTCCTTGGTCTGATCTTGCAATCTCAGTCAACCCAAGATGCACTTGATCAGATTCATCTTTAGAATTTCTTTCATATCTCTATCAACCTTGGATGAAACATCCACAGTCGAAAGAATTCCATATTATGTGAAACCACTGTAGGGATTTCCTTTGCTTGCACCTTGCCATTTTTCAACTGAAACTTTCTCTTAATCCCACTAGATTTTTTAAAAGATATTAAGGGGGTATGTGCAGGATCACCATGGAAAAAATAGGCCCTTAAGTGGTGAAAAATTTAGAAAAATCAGAGTTAGGAAACTTGACGTAAAAATTTGAATAATTTATCTATATTATTTTAGAAATATGTAACAATAGAATCTGTAGCAAATTGAATGTAGTTTCTAAACTACTAGGTTTATTTAAAAAAAGAATCTATTTGGTGAAAATTTGAAATTTCAATGTAGTAGTACTTAAATTTTAGGGAAAAAATAAGAAGTAGGTGTTTGTCTGACCACCCTAACCACATAAAATGATTAATTTTTTTATAAGATTTTAGATACAAGTAGAGGACTCATGTCTCGATGTTCAATGCATATTTTTTGTAATTTTTTCCAAGTAAATAGTTAATTATGAAGTTTTTATTACAACTTTTAAAAAATATAAAAACTCATTTGTCTGACCACCTTAACTTAGTCAAAACTTCATGAAATTTTTTTTTTTAAAATCCTATAGTATGTGAAGCATAGAATGTGACACAAGTTTCAGATTCAAAAAATGTGACACCGTTTGAAAGCTATAGATGTTTTTCAATCAGCCTATCAATCAGGACTTTAGTCATAATTCAAATAGAAAATGAATAATAATTATTTATTAAATTCAAAGTAAAGCATAATTTATATTGGTGGAAAGCTGAGAATATCCTTTAAAAACCCTTTTTGTTTCATCAATTTTGGGTAAAAAATGGGCCATCCGCCACATACCCTACACATACCCATCATAACACCACTTTTTTGGTCCATCATGATCCTACACATACCCAAGGTTTGGTCCTTTGTTGTTGACACTACAAGTAGGAAGCCCCACCACTTCACTAAGAAGCATCCCCTTAACACCACAATAAACAAACTCGATTGTTAACATAGTAGAGATGACCTTGTGAGGTTTGAAACTTGGTTGCAAAAGGTCACCCCTCTCACTATATAATTTTTTATGAATGGTAATATTGTTTTAATAAATGTTCATTCATATATAAAACAAAAGGAGGGATAGTTTGGAGGAAATCAATCATTGAGATAATAGATGTAAGCCCCTTGATAAAACTAGAAAATAAGTAACTTAGCTTTGGATATTTAAATATGAGGAAAAATATGAATCCCAAGAATAAATTTAGGAGAAAACATGTGGGAATAGGGAAGATAAAAAAAGTCACCATGATTGTAACATGAAGCCCTATTTGAAGCATATAAGCCTAGAAAATACACTAGGCCAAAGATGTGAAATATTGACATAAATTAAACTTAATAGAGGAATTAGTGGGGCCATATATGTGAAGTTTTTCTTTGATTAGATAATAAAAGGTGCTAAACATAACTTAGGGGGGAATAATAAGGAAAAAATGTTATATATTTTTTGGGTAATAACTAACATACTATTTTTCTCATAAAATTTTATACCATTAATGATGAAACATTATGATATCTATAATTTTGGTTGTTGTTGCTAATAGATCTTAAAACTTCCATTACTAAGGTGGAGAGTTTTAGTGAATAGGGTTATTTCCATAACTAATTCACTTATTGGGTCCTTTTCGCACCTTATCATTGAAGTTTACTTAGGGAAATTTTAAGGAATTTTCACTTTATTTATCATGTCATTATATTAAGACATTTTTTATAATCTTGTGTTATTGTATGTCTCATCTTGGCCTATATAAAAAAATTTCTTCATTCATAACGTACACATTGATCATATTATAATTTAATTCTTTGATAGGAATACAATTTATTCTTGTCATATTGATCTTTTGAGTTATTTGTATTTTCCATAAGGCATATAGATCTTGGGTGGCTATATCCCTAAAAAAAATTACATGGAGGAACCTTAAGACACCTCCAAAACTATTTTTCATCAATTTATTTAGAAATAAAGAGTCATTTAAGAGATTTTTTTAAAAAAAATATTTGCAATGTTATCAAATAAAATCACATTATAATTAAAAATACAAATAAATTATAATAATAAAGTCAACATATCAAAATAAAAAGAAGATTAAGGATCATTATTCCTATAAAGAAGTGGATGAGGGTATTGTTAATTGGAGAGACCATGTAATAATTTTAAAGTTCTTAGGAGTTAGATCCAATTTAAAAAATAGAGGGATTATTTAATGATGCTAGGATCTACTATCCTAATTCAACCTCACAAAGAAACCATTTGTTACAACTTTTAAGAGTACCAAACCTAAGGAGATACCAATCCCATAAACTAAGCACCAACTTAGTTATCTGATGACAACAACCTATCATAATTACAACATAAAATATTATTAAAATTTATTTATTATGAACACAATTCAATGTTAAAACTTACTCTGCAATTTCCCAAGTTTTGTTGCTTCCACAACTCTCTTCTATGCTTTGCACCCCTTTGTTCTGCTCTATTTTTCTTCTTCTTCTTTTTCTTAGTGCATTTTTTGTTTGCCTTAATGCATCCTCACATACCTTTTGCAGCTCTCACATTTCTTTTCAATGTATTCTTTGTCTACCTCAGTAGCCTAGAATACCTTCTACACTATGCACTATCTATGTTTTTTCTTCTCACATAGTTACTCTCTTTAGACAATATTCTCATCATATGTTTTGTGTTGTTGATAACCAATGATGATTACCTCATGATTATCCACCATAATCAGATATTTTGTTAGAGTTATAGGATATCTTCTTCACTATCATACCCCTACATTGAGTTGCACAAAATTATTTTTTGGTGTAGATAATTTTCCCTCATTCTTACACTGTTAAACCCTAGGATCAAATATGCATTTAATGCAACCTTCTAAATATCCAATTTGATCTCAATCCCAACCTCTATAGCAATCTTTTCTACCACTCTAAAAATAAAATCTTCATTACATTTATCGTTGATGCAAGTAGAACATTTAATTTTCACCTCTATGTTGGTTTATAGGCGATGCCCTATTTACATAGACTTAGTTTTTTGTGATCTTTACGCTCAAATCTAGGTTGTCGATCAACTATCTTTGTACCATTATCCAACATCCTTCGTTCATCATCTTACCTTTAAACTTAACTATCTGATAAATAGTCTTTAAATTTCATTTGTTGATCTCCTTCATTGGGCATCGATGTAGTTCATATGACTTCATGTGTCATTCCCACAATGTGAATACATTTAGCTCAATCACCATTGGATCAATCACCATTCAATCAACACCATCCCCTACTATATTATTGGCTAAGAGAATGGGACCACAAAATCTTAGTGGGCTACTGGGAAACTACCATCTGTCTACCTTTGATGTCATTTTCCACTATCGCTCGATACTCATCGCTCATCACTAAAATATTCATGTATCAAAGGTGTATAAGTGTGATGCACTAACACCTAATGATGCAATAAAATTCTACCACCTGTACATGTTGAAGTCATAATCCACTTCCATCATTCATCTAACAAATCATCCAAAGAGTTTGGTTTACAACAATGATGTGAAGCAACCAAGCAATATTTTACTACATGTCTGCTAGATCCACCATCAAATTCTTCCATCATTTGATCAAAACCATGTTTAATCACCACCATTACTTGCTCCCCCATGAGGCATGGATAGGATCCCACCATAGGTGCCATGGGCTAGCGGGCATCATTAGATCTTTTTGATTACCAACATTGATTATACACCATCATGCATCACTGAACTATAAGTCATTTTCAAAGAAATTTCTATGATGCAAGGGAACTTAGTGATAGCCATTGGATCTTCAAAGGTTTTATCACAATCATTGATAAAGCATCATCACTTGAACAAAGGGAATCAAAAGTAAATCCTCTCAACATGTTGTGGTCTCCTTGATATGAACATACAAACCTCACCAACCTAGAGTACTAGGTGAAGGGGATGGTCATACTCATGACTTCAAAGGAATAAGCCATAACTTATGTGACTGATTACACCTATGCATAGTCAATGTGAAATCATAAAACCTGCTAGTCGCCATGACTGTAAAAACCTAGGGTTTAACTAGTAAACCCTAATTCTATCTGAGAGCACAAATAATTCCATTTTGAGCTCATCCTTCAACCTCAGGACCTACAAAGCATATTTCTAGAATTCACTAGAAAAATCCATATTGAATTTGGCCTTGGATTTCACTTCAGATTCCTAGAAGAGTACTCATAACAACAATGCATGATAATAATTACAATATTTTGTGAAAATTTTGCAACTTACACTCCATCTTCTAGAACCAAATCCTCAACATGTCATATCTCTTCTTAGACATCAATGACAACATACCCTTTATATAGGATTAGTTCCATCTCACTCATGATCCCCCTTTTGACATCAATGAAAACAATAAGCTAACAATCTCCTCCTTTGTCATTGATGGAAGAAATAAATGCTCCTACCAATTAACAAAATGGTCTAATACCAATTGAAACCTGTAACATTAAAACTCTGTACCAACTGATCCATTTACATAGAAATTCACTCACCTTTTCACATACATGCCAAAATTTCTCACCATGCTCCTATTTAGAGCATTTTTTCACATTTCCCCCCCTTTGACATCAATGGCAAGGGGAAGACTTCGCTTTAAAAAGTTGGAATCATTAATTATGCAATCATCTTGTCATTAGAAAGTTGTAAAACCATTGTTACTAGACTTGATCTGTCCTTTTTATTTCCAAGGATGAACAAAGTACAAGTGAAGCTCCCCCTGGATTCATGCCTTGTCACTAATGTTTAGTGATGTGATGTGGGAGAAATTACTCCCAATTTTTGTCTTAGATATTCAAATTCTTCTGTAGGAAGAGGATTGGTAAAAATGTTAGCTACTTGTTCTTTAGTGAGAACACACTCTAGGTTGACCTCTTTGTCTACAACCTTCTCTCTGATGAACTGATACTTGATGGATATGTGCTTTGTTCTAGAATGTATCATTGGATTCTTTGATATGTTTATAGACCATGAATTATCACAGAAAATTGAGATAGGTTCTTTGTACTCTACCTTCATGTCCTTGATTGTCTACTTCATCCATTAAACTTGAGTATAACATGCTACTATTGCAACATACTTTGCTTTTGTTGTGGATAGAGTGATTGATTCTTGTTTCTTACTCATACAAGAAACCAAATTTTTTCCCAAAAAGAATGCTCCAACAATGGTGATTTTCCTATCATCTATGCTTCCTACCCATTCATCCTCTATGTACGATGTCAAGGAAAAATCCTTACTCTTGGAATACCATAGCCCATAATCAACAGTTCTTTCGATATATCTGAAAATCCTTTTTACTGCATTGGCATGAGATTCTTTTGGTGCATCTTGAAACCTTGCTACCATACACACTACCTACATTATATCTGGTCTTGATGTATTTAGGTATAGTAAACTCCCAATCATTGTACATGGTTTGATTTTCATCTAGTGATTCATCTTATTTACTCAACTTACAACTAGTTTTCATGGGGGTACTAACTAGTCTAACATTCTCCATACCAAAATTTTTGAGCATTTCCTTATCATACTTGGTTTGAGATATAAATATCCATTTATCAGTTTGTGCAATTTGTAAACCAAGAAAAAATGACAACTCTCCTAACATAAACATTTCAAATTCATATTGTATATGTGCAGCAAATACTTTACACATTTTATCATTGTTTCCACCAAATATGATGTCATTGACATATACAACAACAATAATAATGTGCTCACCTTCTAATTTAAAATACAAATTTCTATCTGCACATCCCTTTTTGAATCCTTAAAGCTGAAAATACCAATCTAATTTGGAATATCATGCTCTAGGTTCTTGCTTTAGACCATACAATGCTTTCCTTATTCTTCATACATAATCATCATCTTCTAATAATTGAAAACCTTCTAGTTGTTCTATGTAGACTTCCTCTTCTAGATTTCCATTCAGAAATGTAGATTTAACATCCATCTGATACACTTTAAATCCCTTTTAAGCTGAAAATGCAAGAAACATTCTTATTGCCTCTAATCTTGCTATTGGTGCAAATGAATCTTCAAAGTCAATTCCTTCAACTTGTGCATATCCTTTGCACACTAGTCTTGCCTTATTCCTCACTACAACTCAATCCTCATTTAGTTTGTTTCTAAACAACCATTTTGTACAAATTACATTTTTTCTTGGGGGTCTAGGAACCAGTTCCCATGTTTTTTTTTCTCAATCTAATTTAACTCCTCTTCCATGGCTTCTATCCAACTCTCATCCTTGCTAGCTTTAGAGAAACTTTTTGGTTCAATCTAAGATAGAAGAGAAAACTTTACTTGTTCTTTATTCTTTGCAAATATTCTCCTATTTTGAATTCATTCATTTTTCCCCCAATTATTTTATTTGTAGGATGATATTTTTGCACATATTTTTCAAGCGCCTTCTCAAATTCTACTTCCTTAGATTCTCCTTCAATATTTGCCACAATGTCTTCATAATTTGAATCATCTTCAGATTCATTCTAACCAAATTTGATATGCTTTATATTTTCATCAATTTTAACATTTATTCTTTCCACAATCTTGTCTAATCTTTTGATATAGCATTTATCTGCTTTGGTTTGGGTGGAATATCCTAAAAATATGCTTTCATCACTTTTTGATTCAAACTTTCCCAAAATTTCATCTTCTCTTTTGATGTAGCATTTACTCCCAAATACTTTGAAGTAATTCATGGATGTAGGTCTGCCATGCCACAACTCATAGGGGTTCTATCATTATGTAATTTGATTTGAAATCTATTCAAAATGTATACTATAGTATTACGACTTCTCTCCAAAACATATCAGTTATTCTAGCCTCTTTCAACATTGTTCTATCCATGTCTTGCACAACTCTCTTCTTTCTTTCTACAACTCCATTCCACTATGGAGTTCTTGGTGTTGATTATTGTCTCTTGATTCCATGGGCCTCACAATATTCAACAAATTCACATGATTTGAATTCTCCTCCTCTATCTAACCTTAAGAATTTGATCCTTCTACTTATCTCATTTTCAACCATCTTTTTGAATATGTTAAATCTCTCAAATGCTTGTGACTTGTCTCTCAAGAATGTCACCCATGCCATTCTTGTGTAGTCATCAACTAGCAACATAAAGTACCTTTCTCCTTTCAATCCTCTTATTCTTGTGGGTCCACACAAATTAGTATGAACCAATTGTAAAGGTTTAGTAGTTAAATATTCCTTAGTTGGGAAAATAGCCTTTGTTTTTTTCCTTACTGACACTCTTTGCATATGACATTTGTAGGCTTGGTAATTTTAGGTGTGTATCTAACCAAAACTTTTGAACTTACTTTCATCAAATTATCAATTTTTTTGTTACCTAATCATCTATTCCATAACCAGCTTTCATCAGCTTGTCCCATCAAACAAATTTGACCTTTTACTTGATAAAGGTTATAAAGATTGATGTCAGTTCTCAGTCTTTTTGCAAATATTTTTCCATCCTTTCTAATTTTGCAACATTTAGAATCAAATGTGACTTTATAACAATTTTCACACATCTAACTTACACTTAATATGTTGTGTTTCAATCCTTCCACATAGAAAACATCTTTAGTGGGTTTTTTTCCATCTAGGCTTAAGATGTCTTTACTGCATATCTTGATTGCAGTCTTATCATGCAAACTAACAGTTCCTCCATTACATTTCTTAAGTTTGATGGATTTTCTTTTGTCTCCAATCATATGCTTGGAACAACCACTATCTATCACCCATAAAAAATTTTTCTTGCCATGCAGTACAGTCAATGCAATCATTGATTGTGTGGAAATTTCACTTTTTTATTTCCACACCTTCTTAGATTTCTTTCAATCTTTTAAGATTTTTTTTTGACTTAGGAGGTAGATCTTTCTTTTTCTCATTCTTAATATTTGGTCTTATAAAATTTTTTCTACAATTTTTAAATATATGACCAAAGTTGTTACACTTACAATAGATTACATTCGCATCTACTAAAGGAGAAAATGAATTTTTTCTTTAAAGGTTTGAACTCCTCTTAGGAATGACTCTACATTCTCTAGTTCTATGAAAAAAATGATTATATGTATAGAAATTTCCATAGAAATATGAAGAATATCTTATCATAGCATTTTTTTGATATGGATGAGGTGATCTTCTTTGTCTTGTCCTCCTTGAATTATCCACTCTTGTAAATCCATTAGCATCAGTCCTAAAATTCTGCCTTGTCTTCTAATGATTTGGAGTGGATTTTTTAACCTTCTTTCCTATAACAGGATTCGTTTCTTCCTTGGTTTTCTCAACTTCTACAAATTTCTTTTTGAGATTACTTCCTTTGTGATCACTTTCATTAATAGATTCAAAAATTTCTCTTACCCTAAATCATTCATATAATTTTGCAGAAGTATCAACAAAGGAACTCTATCCTTTTTCCAATCCTAAGCCTAATTTTTATTTTTTAGCTCGATTTTGTGTACTTAATAGTTCATCCAAAATTTTGGAACCACCTTTCAGCTTTAAACCTTTTTCAACATGCTCCTTAGCTTTCTCCAAATCCTTTCTCAAGAAAACAATTTATGCCTCAAGCTTCATGCATCAATCCATTTGAGATTTTAACTTTGTTTTCATTACTTCCTCCATTCTCTTGGCTTCCTCCACTTGAAGTTTCAAACCTACTATTATCTGATTAGATCCCTCAAGATCCTTGCTCAATTTATATGACTCTTTTTGTGCAAGTTTCTTCTACTTTGATTTCTCCTTTTTCAACCTTTCAATCTCATCTCTGAGATCATCTATTTGATCTAGGGCACATATGAGTTCTCCTTTCAAGTTAAACTCTCCTTCTTCTTTACCTACTTCACCAATATCTTCAACCTTTCCAATATTTTTTTTTTAAAACTCTTTTGCCACAAAAAGGAATTTATTTTATTTTACAATAAAGGAAAAAGATTGCTCATCTTTTGAGCTATTACAGTTATCTAAAATATTAATGTCCTCTTAAATGTATAGACTTTCTTCTTTTTCTAATTTAACCCCTTCTCTTAGGGTAGTAGGGATTTTTCATTTTATCATCACCCTCTTGCTCAATGTTACCTTTCCTTTTGTAGGGACATTTAGTAGCAAAATGACCAAATTTACCACATTCAAAGAACTTAAAGGGAAATTTACCTTTGTACTTTCCGAATCCTCTTCTTAGTCTCCTAATGAAGTTTGCTTCTTCTTCATTAGTCTCATAATTCTCGAATGTGATCAATTCAGTCTTTTCTTTCTTAGGTGCTTCATCCTTCACTTTTTTTGAAACCTTGAAAGTATCTTCTTTTTGGATGGTTATGCATCTCCCATTCTCATCTCATAAGCAGTGAATATACCATGTAGCTCATATAGAGTAAGTTTGTCTATTTCTCTTCCTTCCTCTATAGCCAAGATCTTGGAGTCAAACTTGTATATCATTGACCTTAGAAATTTTAGTACAATAACATCTATCAATTCTTATCCATACCCTCTAATGGAGTTCACTATATCATTAACTCTCAGAAGATAGTCTACAACCTTCTCTTCCTCAGATGTCATCTTAAGGCCTTCAAATCTAGCTCTCGGTACTTGAAGATTGAATTTTTTTACCTTTCCATCTCCTTCTTAGATCTTTTTCAATGTATCCCAGAAATATTGTGCATTCTTACAATGCATAACCTTCCTGTACATAGATCTAGACAAACTGTTCATAATAGAAAAGCATTCATTTTCATTTCTTTTATAATCTCCTTTTCCTCCTGCATCAGTAGGAAGTGTGACCGGTTGTATGTATCCATTCACAATAGACATCCACACATCAAAACCTAAAGATCCCATGTATTTCTTCATTAATGATCTCCAACAAGTATAATCAGTTCCATCAAACCAGGGTGGCTTGTTTGTGGAAGAAATTTCTTGACTGGCCATTGTGTTCACAAATCCAAGAATTTATCCCAACTGATTAAACATCTCCTAGGGAACCTAGGGATCTGATACCAATTGTTGGAGCACAACAATCTATTGAGATGGGGGATGAATCAGTAGATATTAAAATTTTAGCCTTCTTATCCTTAGCGCAGACACAACTCTTAAATCTAGATGTGAAAATTAAAAAATGAAAATATATGACAAAAACATGCAAAAAAATATCAACACATAACAATAGATATACATGGTAAACCGAAGATGAGAAAAACCATGGTTAGAAATGCTACTAGGATCTACTCTCCTAATCTAGCCTGAAAAATAAACCTTCTATTACAACTTTTAAGGGTACCGACCCTAAGAAGACACAAATCCCCTAAACTAATCACCAACTCAATTATCTAATGGCACCAACCATTCAGATTTACAACATAAAATATTATTAAAATTTTTCATTAAGAACATAATTCAATGTTATAGCTTACTCTGCAACTGCTCAAGTTTTTGTTGCTTCCACAACAACTCTCTTCTCTGCTTTGCACCCCTCTATTCTGCTCTCTTCTTCTTCTTCTTCTTCTTCTTCTTCTTCTTCTTCTTCTTCTTCTTCTTCTTCTTCTTCTTCTTCTTCTTATTAGTGCATTCTATGTTTTCCTTAATGAATCCTCAAATACCTTCTAAAGCTCTCACATTTCTTTTTAGTGTATTTTTTGTCTGCCTCAGTAGCCCAAAACACCTTCTATACTGTGCATTATCTATCTTTTTTCTTCTCACATAGTTAATTGATTTAGACAATATTCTCACCAATGTTTTATGTAGTTTCTAACCAATGATGATTTCCTCAGGATTCTCCACCATAATCAGATCTTCTATTAAAGTTCTAGGATATATTATTCACCGTCATAACCCTACATTGAGCCACACAACATTAATTTTTGGTTTATAGAATTTTCCCTCATTCTTACACTATCAAACCCTAGGTTCATATATGCATTTAATGCATCCTTTTGAATATTTGATTTGATCTCAATCCCAACCTCTATAGAAATCTATGCCACCGCTTTGTGCATCAAATCTTCATTACATTTTTCATTGATGTAGATAGAACATTTAATTTTCACCTCTATGTCTATTTATAGGTGAAACCCTATTTACACAAAATTAGCCATTTGTGATCTTCACATTCAAATATAAGTTGTCAATCACCTATATTTGTGCCACGATCTAGCATCCTTCATTCATCATCTTACCTTTAAAACCTGACCTTCAAATAAATGGTCTTTAAATTTCCATCATTGATCTCCTTCATTGGGAATCATTGTACTTCATATGACTTCATGTGTCATTCCCATGATGTGAATACATTCAACAATCACCATTAGATCAACCACCATTCAATCAATAGCATCCTCTACTATATCATTGGCTGAGAGTAGGGGCCCACAAAATCTTAGCAAGCTATTGAGAAAATCACCATCTATCTACCTTTGATGTCATTCTCCACTATCGCTCAATACTCATCGCTCATTTCTGAAAGCTTCATATCTCAAAGGTGTATAAGTGTGATGCACTAACACCCAATGAATACTTCTCTTCACAACAACAATGTGAAGTGACTGAGCAATATTTCACCACGTGTCTGCTAGACCCCCCATCGAATTCTTCCATCATCTGATCAAAACCTTGTTTGATCACCACCATTCCTCCCTCTATAGAAAGGCATGGATAGTTTCCCACCATAGGTACTTTAGGCTAGTGGTCATCGTTAGATATTTTTTTATCACCATCATTCATTATACACCATCACACATTGATAAACTATAAGCCATTTTCAAAGAACTTTCCACGATGCAAGGGACCTTAGCAATAGCCATTGGATCTTCTAAAGTTTGATCATAGCCATTGATCAAGCATCATCACTTGAATGAAGGGACTCAAAAGTGACTCCTCCTAACATGTTGTGGTCTCCCTGATACAAACATACAAAATTTTCCAACCTGGAGTACTAGGTGAAGGGATTAGTCATACCCATGAATTCAAAGGAATAATTCATAACTTATGTGACCGGTTATCACCTATGCATAATCAATGTGAAATCATAAAACCCATTGGTCACCATGACTGTAAACACCTAGGGTTTAACTAGTAAACCCTAATTCTGTCTAAGAGTACAAATAATTCCATTTTGAGATCATTTTTCAACATCTAGACCTATAGAGAATATTTCTCAAATGCTCTAGAAAAACCCATATTGAATCTGGCCTTGGATATCACTTCAAATGCCTAGAAGAGTACTTTGCAATTTCATAACAACAATGCATGATAATCATTGCAACATTTTGTGCAACTTTTACAACTTACACTCCATCATCCAGAACCAGATCCTCAACATGTCATATCTCTTCTTAGACATCAATTACAACATACCCTTCATACAGGATTAGTTCCATCTCACTCTTGATCCCCCTTTTGACATCAATGAAAACAATATGCTAATAGTTATTCCATATGGGAATGTGATTATATTTTCAAGGAGATATATTTTTATAGATTTATTATATTATTTATATATCCTTGGTAAATAAATCACCTCACAAATATATTAGACTCTTTAATATTACTTTATAACTCAAGTAGAATAAAATATACTACTTTTAACATAATTTTTTTTCAAATAAATATATGTATTTAGATAAATAAAAAATTTAATTAAGGTGTGTTAATCTTTATGACACTAGGTTGAAAGTTTGGACTATGAATACTTTTCCTACTAAGTTATCAAGAACATTAATTTATTGTCATTTAGACAAAGACAACTGAGAAAATTAAAATATTTAATTTTTCTAATGTCTATATATATTAAAGTTAAAAAATGTAGACATGGATAATGCAACAATAATGTTTTTAATGAGAATGATGTATCAAATCAATACAATGATAAGATGTAATAGACTTAGGGTTACTTGAGTTTAATAATATTCAGGGTTGTCATTATTTTTAAATAGGTTTTAAAGACCCAAAAACTTCCATTTTAAACCCTAATATTTAACCTTAATAATTTATCTTTGGCTTAACATTGAACTAATAAGAAAAAAATTTATGATTCCTCATGGGTTTATAAAATTATAATAACCCAATTTGAATAGATATAAAGAGAAAAAATTTGTAGAGATTTTGATTAATAATGGAGTTTACAATGATATCCCTAGTAAATGATAGTGATAATAATCATGACTATAGCAAGTATAAATTTGTAACAATAGCTAATATAGTGGCATGCTACAACAATAACAAAAATAATTTATTACAAATCCTTATAAATATTTCCAATCATTCTTGTACTTTTTAGGTCAAAACGAACAACATAGAACTAATGATCAAACTCCCTTCAAGTTACCTTATTGGGAAAAAAAGGTCTATATGCTTTAATTGAGGAAACAAAATGGTTTTCATCCTCTGGTTCATTGAATGATTGAATTTTTTTATCCTTAGTCTAGCACATTGCACAACACATGCTTTGAATGTTGTTTTCTAGGGTTTTTGTGTGTGAACATTTGATTGAATCCCCTCACAAATCTAAAAAAAAAAAAGACAAAAATAATATCCATGGTAAAAATAGAGTTCCCACCCAAAATAGTGGTTGATATATCATTATGGCCCAAGGGTCATGGCTCCAACTATTGCATTCAATCAAACATGGTCATTCACTACCATGGACATTGTAAGTACAATTAAATATGTCTTATAATATATTAAAAATATTTTAATAGGTGGGAAAATCCTCCTTCAAAGAGTTTTGGTTGCAAAATGGATCATAGAAAGGAAGAAAATGATTATTCAATTTTACCACATGAATTTATTGAAGAGGGGACATTACAAGTCCACCCTCCCTAAGATTGCTTGATGCAGGAGCATAATTTTATCTTGCTATATATTTGCATTAGAATGTAGTGTTAGGTGTTGAATCACATTTTAGAAGTATTTTATTTATGTTTGGACAAACAATAAGTCATAAATTTCAAATTTTGGTGTTTTTACTCAACCCCAAGTACCTAATTAGGTGTTTTGAATGCTTAATTTGTAAACTTGGGTTTGCATGGGATGAGGTAGGTAGTTAGGGATGATATTTCACTTTTTCAAACATGAAAATATCAGTTTAATGTCATTTTGGAAAGAAAAGAAATGAAGGTTTTGTTTGTAGGTATTTTGCAGGGTGTTACTAGTGTTCTAGACCTCTATTTTTATAAAACAAGTAAATTTTGAAGTGATTTGTTGAATTTTATTGCTCTTGGAGGTGTCAAGGGTCTATAAAGACCTAATGAACGTGGTTTGAGGTATTGAAAGTTGGTATTAAGTCATAAAATAATTTTTTTCACTCATTGCCTTGTCAAAATTATGCCTAGGGTTTTAAGGAAGAAATTTGAGTTTTGGGAGAAAGATAATATTTGTTCTATAGGTCTATGGAAACATAATTTAATTATTTTTTATTATGGGTAAAATAGGTTTTGATGGGACCCAAAACCCATTACGTACTAGTTTTGAAGGGCCCCATAACCCTATCAAAGCAAAGCATGCTACATACAAGATAATATGCATACCAACAACATCCCAACAACATCAGCAAATAAGAAAACATGACTACATTAGTTGCATCAGATACGTAATCAAGAGACTAAGATCCCTTTACAAGTAGGTTTTAATCGGGACCTGGAACCCTTAGGTAAACAAAGAGACTAACCACATTAGCCAGGCATTAGAAAACTAACCGCTTAGGAAAGACACCATTGAGCCTAGAAAAATAGTCATCTTAATGGTGTAAAACACCATCAAACCCCTAACCAAAGCTGAGCCAAAGAGAAAAATAACCTTAATGAAGCAAAAATAAAATTCAATCTTTTCAAAAGTTCCAGCACATCCAAACAAAAATGCCTAAATCAACCAAGCATCAACCAACAAGAGCCACTCAAAACATGCAAGTCTGAGCCTAGGAAAAAAATGAACATAATGGTGTAAAACACCAACAAGATCCCATTTCTTAGCAAAACCAATAAATTAAACACCCCACCTCAATAGGGGATTTGGGGAAGACAACAAAAAACTACAAGAAATCAAGTTCCCTTCCACACAAAATTACTTGGTACCAGGAAATCAACTCAACCTCCACCTCAAAAGGAGGGAGCTCCCCTCTACTGGAGAGGATGCCATGACCAACTATTCCACTCAAGCCTAAAATCTCTAGCACCCTCAACCTCCACCTCCATAGGAGAAGCACCCACCTCAATAGGACCAACAATTGAGGAAACCAAAAACCACCACCTCTAATCTACACTTCAAGAGGAGAGGAATCTGCCTCCAAAAGATTTGAATGGAAAGCTAGCACATCAGGGAAAAAAAGATACTATAGCATCCTTTGGTAAACTTTTCACTAGGAACATACTGTGGACAAAGAAAAGAAACCTAAATAACAACCACAGAGCCACCTTAACAACTTTCAATCTTAAACTCATCTGGATTTTCAATAAAAGCTTGAAAAGTAACCCAACCAATAGCCAATAAGCAACAACATGAGGAAAACAAACCTCCCATCAGCAATAAGCAGAAAGCACTTCCAAAGGGATAATCAACATTTGGGATATGGGATAAAAGATTGAAAACTAACCAGTCAAAAGAACACAATCTAGAAACAACCCATACAATGATCTAAAGAAGTTGCAACTCAATTGTAAGCCAAAATAGGATAGCCCCAGAAGAAAAAAAAAAGAGCATAGAAAACTAGAAGGGTCACCAATCCACAACCAAAGAGAGTAGCCACAAAAGAAACCCAAGAAGGGGAGGGGATCCCATGAAGGAAGAAAACAAAGAGAAGGCCAATCCATTAAACGCACCAGCTACCTTGACACATTGGTTGGAGCCAAAGAGATGCCAAAAATATCCATAGTTCTATTGGCCAACAAGAAAAACCATCAAGCCCCAAAAGAGAAACCAAGAGTAGCCAACAAACACCAAAGGAAACCCAAAGGATGTCCCAAAAAATACAAAATCAAAGAGAGCTCAAAGAGGTAAGAGGGACCCAATATGAAAGGAACTAATGAACAGACCAATAGAAGAAGCACACAAGAAACCCTAGCACATTAGTCATAACTAGAAATAGGCCAATCCAAAGGTAGAACTTTCACTGGGACCCCAAAGCAAATAATAGAGCCCACCCACTACAAGCCAACCATAAGAAACACCACCAGACAAGGAAGAAAATATCTGTAAAAGAAGCCTTCAAAAAGGAAAACCAAAAAAAAACCAAAAAATAGAGGAGCAACAACATCCTTCACCCCATCACGATGAAGAAGCCAATTTTTTACGTCCCAACTAGATGACAAAAGCTTGCTTTGCAACACCTCTACCCAATTGGAAAACAACACTAGCCAGCATGAATCGACCACAACCCAACATCATAGAATCAACAACCTATCCAGCCACAAGTCGCCTCCCACCAGTAAACCATTTGCACCCTCTAAATTGGCTCCTTCTTCATGTACATAATCTTTCGAATTCAAATTTCCCCCACTGCTCCTCTTCCTGATCTCTCTCCTCTCCATTCTTCACTCACATAACTTAATTGTTAAAATATTTTTTGTAATATTTTTTCATGTGTGAGGGCATTATTTAAATAAAACATGGTTTTAACAACTTGGAGAGCTAATTAGGATTAGTAACAGTTTGTTTTGAAGGATTTTTGTTTCATTTTGGAGGATTTTGTTGTAGGTAAAGTTGTATCTCCATAAAGGTTATTTGAAAGTGTGTTTATATACCCAATAAACTCCATTAATATTTCTATCCCATTAGATTTTTCTAAAAATAGGGCTACTAGGAAGAGACAATTTGTCAAAAAAGTCACTAATCATTGTACTTTTCTGTAAATTAATTTCCCTATGCATAAATTTAGTATCATAGCATGTTTGGTAATAGAAAGAGACAAGAAATACTTGATTATGTGTTGGTAAGTTACATTGAGAAGTCAAAATGCCACCTAGAAGAAGAATGGGAGGAGTTGGAAGAGGAGGTGTCTAATTGAGAGATGCCATTCTTGAAGAGATAAGGAATTTGAGAGTGAGTTTGGATGCTAGACTCACAAAAATAGATGAACATCAAATAAAAGGAGTTATCATAGGAGATGTGAGTGACAGAGAGGAAGAACAACAAGCACTCGAAGAAGAAGAAGAGGTTGAAGAACCCATATATGGAGGAATAGAAATATTTCTCAAGCTAATCATGGGACAAGGGTCCAAACCAAAGGTAAAGATCCCTACTTATTTAGTATTTTATATGGAGAAACACTTATTGATTGAGTTACAAAATTGGATAAATACTTTGATTATGAAAATGTACCTAATGAAAAAAGGGTGAAGTTTTCTTGTACTAGATTAAAGGGCCATGTAGCTCTTTTGTGAGATTTTATACAAGATGAGAGGAGAAAGAAAGGTAAGCATAAAATTAAATCTTAGGATAAAATGGTAGAAAAAATTAAGCCAAATTTCCTTCCTAGTGACTATCAAACTAACCTCTTAAAGCAGTTACAAAATCTGAAACAAAGAGAAATGAGTGTCATAGAGTATATAGAGATGTTTAATATATTAAACATCAAGTTTGGACATGGGGAAGAAGAAATGGAGAAGATAGTGAGGTATCTCGATGGGTTAAGATACAATATTCAAGATGAACTTAGCCTGATCAACCCAAGGACAATAGAAGAGTATTACTGATTTTCTCTAAGATTGGAGTATAAGTTGAATAAAAAATAAAATAAAAAGAATAGGGGTAGAGGAAAAACATTTAGAGGTAAAGGGAAATAATGAAGAATAAATTTAGTTCAAGAAGAAAATTTAGAACCAATTCCTTTCCAAGAATAATCAGATAACCCAAGAAATGGATTTAGAGGACTTCAGACGACCTTATTCTAGGGGTGAACACACACACATAGGTATTGAATTTTATAGTAATTGTTTCAAATGCAATAAGTTTGCAAGATATAGGTTTTGGGAATGCCAAGAAGTCCCTCAAGCAAGAAACTCAAGGACTAACATGGTAGAAATCAAGTTGTCCAAGAAGAAGAAGGAAGTGTAGGATCTCCATCCCATGTAGAAGAACTTGAAGTTAGAGAGTCTTTGTTGATGAGAAGAGTACAAATCAAACCATCCAAGTCTAGAAAGAGCATACCCAAAGAAATAATTTGTTCAATAAATCATGCAAATCCCAAGGTAAATATTGCAAAATGGTTATTGATTCAATTAGCACCAATAATTTATTTTTATTAGAAATGGTAGAGAATCTTGGGTTGAAAATAATTCCACATAAAACTCCATATAGGGTTTCATGGCTCAATAAAGGACAAGAAATGTTAGTAAATGAATAATTTTGGGTAGAATTTTAGATCGGAAGCTATAAAGATGAAGTTATTTGAGATGTAATACTAATGGATGTGTTCCGTGTGCTATTGGGAAGGCCTTGGCAATATGATAGGAAAACTATTCATGATGGGAGACAAAACACTTATATTGCTAAAAGAGATTGTAGAAAGCATACCTTGCTGCCCTTGAAAGAAGAATATGGAAAAGTGACTAGTCCTAGTGTCATTATGGCGAGTGAGAACAAATTTTTGAATGTAACGAAAGAGGAAAAGGTGGGGTTTTTACTAGTAATTAGACCTAAAACTATTATGAAAACAACCAAGTTGAATGAGTTTCCTCAAGGGATACAAACCATGTTGGAAGATTATTCTCATATAGTGGGGAATTAGTTGCCTAATAAGCTTCCACCTATTAGGAGTATTAGTCATATTATTGACTTAATACCTAGTGCAAGTTTACAATACAAAGTTTCCTATAAGATGAATCCAAAATAAAATACAAAGATGAAGAAGCAAGTGCAAGAACTATTGGAAAAAGGTTTAATAAAATAAAGTCTTAGCCCATGTGCAATACCAACTTTATTAGTGATATAGAAAGAAGGAGATTGGAGGATGTGCACAAGATCAAGAGAAATAAACAAGATCACCATCAGGTATAGGTTCCCTCTTCCAAGAATAGATGATTCTTATAATTGTTTGTGTGGTTCTAAAATTTTTTCTAAGATTGATGTCAAGAGTGGTTATCATCAAATAAGGATAAGGGAAGGAGATGAATGGGAAATTTTCTTTAAGAAGTTAATGAGGGGTTGTATGAGTGGCTTCTTATGCTATTTGGTCTTACCAATGCTCCAAGTACATTTATGAGGCTAATGAATGAAGTTATAAATCCTTTCATAGGTAAATTTATGATTATATATTTGGATGACATATTGATCTATAGCTCAAGAAAGGAAGAACATCCCAAACACATTAGGATTGTAATGCAAATATCAAAAGAAGTGAGATTGTTGATTAATATCAAAAAAATGTTTATTCATGGGGAAAAAATTAGTGTACCTTGGTTTTGTGATTTCTCAAGGTACATTAAACATGGAAAAGGAAAAATTGAAAGCCATAACTAATTAAGCAAATCCCAAAATAGGTTATGAGGTAAAAAATTTCCATGGTTTGACAAGATTTTATAGGAAATTTATTAGAAATTTCAGTGGAATTTGTCACCAATTATAGATACTATAAGAGGGGATAAAAGAAAGTTTGTTTGGGCTGATGTTGTTGAAAGAATTTTTTAGTTTTTGAAGAAGAAAATCACGTAACAACCTATACTAGCACTTCCTAATTTTAACAAGGTTTTCTAGGTTCAATGTGATGCAAGTGAGGTAGCCTTTGGAGCTTTCCTAAGTAAAGAAGATAGACATATTGCATACTCTAGTGATAAGTTAAATGAGGAAAAAAATAGGTATTCAACTTATTATCTTGAGTTTTATGATTTGGTCCAAGCCATAAGGAAGTGGAGACATTATTTCATACATAAGGAGTTTATTATTTTCACTAATAATTATGCAATGCAGTTCATAACCAACCAGCCCAAACTAAGTCAAAGACACGTGAAAGGGGTGGAGTATTTTCAAAATTTCACTTGTATTAACAGGCACAAAAAATTCCAAGTCAATAAGGTAGCAAACACTTTGACTAGGAAATCCTTACTCAAGAGAAATTTAGATAGAAAATGGAGGAATTGATTCTCTTAAGGGGCTATACAAATATGATTTAGATTTCCAAGAAGCCTATGATGTTTGTAAACAACCAACTATAAGGAATAGAGAACCTTGGATGGACTAAATGTTTCAAGATTGATTATTTTTTAAAGGATCACATCTATGTGTACCAAGGAGTTATATGAGGGAAAATTTAATTAGAGAAAAGCATTGTGGTGGTCTTGCTAGTCATTTTGGCCTAGATAAGAGTTTATCTCAGCTAAGTGCTCATTAATTTTGGCGTAAAATTTAATAATATGTGAGAAAGTTTGTAGAAAGGTGTAAAGTGTGTCAATATACCAAGAGAAAGAGTATAAATGTAGGTCTTTATCAACCTTTACCAATCCCAAACAGACCTTGGGACTCCATTTGTATGGATTTTGTTTTGTGTCTACCTAGAACCCATAGAGGACATGATTCATTCCTTTTTGTATTAGATAGGTTTTCTAAAATGGATCATTTTATATCATCCAAGACCACAAGTGATGATACTCATATTAGTGATTTTTCTTCAAAGAGGTGGTTAGATTACATAGCATTCCACTAAGCATTATATCAAATAGAGATACTAAATTTTTGGGACACTTTTACAGGAGTTTATGGAAGAAGTTGGGCACTAATTTCAATTTCAATTCAAAATACCACCCTCAAAGTGATGGATAGACAAAGGTGGTCAATAGGAATTTGGGTATTCTAATATTATGCTAAGTTCAAAGGATAATCAAACTTAATGGGATCTCATCTTGCCATAGGAAAAATTTTCTTACAATGATTCAACTAAATCAGTAAATTTATGAGTTATTTTTAAATAGTCTATGCTTTGCATGTACCATAGGTTTTTTTGAGTTGAGGTATTTATGAAATATGGAGAAAATAAGTGCCAAGGGAGATGAGGTTTCCATGGCTATGCAAGAAGTACATGAACAAGTCAAGAAACAGTTGGAGGAAAGTGTGAGTAAATACAAGAAACATGTAGAAATAAAGAGGAGAGAGGTTAATATTTAGATTAGAGACATGGTATTAGCTCATTTGAAGAAGGCCAAGTTTCCAAAAGGTGAGTATAAAAAATAAAAATGAAGAAAATTGGCCCTTTTAAGATTTTAAGAAAGTTTTCTAATAATGCTTTTGAGATAGAATTGGTAACTGGTGTTGGAATCTCTCCTATATTCAATTATGTAGAATTGTATCCATACAAATAAGGTGACACAACTAAGAGCAAGGAAATATTAGTTAGGAAATGGGAAAAACAATTTCCAAAAGACAACAAGGAAGAACTAGAAGCTATTTTGGGCAAGCAAGTTGTTAAAGGACAAGGGGAAAACATTACTACTAGTACTTAGTGAAGTGAAAAATCATTTAATAGAGGATGCCACTTGGATGACTAAGTTATACATTAATAAGCATGGGAGTAACCTTACAAACCTCGTGAGCAGGAGCTCATGAGACAAATTTTTTTTGCTCCTTGGGAGTATGATGCAAGAGTATAATTTCATCTTGTTATGTTGTAGGAGGAGTTGTATCTCCATAAATAGTATATGAAAGTTTGTTTATATTCCCAAGAAATTCCATAAATATTGAACATTGTCCCATCAGATTTATCTAAAAAAATGGCCACTAAGAGAAGACAATTTGTCAAACAAGTCCTCAATAAATGAAAATTTGGGTGCTCCAAAATTTCTAGTCCTTACCACATGTCATCATGAATAGATAGGTTCCTCAAACAAAGTATTTTATGATATTTTTCTATCTCAAAATTTTCAGCTTGGTGTCTATTACTTCTTCAAGTATCAAAATTAGCTTACCATCATTGTCTAAGGGTGTAGGAAAAATAAAGGTAGAATATGTTGACCAAGATATCTCTTGCAATAAGAGACATGGAAAAATTATGAAAACTTTAATATTATTTAGGAGTTCTAATGCATAGGGAACTTTACGTATCCTCCTTACAACCTTATAGGGTCTAGAGAATATTTTTTTAATCTTTTCATCTCTTCTCCTTTTAAGGGAGGACTATCTACATGGATTTAATATTAATTAGATCATATCCATGACCTCAAAAATATCTCTTTATATAAAGTTTCTATCATTATTGAGCTTGTTGTAGATGGTGTTTGAGTGATTGACAAATCTATTGGCTTTGGGTTATCAAATCACTAGAGCTATTGGCACCCTACTATGCACAATGTTACATCAAAAAATTTAGGGAATAATACCAATACAAGGCTTTGAAATATAACATACCAATATAAATATATGATAGGTTCTATTATAATAATTTCCCCTCATAACAACCAATTGACCCATTTTGACCATTGCTTTTAAACATAATTTCTCAAGTACTGCTCAATCCATTATTTACTTTTTTTGTATATATTTGGGGATGATTTTTGGTGTTAAGAGTTCACTTCATGCCTTCCAATTGGAATAATTCCTATCAAAATTCACTCAAAAAAATACTCTACCTATTTTTGACCATGTACCTGGGTAGGAAGTGCAATTGGGAAACTTCATTGAAAACAACATTTTCCAATTGAATAGCCTTGAATTTTGATCTATTATGAGAAATAAATGTGCATATTTAGTCGACTAGTCTACAATATATATATATATATATATATATATATATATATATATATATATATATATATATATATAATCCTTACAATGCACTATTGGGAGCTCGATAATGAAATCCAAGGACAAATTATGTCACTTTTAATTTGGAATGAGTAGGGGTTGAAGTAATTTTTGGGAGAAATTTCTCTATTTTATTTTTATAGCATGTAGTACATTCCTTGATATGCTTGAGGATGCCATCTTTAAAGAGTTTTCATGAAAATCTCTCTTGGATCTACCTATATGTCTTGAAATACCTAGGGTCCCTATTAATGAGACATCATGAACTATCCTTGATATCTTTTCCTTCAGCTCAACAAAAAAGAAGAATCAATTATTATACATGATTAGTCCATCCACCACCCTATAATTATCATCCTTCACCACTTCATCAAGGTAGTTAGTAGAAAATATGTTTTTAGCTTGTTTTTTTTTTAAATATAGACTCTCTAATTAGTTGTAATTATGAAAAGGGAATATAAAATATGCTTCCTAGAAAGAGAAGTAACAACAATTATTTTCATCCCTTTCATATTTTCTATACTAAAATTATAGGCTTGTATCTTGTTGACCCAATTTTATTGGCAATTATTTACATCATTCTAGTCCAAAAAAAAAATTGAACTATTATGATAAGTCTTTACAATTAAACTTTTGAAAAACTAGCTATTGCCAAAAATTCTCCAGCATGTGCATAATAGCCATCATTTATCTGTCATAAATGAAGTAATTGGTTATGTGCTAGATCATGATAGGCCAAAAAGTGGTGATATGCTGGGTATGTGTAGGGTATGTGGCTAGTAACTTTTTCTTACCCAAAATTGATGAAACAAAAAGGGTTTTTAAAGGAGATTCTCAACTTTCCACCAATATAAATTATGCTTTACTTTGAATTTAATAAATAACTATTATTCATTTTCTATTTGAATTATGACTAAGGTCTTGATTGATAGGCTAATTGAAAAAATCTATAGCTTTCAAAAGTTATCACATTTTTTGAATCCAAAGCATGTGTCACATTTTGTGCTTTGCATACTATAGGATTAAAAAATTGAATTTCATGAAGTTTTGACCAAGTTAAGACATATGAGTTTTTATATTTTTAAAATTTGTAATAAAAATTCATAATTAATTATTTACTTTGAAAAAAAAAAACAAATATCACATCACACATGAGTCCTCTACTTATATCTAAAATATTATAAAAAAATATTATCATTTTATTGTGGTTAGGGTGGTCAGATAGATACCTACTTATTTTTCCCCGAAATTTAAGTACTACTACATTGAAATTTCAAATTTTTACCAAATAGATTTAAAAAAAAATAAACCTAGTAGTTTATAAACTACATTCAATTTTCTATAGATTCTATTATTACATATGTTTGAAATAATATAGATAACTTATTCAAATTTTTATGTCAAGTTGCCTAACTCTGATTTTTCTAAATTTTATTGCCACTTAAGGGCCTATTTTTTCCATGATGATCCTACACATACCGAATTCCTTTCTAGTTCATTTAAATTATTTCTATTATGTGCTATTAGGTTTCCTTTCTACATGAGAATAACCCATATTGTTTCTCTCAATGCATCACATTTTACTACAAATGGAAAAGAAAAATTAGGTATATTTAATATAGGGTAGGATCTCATTAATTTTTTGAGTTTTTCAAAATGTTTTTGAGTAGTTGCAGTTTACTTGTAATCCTCATTTTTCATCAAAACTATTAATAGTGTAGCAAGTTGAGAAAGTCCTCCAACAAAACTCATGTAGTAGCTACACATATCAAAAACTATTCTCAATTGTGTCAAAGTAGTAGGTGATGGCCGATCCAAAGTTTCTTGGATCTTTTGATAATCCATTTGCATGCCCTTGGCATTCATGATATATCTTAGATATATATTTTTTGTCATCTAAACTCACATTTAGACATTTTTTCATAAAATTACTACTATTCTAAAATTCCTAACACTAGGTTGACGTGTTTTAGATGATCCTCTTAAGTTTTAATATAATTTAGAATATCATCAAAGAATAATAGAATATAAATTTCCTCAAGTACCTATTGAATACTTGATTCATGCTTGATTGGAATGTAGATGAGCCATTTATTAGACCAAAGGGCATAACTAAGAACTCAAAATTTCTAAAGTTACATTTAAACATTTTTTGTGTATATTTTCACCTCTTACTAGAATCTAATGGTTTTTAGCTCTTAGAAAAATCTTGGAGAAGTAAATTTCCCCATATATAGTTTATTCGTTAGCACATCTATCTTGGGAATATGATACTTGTTCTTGATGAATTTCTTGTTCAACTCCCTATAATCAATGCACATCTATATGGTTCCATTTTTCTATTTGAAAAGGTCCATTGAGGATGTAAAGGGGTCTGAAATATGACTTATGTAGCCCATGTCTAACATATCTTTATAGCCTTTTCAATTTATCCATTATATCCTTTTGGGTAATGGTATGGAGTGGTTATGATTTGATTTGCATTCTATTCTAATTCAATGACATGTTTTGAATCTTGTATCAAGAGTTAGTCCTATGGGTATGCCATTGAAGACCTTGGTATGCTTTTTTGTAATTTTTTTATTATCATTATGATGAGAGGATCCCTTATAGAAGAATTTATAGGCATGACCATAAAGTTGGCTTCCTATCCCATTTGATTGCTACAAAAATTTATCTCCCTTATTTTCATTGTAACCATTTCTAGGGTTCCATTTAATGTCCATTTGAGGAAAACATCTTTCCTATCAAATTTAAACTTGATTTATATTGAATGATAATTATGAGTGAATTCCCATAATGTATATAACCACTATACAATCAACACCATATCTATTTCTCCCAAGGAAAAAACATAAAAATAATCACATATATTATGGTATACTAGGCTATATGAAGTTGTTGATCTACCTTTGTGAAAGAGAGATTGAATCCATCAATGACTATTACATTGAAGACCTCAAAATATTTTAACTTCAATCCTATTTTGATGAATAGTTCTTCATCAAAAAAGTTGTAGGATACCTCATTTTTTTATGAGTATTGAGATTCATTGTCTACATAACACTCATTGTACTCTGAATGGGAAGTACTTGATTACCCCTATGAGAGTTTCAATTGTGTCTTGATTTCCTTCTTCCATAGGTACATGATATTTTGAATCCACAAAGTGCACACTCTCATCTAAATCAAAATCCTTTTTTAATGTAACTTCAATGTAGTGCACTCTAATTGTGTTGACGCACCTATGAACTAGAGTCCAAGGTTCTTTGGAATTAAATCACAACTCTTTTCTCCTAAGATCAATATGAGTTTCTTCATTTACTTTTATTTGTGGTAATCGTAAGAGTGGAACTTTTATAAAATGAATGAAATCCCATTTTCTTGAACTTCCCTTGGTGTTATAAAAAAATGGGTGTCTTAGTATGGTGAGAAATCTATTCTTCAAAATATATGGCTCTATATTTAGATCTCTTTTAATATCCTTCTACAATATAGTGGGCCAAAAAGATTTGATAATGTAGTTTAGGAAAAAGTATCCCTTTTTCACACTTAATTTGGGAATAATTACTATTATACTAAGCCTAATATCACCTTGATTTGGTATTGTAATGTGTTTTACACATTCACATTAAGTTTAGGGCCTTTTAAAACTAAATAGAACTAATTTTTCCTTAATTTAGTGTTGTAAAGTGTATTTATTTATACCTTCACATTATGTTTTGGGACCTCTTGAATTTATGACCTTCAAATCATCATTAATAGGCCCCTAAGACACTTTATTGGGAATGTGCATGATCATCATGGAAAAAACAGACCCTTAAGTGGTGATAAAATTCAGAAAAATCAGAGTTAGGCAACTTGATGTAAAAATTTGAATAAGTTATATATATTATTTCAAAAATATGTAAGAATAGAATCTGTAGAAAATTGAATGTAGTTTCTAAACTAATAGGTTTATTAAAAAATATATATTTGGTGAAAATTTTAAATTCCAATGTAGTAGTACTTAAATTTCAGGGAAAAAATAAGTAGGTGTTTGTCTGACCACCCTAACCACAATAAAATGATAATATTTTTTATAAGATTTTAGATATAAGTAGAAGACTCATGTCCCGATGTGATGCATATTTTTTTGTAATTTTTTTCCAAGTAAATACTTAATTATGATTTTTTTATTACAACTTTTGTAAACTATAAAAACTCGAATGTCTGACCAACTTAACTTGGTCAAAACTTCATGATTTTTTTTTTTAATTCTATAGTATTCAAAGCATAGAATGTGACGCATGTTTTAGATTCAAAAAGTGTGATACCGTTTGAAAGCTATAGATTTTTTTCAATCAGCCTATCAATCAGAACTTTAGTCATAATTCAAATAGAAAATGAATAATAATTATTTATTAAATTTAAAGTAAAGCTTAATTTATATTGGTGGTAAGATGAGAATCTCCTTTAAAAACCCTTTTCATTTCATCAATATTGGGTAAAAAAAATGTCGTTAGTCACATACCATACACATACCCATCATATTGCAACATTTTGGGCCATCATGAACCTGCACATGCCCTAGGTATTATGCATCCCAAGGCTTATTTCAATTGAAATCCCAACATAGTCAATAAATACACTTAATACTGTAACCCCTCGACATTTCCTCAGCCTGAAAAGATATGGTGGGACCATACACCACCTTAGGTCTATGCGTCCCCCCAGATGGGACTTGTATGCCACCTTGGGTGTACGAGTCCCATTTGGCTCCTTTATATGGTTTTGAGCAAGAATTTAGGGTTTTGAATTCAAATTTTATGAATGTCTACATTTGGGATCTAAGAAATGATAAATTGGATGGAATGCCTATATAAACAAGGTTTCAAATCATTATTTCACCTAACAATCAAGATTCAAGCATCCTAACTTCACCAGAGCATTATAGAGTATTCAAGAGCATTTATAAGGCATTCAAGGGAAGATTTATTCATCATTTGTTGCAAAAATCAAGATCTATCATCATGTCAAATGCCTAATGCATCTTGCATGTGGTTTTGAGCTAATATTGTGATGTATTGTTGAAGATCAATTCAAGTATTCAAAGGAATTATCTTTCCTCAAGAATCATGATCAAGATCTACATCCATTGAGGAAACTTCATGCTTGTTTGTAGATCTACAAGGTTCCAAACAAGTTTCTATTGTTTCACCTTATGTTTCATGTTTGTTTCATTCATGTTTCATTTTTCACCGTTGTTTCCTTAGTCATTTTTTGATCTTCGACTTTTTTTTTGGTTTAGAATGTGTTTGTGCTCAAGTAAAGTTGTTTGGAAATACGTGCAATGTGCCATGTGGTGGTTGTGTGGCTTTCATTTATCACCTTCTTTTCCGGAGAGAGCCAAAACACATGTTGGCTTGGTAGAGAGTTTTCTCAAAAATAATTTTCACAAATCTGAGAATCCTTGCCCGCTAGACACATCATCTCTTCACTGCAGAAAATTTGTTCTTGTATGAAGAGATCTCTTTTAATGTTTTTTGGAGCTTGTTGTGTCCTCTTTGTTTACAAAATGGAAGTTTTAAGTCGGCATCGTTGGGCTGCATTATTGGTCAACTAGACTTTTTCTAGGTTGTTTTCTATGATCTGATCATTTTTAGATAATGATCTTTGCTAAATATCTAAAGAGCATTAATGTGAAAGGTGAGATTTGATGAGAAAAGATCACCATCACCTAATTAAATATCTACAATTATATCATGAGCTATCAAATGCTAACATCTAGTAGCAATTACTTCTAAAATGTGGTAGTGGTTCTCTCTTTTGCAGATATAGATGAAAGGCGGCGACATAAGGAAGGGGTTCCAAGTTTTAGTTTCCTGTCTTAGGAAAAGTTTCTTTAGTTTTCTAAAGTTATAGAAATGTTTTCAGAAGTAGAATTAGCAAAAAAATGCTTTTACCTCGCATGTTATATTGTTTATTCTCAAACTATTTTTGGATTGAAATTAGACCTCTATTTTAAAGTTCATTTAATATTCAAGCACAAACTCTTGGAAAAAATATTTGAGATTGTGCTTGTTATGGAATTTATCTAGTTTCCTTCTTTATGTTCTTGTTTAGTATAAAACATTGTGTTAAGCTAAATTCAAATAGCTTGGGTTGTTGATTTCCATGTTGTAGGCTTATATGTTAAGATAATAACTCATGAAAATTAGATTATGTCTGTGAACTTCTCTATTTTTCTGAAGGGTTATTTTTTTGTTGTATTATGTTGTATGAAGAGACAGAGTTTATGCAATTTTTGAATTTTTTTTTGTTAACCTTGGAAATTTGTATGTTTGATTGGACCTTAATGAACATAGCCTGCGGGGAGATTTGAAAGACTACATTGTGCTTGTAGTTAGCCTTTCCTGCTCATTATCTTCCCAAAAATGAAGGGTTGTGGTGTTATGTGTCAAATATATCATTCATAGGAAAGATTGGGTTTGAAAAGTTGTAAAATATTTTGCACATCATCATTTTTATGTTTTATATTTACATGTTTTTCTACCCTTTTCTCCAACAGTCAGAGAAGAGCTGACTTTCTATAAAAATACTAGAGGTATTCAATGAGGCACAAGTTGGTCCCACACTCGCTGAATTTCCCATAATGCTGTCTGAGAGGTAAAAACTTTGATGATCAACAATTCTTTTTCTGGCATGCTTGGTGGAATGTGAAGTTATTCAAACACCTGATTAAAAATCAAACATTCCTTTAATCAGGAAAAGGAAAATCTGAAAGTTTAATGCCCAGAATCCAAATGAGAGCATCTTCAAGAGGCAATTTCGAGTACTCCCAGTTACCCACCTCAATACCTAGGAGAAGAAGAGTTACAGGTTTTGTATCACCTATCAGGATTAATAGAGCAAGAAGTAATAGCCCAATATCTTGAGCTTTATCTACTCCACTTGGAGGGTGAACTTTCCAAATTAGAAAACCTGTATACCCAATACATAGAAATCTGTTCTCCATGGCTCATTTAGCTACCCCATGCTCCTAGAAATTTTGTGACTTGGGATAGCAGTAGTCTGCTAGAACCACCTATACCCCCAAGATGTGTGGCCAACCATACTCACTAACGCCCTCAAGGCTATTCCAAAATTTTCTTAAGAAGATTTCAAAACCCCCTCTGAACACCTTCAAGATATAGCAGAGGTATGTAGGGTACATAACATAATAGAGGAAAATATTGCTTTTAGGCTATTAGTTGCCTCTTTGAAAGGAAAGGCTCAAGATTGGTATCAATCTTTGGCCTCTAGCTCTATCATCTCTTGGCATCAACTCAAACAGAGGTTGTTAGAAGGATTTTCAAAGAAGGGAGATCGTTCCTCATTGCTAAATCAACTAATCACCATTAAAAGAGACTCACAAGAATCCATGAGCGACTTCAACACCAAGTTCAATAAAACCTGGAAAACAATCCCTATGACTTCCTGACCCCCAGCTATGATGGTGTTCATGTTTTACCTAAAAGATTTCAATTTAGACATCGTAGTGATGGTAACCTCCATGGGAGGAGATATCTTACCTGACACATATGAGTTGGTTGCGCGTGTGAAAAATAGTTTGATTGATGTTGGGAAGCTTCCCCCATGACCTCTGATGCCTAAGTTGATAGAAATATTTGGCGGTCCTCGGGAAGAAGCTACTCCAAGCACTTTTTCTACACAACTGACGTTGGCTATGCGGTAATCCATGTGTGTGTGCCCCACCATGCATCCCAACACGTCAAGATCTTCTTTTGTAATAGCGGACATCAGTGACATGAAGAGTCTCATGAATACTTTTTGTAATGAGTTGGTTCTCATCAAATGACAGCAAGCAGCACCTCCACAGAAAACCACTCAAACCTATGGTGGAAACAATCCATCCTATAAACAAAACATGTACCAAGGACCTTCTAGAAGAGGAGGTCAACAAACGACATCAGAAAAGTAGATAGTTCTAGTTATAATGTTGCTTCAGATAGTCAAGGAAAGTTAGAGTAAAGTGATAATCCAAGGCTAGAACAACTTGGTGGAAGTTGAGAATGTATGGTGCTTCCCATACAATGATAGTCGTATGCCCCAAAATTGTCCAAGGGGAAATATACAACAAAAGATAGCGGAACAAAGAAACAAAGGAATGCTTCAGAATATGGATGAATATGATTCCTCTAAAATGGAAAATGCCTACTTCAGAGCACAAATGCAAGGAATATCCTTGGAGCAAGAACTCAATATTGCGCAAGAACTCAATATTGCGCCTAATCAAGTGTTATTTTCATGGATTGAGGAAGAAGATGTGGTATTCATGAATGAAGCTCGAATGACTAGTAATCCACAAGTAAAGTCAGACTACAACACAAGATCCAAGAGGAAGATCTTGGAAGAATACGTGCAACAAGTTTTTCCAAGTCCTTAGCCATGGCAACCACCATTGCAAGAAAAGTAGGCTTTGTAGGGTACAGTCCAACCTACTCAACAATCATGGACTCCATCGTTGCCAGCAAAGGAGTTGGATAAGTTTTCGAGCCCATTCATGATGGATCTCTTTCCTTCAAAGACGAGAGATATACCGCCATTCAATCCCAAGGTTCTAACTATCAGAATGCTCAATGTGGTGGAATAACTAAAGAAGGTCCCGACTAACGTATCTCTATGGGATGTCATATCCATCCCCGAACAAAAGACATTGCTTCAGGAAGCATTAAAGGAGGAACAAATATTGTAGACGGATGCAACTTCATTATGTGATCAAAGTAAATATAAAAAAACCATGTAGGAACCTCAAGCTTTGAAATTTATAGCTTTTATGAACAACGTGGAAAATGCAAAAGCGAAAGAGGTAAGCAAGCCAAAGCCCACACCTTTCTTTTTAACACTTATTGTGGGAGATAATCTTTTGCATAATAATATGATTGATTCAAGAGCTAGTGCAATGGTCATGCCAAAGCAAGTGGTCAATGCCCTGAAACTTAAATATGAGCCCCTTGAGAAAGGAATCATGCAATTAGATGGGAAGAAGGTTCTGACCATCGATAAGATAAAAGATATATCTCTAATCCTATTCTCATGTCCAAGCCAAATGGTCACATAATGAATAGTAGTGATAGACATTCTCTTGGTCTTTAGAGTGCATCTTTCAATATATTTCACCACAAATCTTGATGAATATTTGGCACTTGATTGGTCTCACCTGATATTGAGAACCAAGCATAGGGAAACGATGAATATTTTTTCCAAATATTTGCATCCCAAACACATAGCGGACAATGCAGTCCTATGCTTTGAAGTAGCACATACCTCTCTCACAGTAAGAGAGATATTGTGTAGAGATTTTTGAAGATGAAGAGGACATGAGTGATCATAATCCCGAGGAAGAGGTGCTACTCAACCAATTCATTAATTTTTAACCATTCAAAAAATTTCATACGACGAGACTAGGCACTTATGTGATCTTCGACGATGATTATGCGATTAGATATTTAGAGTTGGTTGTGAGCTAGTTTTGTGTGCAAGCAACTGCAAATAACACAAGAATGAAGTCATATAGACATTGGATATCGGATCTGATTGAGATTTTTGAAAAATTCAATATATAAGTTATTCGCAAATCTCAAAATAGTGTCATTGATCAGATGGCTTCAATCAGTTCCCAATTTGAACTAGTTTCCAATTCAACAACAAAGTAGAATGTAGTACAGATCATCATCCAACTAGCAATTCTCGATAATGATCAAAACTGGCAAGTATTTGAGGATGAAATTGAGATTGTTGCCTTTATACAGAAATCATGAGGAGCCTTTGACTATTCACATCTAGGAGAAAAAATTCTTGAAGAATAGGTTATCTAGTTAAAAGGAAACAAGCTTCCTCGAGGTTTAATCTACCTTGAAAATATCTTTCACTATGAAGACACAAGAAATGACAAGTAGAGGTTCACTATGGACATGAGAGATTATGAAGAGCTTGATGTTGGAAGTGGCAAAATTTTGAAAATCAGAATCGAAGTTTCACAGAAAGATAAAGAAATACTAAGGGATCTATGTTATAAATACGATAGAGTTATTTCTTGGACCTATGATGATCTTAGAGGATACGACTCAAGCATAATTCAACATACCATTGACTTGGAAGAAGGATCAAATCCTGTTTGACAAAAGCAAAGGCTAGTCAATCCAAAGGTCGAAGCATTGATGGAGCAGGAGCTCACCAAATTGGTCAATTCATAGATCATATATCTAATTAAGAATTCCACCTGGGTGTCTAATCTGGTATCGCTTCAAAAAAATAATGGTGATATTAGGCTTTATGTTGATTTCTGATATTTAAGTAAAGCTTCACTAAAAGACCACTACCCTTTGTTATCAATGGAGTAGATCCTGCAGATTGTGGTTGGATTGGAGATGTTTTCATTGCTTGATAATTTCTCAGGGCATAACTAGGTATATGTAAAGGAAGGTGACCAACACAAAACAATGTTTACCACCAAGTGGGGAATGTTTGCATACTCAAAAATGTCATTTGGACTTTCAAATGCCGGTGCAACTTTTCAACTAGCAATGCATTTTTTTTTCAAAGGATTAATCAACCTGATTATCTTAACATATCTAGATGACCTAATGGTCTTTCCAAAGTATAAGGATGATGTCATATCCTCAAAATTATGACATTATAGATATCAAATAGTAACTAAATAAATAAAATACATATTAAAATTAGTTATCAAACAATAATATTATAATTATACTAATCAAATACAACATTGTAAATATTAAAATACAAATAACTAATGTAAATATAAGTATCATTATAATTATAATTATTATTAATAATATTAAAATTATAAATATAGGCATTATTATAGTTATGAGCATGTTATTTATTAATATTAGAATTATGATACATAGAAAATATGTGTAACTATTATGAATAATACATAACCAAGACTTTAGTTAATGGTGCCTCCTAAATCGACAACCCTTAGACAAGCGGTGATTGGTATTCCAAGGGCTGCGTTCAAACTGGGTCATGTCCCAACAAAGAGGCATGAGGGAAACTTTTGAATATTTAAGCGAAGGCATCGTTGGAGTTTAGAAGGAGATACAATGGGGAATAAAAGACAAATAAAGCATTTGGAAGCCAATCAACATAAAGGGATCTTTTCCAAAGATGCCCATTTTCATAAAATACATATATGATGCAAGTGAGGAATAAGGTGGGGAGATAAGGAAAGAAGAATATAGGGAAGAGGAGGTGGCATGATGGAAAAAGAGAAGAAAGGATGTCTCTAGACCGACCAAGACATGAGGGAACGTAATTTCTAAAATAGATGATTACAAAATATGTGAAGTCTAATCAAAGGATGGATAAATGGTAATAAAGGAATGGATTAAGAAGTTAGTAAAGGTTAGTATTTGAGATATATGTTTAATATATAAATATATATATATATATAAGATAAGTATAAATTAAATATAATATATTCATTGTATATGTAATTCATATGATGATAAATATATTTTGTTAATTGATAACTATATATTTATATTTATATGTATATATAGATTGAGAGTCATAAATATCTCATAGAAGGTGAACACATACAAATTATACATATGATACATATACATATATATATATATATATATATATATATAATTTATACATCTACATATAAATTATATATATATAGTTTACGGTTATCCAATAATAATGTTTGCAGCAATTATTGAGTCTTATATGTAATAATGACTCTATTTATTTACTACAATGATAAATTGTATAATAGACTGTCATCTTTGGGATCTTGATAGACGTTTAAATCTACCCTAATGTACTTATGTAATATAATATAGAAGAATCATTCATATTGAGTGATAAGGAGAAAATATATAAATCCTTTGACAATAATGAAATATTCATATTATTCATCTTTGATCTAATTAGATGTTATTACTAAAATTTATTGATCTCTAACATTTATAATGTCTCTTTGAGAAACACTTTGAATGCAAGATTTGGGTTTAAGTGCTTCCACTAGAAAGGGGTCATTATAGATGATCACTTTGATCATCTGGAAAAGGTTTTCTAGAAATGTCAATAGTTCGAGATTTCTTTAAATCCCAAAAAAATTGTTTTTGTAGTGCACCAAGGTAGGCCACTCAGTTTTCTAGTGTCAAAAGAAGGAATAGGAATAGACCCCAAAAGAGTGAGGTCTATAATGGAGTTATCCTTACTAGTAAATCAAAAAGGACTACAATATTTTTGAGAAAGATCAACTTTGTCAACAGGTTCATTTTCGACTTTACAAGCATCGCAAGACCCATCATGCTGATGCTAAAAAAATATGATATTCAAATGGACCCCTGAAGGTAAAAAATCTTTTGAGCAAATAAAGATAGCTATCTTCGCCGCTTAGATATTGGCTAACACAAACTTTTCCAAATATTTCCTACTCTATGTATACAATGGCTAACATAGAATATCTTCAGCACTCACTTAGAAAAATGAGGGAAATAATAGAGAGCATCTTATTTCATTTCATTCAAGGACCCTTAAAGGTTATGAGGCCAAGTATAATTTTGTTGAAAAGTAGGCTTTCACAATTGTTCAAAGCTTAAAGAAGTTCCAACATTTGGTATCGGCCAATAAAATCACTATTCTTGTTGCACATCCTAGTGTGTGGGAGTATATAATAGAAGGTGAGATAACTGAAAAGAGGGAAAATTGGATCACCAAGATCCTAGAGTATGATGTGGAAATTAGGCCAACCAAGCTGGTTTGGGGAAGAGGTCTCTATGAATACATTGCGCAAGACTCAAGTTCCATAGCTAAAAAGGAGTCTGATCAAGTTTACTCAGACCAGTTCGAGACCGACTAGCCCTTGGTGGCAGATCGAACACATTATATGCAAAAGGGGCACTACTTGAACAACCTTCCATGCCATAAAAGGTGATACTACCAACTGCAAGGCACTGGGTACGTATTAATTGAAGGTATATTATTCAAGAGAAATTATGATGGTGTCCTACTCTATTGCTTAGACAAGCCATTGGTGGAAAGAGCTCTTAATGAATTTGATAGCAGTCCTAAGGGTGGAAATTTCTTTGCCAAGACTACCACCTTGAAGATAATGTGAGCAAGATATTATTGGCCCTCCATGATTTCCAAAGCACGTCATCTGGTACAAAAGTGTACCCAGTGTAGGAAAGTTATCTATTTTTTGTCACTGATGTCACCATGTTGGTAGCATGGTCCAGTACTCTAAACTGGTGCATATAACTATTTTATCTTATTTGGTGGTTGATTTGGTAATTGTTGGTACTACTCCAGTATTCTTTCCTGAATTTCTCTATAGTTGAAAGTTTCTATTTGTGGTTTTGGGAAATCACTTATGAATGATAAAGGCATGCATAATTAGGATATGTCGTGCACTGATGTTGATGTGATAAAGTGACATTATTTTGTTGGTTTCATTAAAGAATATTATTGGCTGACTTGTTAAGTTAATTTTTATTATGATACATATGAAAACTTATGTGTGATCTATTTCTTGGATTGATCCAACATAATGTAGCGTGCTGAAGGTTAAATTGTTTTTGTGATATATTTGGATCCAACAATTGATATCTTTTGTAAATAATAATTGAATCTAATTAGGCTGACCTAATTGATGCTTGTGATGGAGATAAGATATAAATATGTGGCAAACAATTTTTGAAGAAGTATTGAATGGAAGGAATAAGTGATGTGTACGATGAGCAAGAAGGAAGCAAAGAAGAGATAGAAGAACTAGTGAGCAAGTAATGAATGTGAATGTGTAATCTGTATGGTAGTAGTTTATGTGAAAGTGAGCGAAGATTGAAGGGTGTAAAGTCAGAATACTGAGTATCACCAAAAATGTTCAACACAAGATAGGTGCATCTTTTCAGTTCATTTTTGGCTGTAAAGCCTCATTCTATTTTGTATAATCCTTTGTAGCCAGTGAGCCTCTTTTTTGGAAAGTGAGTCCTTATGGAAGTGAGCCTATTTGAAAATACTATATAGTGTGAGTTAACCATCACTGCGGTTTTTCCCTTATTGGGTTTTCCATGTAAAACACTAGTGTTCATTGTGTTAATTTACTTTCTATTATTTGTGTTTCATGCTCATATCTAATAATATAATAGTGTGGTTGAAGAATTGATAAATGATAATTTTTTAAGTTTGAATGTGTTACAACTGTTTCAACCCCCCTCTCAATTATCCTGCACATATTTAACAATTGGTATAAGAGCTTTGGTTCCTTGGTGAAGAGCTTAATCACTTGAGGATCTTGACAGCTGCTTGAATGGATGATAAAGGAGAGCTCCAGACCGCTCTTGAAGATCTTGATAAAGTGGAAAGAGAGAACAAAGATTTGAAGGAGAACCTTGATGAAGCAAATGAATGTGTTCGGAAACTAAAGGAACATATGAAGAAATTTAAAGAAATTCATAGAGAAGTAGGTGAATAGTTGAAGCAAGAAATATTTGGATTGAAGGTGACAGTAGAAGAAAAGAAGAGAATTGAATAATGCCTTAGTACAATGGTGCATAACAAGTTTGATGAATGTTCTAGACTCAAGTAGGAGATAGTAAACTTGAGAGTAGAACTAGAGAAGGCTAAATTCTATGAAAATAATATCAGCTCTAGCTCTAGTAAACTTGAAGAACTGCTTGTAGGACAGAAACCTTGTAAAGATAAAGCTGTCTTAGGAGTTGAGACAGGTGAAAGTTCAAAAGATGTGAAGAAGAATCAAGGAAAGAGTAAGTAGAGAAGGAAATTTGCAAGAAGACTAGCTATGAGACAACCTAATGCACAAAGGTACCCCTCTTTTGTTGGTGTTTTCTTTTTATGTAACAAATATGGTCATAGAGCAACTGAATGTAGGAGCGGGATGAACCAATCATCTAGTCCCCTCTCTGGAAATTTTTTTGAATGTGGGAATATTGGACATAAGGCTATAGAGTGCAGAACTCTAGTGGGAATGATCAATTGAGTAATGAGGAACATGTTTAATGAAGGCATAATGAATCAATTCTTTAATGGTTACTATTAAACTTATAATAAATTTTAACATAGAGAAAATCAATGTAGATTGAGGAATAGTGGAGGATAGATTAATCAGAAGAATGTGGTCTATTATAAGTGCAACAAGCCCAAACATGTATCTAAATTCTGCAAAAATAAGAAAGGAAAGAAGTCTACTCTGGAAGAAAAGAGTGAACTGGTAAAGTAGATTGACAAGGAAGAGATAAACAAAGAGATGGATAATAAATGGAAGAAGAAAGAAGAAGTAAAACCTGAGACTCCTGACATGTCTATGCCCTCATCCGGTATAGATGACTTATTCAAAATGTAGACCTAGCATGGTCTTAGGGGGAGTATTATCAAAAAATATTAAAAACCCCCTAAAATTATGGTGTGCTAGAGGTAGGCACGTGGTTGGAATGTGGAAAATGGTTATTCAAAAGTTTTGGACAAGGAGCCAGAGGAAAATATGCATGTAGATTTGTAGACTGAATTAGGGCTCTCTGTGATAAGAAGACTGCTTTTAACAGCTTTTTGGTGTCTACCGCATTTATTGCATTTTAGGGTAAGTTCGATGGTGTATAAGATGAAATTTGCAAGTCTCTTTTGGTTAATTGTGCTCTTGAAGAATTGTGTAATTTCTTGGAGTGATCTTGGAGCAAGTGTGTAACATTTCTAAAAGGAATTTGAAGAGTTTATATTAGGTAATTTGGAAATCTTTTCTCTGAGTACAAAAAGAAAGTAGAAATTTGAAGAAGTTTTGTTGAAATTCAAGGAAAGCATAAGTATGGATAGTGGATCATATGGTGTTACCCCTTTGAAGATGAAAAGAGTTGAATTAGATGAATTCGATCATGGAAAAATGAAAGAAATTGACCTAGGGTTCAGTGAAATTGAATTATAGAATATAAAAACCCTAGGGATGGATTTATGGAGAGAATTTTTAGGGATTACAAATAAAGAAGTTATCTTATCTTCATTGAATTGTTTTAAGGATGGAAGAATTTTTTTGGACAAACCCTATTTGATCTCGAAGAAAGCAATCAAAGCGATCACTAGATTATGCAGTGTTGGAGAGCTCCCTGGAAGGAAAATGGTGAAGTATAAAGATGTGGAGAAATTGATTGGCATGAGTAGAGATCAACGAGCTCTATTAATTGATACACTTACTAATTCAACTATTTGGTATGTTTCTTACAACATTTCATACAAGATTTATTTCAGAAACCGTGAAAGTTCAACTTTAGCTATTGTTGTACATATCACCCACATGATGGTTAAGGATAACATACAATTTGATTTATGTAGCTTGCTACTTGAGAATTTTCTTGAAAATTTTCAAATTCCATTGGTTGAGAATTATCCCTTTCATTTTAGATCTTTGCTGGTGTCTTACTTTCTAAATTCTCTACCAGGAAAAGACAATGTGACATGGGAATCTAATATCACTATTGGAAAACAAATTTACAAACATCTAGAGTCTCTGGAAGATAATGTAAACATGTGCAAATCATATTTTTTGTCTTTGAGAGAAAATGGTTGCTCTGGTATTTCTACATCAAGTCGATTTGAGGTGGGCTCTTCCCCTGGAAAAAGAGAATTGGAGGTTGTTATCAATGATTCCCCTCTAGAATCGAAAAAGAGAAAAGAGAAAATTGAAGATATCATTGATATTTCAGATGAGAAGGAAAAAGAATCTCTGATTGGAACTGAATCCCCTAATACTAGTGACATCTAGTCTATGATAGTAGAAGGAAAAATGAAAAAGATTGGTGAACTTTGGGATGCTTCCTCACCTTTTGATAAAATAAAACGTGATGATTCTTTGGTAGATTATCTACTATAGAAAGGTATTGATGTGTCTGTTGTTTTTGATTTCTTACCATAAAATTTGACTAAGATTGTTGAAGAAAGGATGTTGCTTGAAGTTTTGGAAGGACGTAAGATGGGAATCCTGGTTGAAAAGAGATGTGAAAAATCTAAGTAGATATTTTTTGGATTGATTATGGAAACAAAAGGGTGTATTAAAGAAATTTCAGATGTTTACAAGTATTGTCTTCAGTAGCATGCCGTTATGGACATTTTCAGAAGCAAAATTGAAGCAATTGAAGCTAAAGTAAATAACATTGGAAAGAATTTTGATATATTTGAAGACAAAGAAGGAAAGAAAATAATAAGATTTGGAGAACTATAGGTTGAACTAATCATTACACAAAGATAGAGAGATGATGTGACAAACACCTTTTGGCTACTTAAAGAAATTGCTAAAATCTGGTTAGAGCATCTTTCCAAAACTCTCATTGATGCTGAAGATGTTGAGAAATGATGTTTTTTTATAGATTGGTCACTCGCTTTTACTCTGTTGGGACTATTGGAAAGTACTTGCAAAAAAATTGAGTCTATTTTTTTCAACTGGAAGAAGCTATTTCCAATTCTAAAGTAAAGGTATACGAAGGTATTCTAGGTGAGGAATGTCATCTTCACTTAATTTCTGTATGCTTAAAAAGTTCTAGATTGTTGGTATTTTTGAATTTTTTGGAAACCTTTTTGAAATATTGATGTCACTACGGTTACATCATTTTTTTTGGCACCCTTTGCCATTGATGTCAAAGGGGGAGAGTGTTGCAGATAGTGGTGAAAGTTTTGAGGAAGGAGATATTTTGTTCACATGTTTCCATCAATGACAAAGGGGGAGATTGTTGGAAAGTTATCTATTTGTTGTCATTGATGTCACCATGTTGGTAGCCTGGTCTAGTACTCTAAACCGGTGCATATAACTATTTTATCTTATTCGGTGGTTGATCTGGTAATTTTTGGTACCGCTCTGGTATTCTTGTCTACATTTCTCTAGAATTGCAAGTTTATGTTTGCAGTTTTGGGAAATTCCTTATGAATGATAAATGCATGCATGATCGGGATATCTCGTGCTCTAGTTTTTGTGCGATAAAGTGACATTATTCTATTGGTTACATTAAATATTATTCCTGGCTAACTTGTTAAGTTAATTTTTATTGTGATATGAAAAATTATGTGCAATCTATTTCTTGGATTGAGCTAAAATAATGTAGCATGTTGAAGGTTAAATTATTTTTGTGATCTATTTGAAGTCGATAGTTGATATCTTTTATAAATAAGAATTGCATTTAATTAGGTCAACCTAATTGATTATTGTGATGGAGATTAGATATAAATATGTGGCGAATAGTTTTTGAATAAGTATTGAAAAGGAATCAGTGATGTGTGTGATGAGTAGGAAGGTAGAAGAGAAGAGATAGAAGAACTAGTGAGTGAGTAATGAATGTGAAAGTGTAATATGTATGGAAGTAATTAATCTAAAAGAGAGCGAAGATTGAAGGGTGCAAGTCAGAATATTGAGTATCACCTGAACTATTCAACACAAGACAGATGCATCTTTTCAGTTCATTTTTGGTTGTAAATTCTCATTCTATTTTGTATAATCCTCTGTAGGAAGTGAGCCTCTTTGTTGGATAGTGAATCCTTTTTGTAGGCAGTGAGCCTCTTTGTTGGACAGTGAGTCCTTTTTGTAGGTAGTGAGCCTTTGTACTTGGATAGTGAGTCCTTCTTATGGCAGTGGGCTTGTTTGAAAATACTATATAGTGTGAGTTAACCCTCACTGTGGTTTTTCCCTTATTGGGTTTTCCACATAAAAATTTGGTGCTCATTGTGTTGATTTACTTTCTGTTATTTGTGTTTCATGCTCATATCTAATAATAGAATAGTGTGGTTGAATAATTGATAAGTGATAATGTTTTAAGTTTGAATTTGTGTGACAACTGATTTACGCACCCTCTTAGTTGTCATGCGCCTATTTAACACCCAGTGCTAATTATTTGTTGGTAAAAGAAAGAATTATGCCTTGCCTTTGAGATTGATTGTAACTGAGGAACCTTTTGCTCAATGGGGTTTGAATTTCATTGGAATGATAAATCCTATTTCCAGTGATAGCCACAAGTGGATCCTTATGATGACTGACTACTTCATAAGGTGGATGGAGGTCGTAGCCCTAAAAAATGCTACAAAAGGTGAGATTGTCAATTTTGTTGCAGAATTGGTAACTAGATTTGGTTCACCAAGACTGTCATATCTGACAATGCTCTGTATTTTGTAGGTTCAGGGATGTCATATTTTGTTATCAAACATGGGATTTACCTTAAGACTTCATCAAACTACTGCCCTCAAGGAAATGGGTTAGTAGAGTCGACCAACAAAAACCTAATTAGGTTAATCAAGTGCATCAGGTCAAAACGATAAAGGGATTGGCATAAGAAATTATGAGATGCTCTATGGGAAAACCAAATTACTCCTAGGAAGATCTTGAAGACCTCCCCTTATGAACTAGTATGCAGAAAGGAGCTAGTTTTACCTATTTCCATAGAAATAAGAGAATGGGGCCTAGTACTAAAGTACGATGAGTGCACTATGAAACCAAGATGACATATAAAATTTGAAGCACTATGGAGTGGACCCTTCCAAATTAGCATGTGCAAAGAAAATAATTTGTACGAGCTTGAAGATATGAAAGGTAACACCTTAGAGGTACTGGTGAATGGTATTTATGTAAAATTATTCCATTAAGAATGTAGTTCTTTAAAATTTTCTCAGTTATGTACCATATGTAAAATCTTTGTAAATATGTTTTAATTTTAGAATAAGCCATGAGAATAACACAGAGGAAGTGGAAAATAGGGTATTATATTATATTCATAAAAAAATTATAATGTAATACATGCCTGAGGCTCTGATTTAAACATGAGGCTCTCTCAAGCAAACCCAAAAGGAGTTACAAAGCAAAAAGAAGCAAAAAGGAGGCAACATGCAAAAATAGTAAACATAAGCCTCCAACTATTGTCTAGAAATTTGAAGTGGCTCATCGTCAAGTCTTCTTCTTCTTCTTTGTCAAGATGCAAAAGAGGGGTGAACACACAACACACACAAAGAGCACGCAACATAGATTGTTGGCCTAATTGTCACAATTTTCCTCCAGAAACTTGAAGTGTTTTTCTCCATATGAGCCCTTTAATGTGCTCCACACTGTACTCCCACAATAGGTAGGTGGCCACTAGCTGAGATGATGAATGATGTGTCTTGAGACCCATGGTGCAAAAGTCTATAAGAAAGGGCAGCCAAGGTACTTCTATCCCATAATCCATGTGCCTAAATATATCCATGTCACTTAGAATCCCAACACCAAGGATAACTACCTACACAATTTCACCGAGCTCCTCCATCAATGTAGACTCAAACATCTTGTGGCACAAGTCAATTATCAGGGGCTTGTAAATGTTAAGGTAAAGCAGAGATGTGATGAAGTGGGAAAGTATGTTGCATTTGTTCCAGAGCTCATTCTCATCGTCAATGTAGTCTAGGCCGACTATCCACTTGAAAGCAACTAGGCCAAGGCGGTCACACCTCTTCACCAGACATTTAATTATGTCATTGGTGACCTCTCCAACAAAGAAGTATTGTGCCCTCTATAGTAGAATTAGAATAGGAGTGCCTAGACAAGATAAAATTGTCATAAATTAGCAAATTGTAGTGGGATGAGAGACAATGAGAAAAAAATGCTAAAATTTGAGGCTAATTTTTCAAATGAATATCGCAATAAGGTGGTATAGCTATGTATAGAAAAGATAAGCTAGCAAACCCAACCCACAGGAAGTCCATTTTTTGTTGGGCGGTAATGGAAAAATACTAAAGCAAGCAAAGGATAGTAGATAAATCATATAGAGGATCTGATAGAAGGTCTTGAGAAATAAATTTGGGTGTTGCGAGTGTATGCTATCGTATGTCGATTGTTGACATGTGGCATTTTTCATCATCAGCACTGACCAAATTACTTATGAGAAAAGACATGGATTAAGGCACTATGTTCTAACAAAATAAATGGGCACATCTTTTCAAAAGTACCTTGCATTACCTTAGCATGTTTCTCATAGATAAAAGCAAACTTTCCAATGCAACGATCTTATTTGTGAGAGGTAGTGAAGAGAATGTACTAATTCGATTCTCATGGAATTTTTAGCATTCTTAAGGGATACAAATCTAAGATCCACATGTATCACCTCATTGGCAGCATTTAATGGACCAACAGTAATGACGTAGCCATAATTGCATGTATGTGTGAAGGAATTAACTACACCCAAAAGTAGAATTTTCTAAGAAGCAAAAGGCAAGTGGTTGTTTCATTGAAGAAACTCTCTACAACTTTGTGACATAACCATGGTGGAGACATCAACGTTTGGTAGAAAAGTTAGAACCTCATATAAAAGGCCTAGTTACACTAATATCTTTGTGTAGAACTCATTCACCAATGCCCCAACACTTGAGGAGCGGTCATTTGAATTATGTAAAAGGGTGAAACAAGACAAATATATCACAAGAGAGGCGGTGCAAGATATTTCTAACAATTTTTTTGACCCCAGGTTGCCATATAACCCTAAAAACCTTAGGGATGGGGCTTTCCAAAGAATGGTAGATCATGGGTCATATGAATGTTTCACGTCTCGACTCTAGAATTGTGGCCTACCTCAATTCATGTTTCCTATCAGACACCCATGCGCAAAGCTGGTGGATGCATGTGCCAAAAGATTCAACAAAAGGACAAGAGCCATTGAGGGTAACAGGGTCAAAGTTACAATTTCTACTAAAGCCATACAAGATATGTTGTGTATCCCTACGACCAAGGGTGTTGAGCTTTTTGATGAAGAAAAGATGGAAATTTTTGGGGAGGAAAGAACCAAGAAAGGAAAATTTTATGAGGAAGAAACAAAGGAAAGGCCAGATAGAGGTCATCTTTATTTTCCTCTTTCACGCAGAAAGTTCAAGAAATACACACATTCTATCTTCTCAATGCTGGCTTTGATTTCGGCCTTAACGATGAGGGGGACGTCCATCCTTTCTAGATGGCCCTAGATTTTATACTCAAAACAAAGAAGAACCTAAAATATTATGGTTTTTCTAATGCAATAGTCATAGGGATGCTAGGTCATTGAAGAACTATGATACTGAGTATAAATTCATGTATTCTTCTTTCTTGGCCCACTTGATTTTGCATCAAAATTCTAAGTTACTAGAGAAAAGTATGCTAGTGTATAGGCTTGATGTTAAAGGCTATTATTAGCTAGTTTCTATATGGGCTCATGTGCTCTAGAAAATGAGGGATTACTACTAGTTTGTATATCATTTTTTGAGGCCAGTGCTTCAAGATTTGTTGCCATGCCCTATGGGTAATTTTTGTCATGTGGTCATACAATGGCTGAGAACTCTGCCAACCATGGTGGATTATTTCCTAGGAGAGGATTTTACAAATTTATCAGATTTCATGGTTTCATTGAGGAACCCTTTAGACTCTTCAGATTTGTAACTGATAGAGTTTTGTGTTGGAGGCATGTCATCAGGAAACCCTTGCTGACAACACCTATGGTGTCGGAAGGAATAAGAAAAAGATATACCCACTCCCCCTCACAATTACCAAAATTCATGTGACACTGAGCAAGTGGAAGGCAGAGGGTGAGATTAAAAACCTATTGGCAACCCTAGGCTTGGTCCTCATTTGTGACACATGGGACTACAATCCGACAAAGTACTTCACTCTAAATTATGAGAGTAAGGAGTATTTTGAGAAGAGGAGGAACCCGACTAAGGAAAGGTCAGAAGTATATATGGAATTGGCCCGCATTCCACTCAAACAAACAAAGGGTATGTGTAGGATCATCATGGAAAAAATAGGCCCTTAAGTGGCAAAAAAATTAGAAAAATCAGACTTAGGCAACTTGACGTAAAAATTTGAATAAGTTATTTATATTATTTCAAAAATATGTAAGAATAGAATTTGTAGAAAATTGAATTTAGTTTCTAAACTACTAGGTTTTTTTTTTTAAATCTAGTTGGTGAAAATTTGAAATTTCAATGCAGCAGTACTTAAATTTCAGGGGAAAAATAAGAAGTAGGTGTTTGTCTGACCACCCTAACCATAATAAAATGATAATATTTTAGATATAAGTAGAGGAATCATGTCTCGATGTGATGCATATATTTTTGTAATTTATTTCCAAGTAAATAATTAATTATAAATTTTTTATTACAAATTTTAAAAAATATAAAAAACTCATATGTCTGACCACCTTAACTTGGTCAAAACTTCAAAAATTCAATTTTTCTTTTTTTAATCCTATAGTATGTGAAGCATAGAATGTGACACATGTTTTGAATTCAAAAAATGTGATACTGTTTGAAAGCTATAGATGTTTTTCAATCAGTCTATCAATCAAGACTTTAGTCGTAATTTGAATAGAAAATGAATAATAATTACTTATTAAATTCAAAGTAAAGAATAATTTATATTGGTGGAAAGCTGATAATCTCCTTTAAAAACCCTTTTCATTTCATCAATTTTAAGTAAAAAAAATTATCAGCCACATACCCATCATATTGCCACTTTTTGGCCCATCATGATCCTACACATACCCCAAAATGGCTAAATTTCTATGTGCCATAAGTGGAGTATCAGAGGAACCTTCCGATGGGTAAATCTCTCAACACACATTTGAAGCATAGAGGGTGGTTGAAAAGAAAGAAGGTAGACTTCTGGAGGTCTCAACAATAGATGAAATGCACCAATGTCATGTTTGAAGAATTTCAACCACATGACAAAAAGTTTGAGGATATTTATGATGAAGAGGTTGACACTGATAATAGCAATCTAGAGACGAGTCATGAAATTGAAGAAGAGTGCAACTCACACGTCATACTTGTCTAAATTAGGAATTGGACAAGAGGAGAGGCTCGAGATAAAGGGACTCGCAAATCATGCCATTCACCCATGCTCGAAGCAAAGGAAAAAGGATCTGACAGTCACCAAGAGGGTCTAATGTGCTAATCAAAAGTTGAGTTTCAGAGGGGACAACTACCAAATGATTAGAACGTACCATTTCCTATCATGCAAAGCAAAGACGAGTCCAAGATCTAGGTGCACCCAATGCATTAGCTCGAGGAGAAGAAGAAGTGGAGTCTACTCTATATAGTGTTTTGATGGTCGTAGCCCAAGTATGTTTTACTCCCTCTCTTCTTCCTGCATCTACATCTTTGGTTACTCCTATGCCCCCATTTATAGAACAAAATCCTCTATACGCAGACTCTGAGCTAGTAGTCTAGAGTACACCCCATGCCATTTTTAATTAACCTTCCAAAGCAACCCTACACACCAAACAAGTAGCATCCACTTCGATCGTTGTTGATTCTTTGATTGCCTTGTCAAGGGCCCTCATTGAAAGAGTTGAGCCATCGATCTTGCCCGTCACTCTTGGTCCATCCACTTAAGGGAAAACATCTCTCCTTTTGACCATCTCTCTTTGCACCCTAATTGTATTTTCCCCTATTCAATCTCAATCAAATGGTATCTCACCTTTTTCCATGATAATGCTCCCTTTTGCTTCCCTGCATGCTCATACATCCAAAGTTTCTCCTTTTGTCACCCTTTTTGGTTTCCCTCCTAGTGCTTCCATTGTAGCACAAAGCATTGATACCCCTCAGAGCCTCCAAGATCATTTCGATGCAACCAAGAGGACTCGACAAGCCAGGAAGCAAAAACAACTATTAAAGAACATTATGGTGCTAGCTACCAATAAGATTGATGCTTTCTTCAATGAAGAGTGGAATTTCCTATTGATCACCACCATGAAGCCACTTGTGTCCAAGCCCAAGGGACAAATGCAAATGGAGGATTATGACATTAGAGCCATGGGCTAGGATTTGAATGAAACATGCCTACACAACAAAGTGGTCCTAGCTAAGGGCACCCAAAAGGTGGTATATCGATATGTGGAGGATCATCATGGAAAAAATAGGCCCTTAAGTGGCGAAAAATTCAAAAAAATTAGAGTTAGGAAACTTAATGTAAAAATTTTCATAAGTTATCTATATTATTTTAAAAATATGTAACAATATAATCTATAGCAAATTGAATTTAGTTCTAAACTACTAGGTTTATTTAAAAGAAAAAAAATCTATTTGGTGAAAATTTAAAATTTCAATGCAATATACTTACTTAAATTTCAAGGAAAAAATTAGAAGTAGGTGTCTATTTGACCACCCTAACCACAATAAAATGATAATATTTTAGATATAAGTAGAGGACTCATGTCCCGATGTGATGCATATTTTTTTGTAATTTTTCCAAGTAAATAATTAATTATGAATTTTTATTACAACTTTTAAAAAAATATAAAACTCATATGTCGACCACCTTAACTTGTTCAAAACTTCATGAAATTCATTTTTTTTTTGTAATCCTACAGTATGCGACGTATAGAATGTGATGCATGTTTTGGATTCAAAAATAATGATACCATTTGAAAGCTATAGGTGTTTTTCAATCATCCTATCAATTAGGACTTTAGTCATAATTCAAATAGAAAATGTACAATAATTATTTATTAAATTCAAAGTAAAGAATAATTTATATTGGTGGAAAGCTGAGAATCTCCTTTAAAAACCATTTTCATTTCATCAATTTTGGGTTAAAAAAAGTCGTCAGCCACATACCCTACACATAACCATCATATCACCAGTTTTCGGCCAATCATGATCCGACACATACCCATATGTAGATTATGAGAGACTAGAAAAAAAGTTGAAGAAGTGTGAGAAACAATTGATAAATGTAAAAGAAACAGTGAGCAGGCTGTAAAACAAGATCAAGGCCAGAGATGTGGAGATGGCCCACTTAAGGAAAATACAAAATCAACAAGGAGAAGCGACTAAATTTCTCAAGGATGCTCAAGGTGAGTAGGTTCGACTATATGTTGAGACTTGATCTTGCTACTGAGCACCAAACCAACATAGAGTACAAAGGTACTTAGGAAAAAATATAGAGAGAGCTGGATGGCATCCGACCTCAAGCTTCTGACAATTTACAAAAGACCCGAGCAGAAGTAGAAAGGTCAAGGAAAGAAAAGAAAGAGATTGTGTCTGCTCTTCAAGTCCATGACTAGGAGATCAAAAGGATGAGCTTGAAACTAACAAACACCATCAAAGAGAAGAATGAAATGGAGGAGAATGCAAGAGTGAGAGAGGCTTGGTTCAATCAAGAGTTAGTTGCTACACAAGGGACTGGGACTCTCCCGATATTAAGGAAGCTAATATCTGTGCATTGGGAGTGAATCATAGTTGCGGTTGAAATTATCTAGCCCACTTTACAATTCTTAACGGATGTTTGGGAATTGAATGGGAAGGTTTCCTTGATGGCTAATCAAATTCTACAAATATTTTCTCCCTAAGTGGCGGAATCAAAAAGCTTGATTTCTAGGTTGTGTGTGGCCAGTAATGAAGCCCTAAAAGGTTTCAGGATTCCTAATCAAAGAGCCACATCCATCAAAGAAAATGAGATCACTAACTACCACAAGATCACAACAAGGTGCAAGGACTATTAGATGGTGTTGAATAAGAAGGTTGATGAGATCAAGAAGGATTTTGGTGTCCTAGTTAGCTTCAGGTTACCTCCTCTTTTCTCACCAGATGGATATGTGCTATTAGTTGACAGGTTATAGATGCAATCAGAGAAAAGGTCTAGAATTTTACGAAACTCATAGGTTCAAGCACGATGCCAACCATTGATGATATCGAGCATGAGATCCTTTTTCTTTCTTGTCTCTATTATCACCTTGGGGTGGTTTCTGCAAGATGGGGAGTTGTTTCTTTCAAGGAAGTCTTCAAGCTAGATTGAGTATACAGGCTCATTCATACTCTCATTCGATCGACTGATGCGGATTGGGATGTGAAACATTCTTCTTTCCTCAAACTCGAAATATATCCACAGGTCTAGATTCATGCCTTTGCAAGTCAAGGCCTCCTATGAGTCGCCAAAATTGTGAAGCATCTTTACCAAGTAGTCATTTTTTGATCTTTAGATTTTAGTTTGTTTTTGGCTTCAAATGTGTATGTTCTCAAGTAAAGTTGTTTGGAAAGATGTTCAATGTGCCACATGGTGGCTGCATGATTTTCATTTATTTCCTTCCCTTTGGGAGAGAGTTGAGACACGGGTTAGCTCGACAAAGAGTTTTCTCATAAGCAATTTTCACAAATCTAAGAATGCTTGGTCACTTGACACATCATCTCTCTACTATGGGCAGTTTGTGCTTTTATGAAGTGGTCTCTTTTGGAGTTTGTTTGAGCTTTTTGTGTCCTCTTTTTTTTCATGATGGAAGTTTTGAGTCGGAGCCATTATGCTACATGATTGGTCAACTTGAATTTTTCCAGACTATTTTCTAAGATCTAATCATTTTTAGATAACGATCTTTGCTAAATATTGAAAGAGCATTAATGCAACAGTTAAGAATTTATGAGAAAATATTGCCATCACCTAATTAAAGATCTATAATCAGATCATGAACTATCAAATGCTAACATACAACAACAATTACTTCTAAAATGTGCTTGTGGTTCTCTCCTTTGTAAATATAAATGAGAGGCAAGAACAAAAGGAAGGGGTTCCAAGTTTCAATTTCCTTGTCTCAGGAAAAATTACTTTAGTTTTTTGAAGTTATAGAACTATTTTCAGAACTAGAATTAGCAAAAAATTGCTTTTCTCTAGCATGTTATATTGTTTATGCTCAAACTATTTTCAGATTGGCATCTGACCTCTATTTTAAATTTCATTTAATATTCAAGTACAAACTCTTGGAAGAAATCTTTGAGACTGTTCATGTTATGGCCTTTATCTAGTTTCCTTCTTTATGTTTTCATTTAGGATAAAACACTATGTTAAGTTGAATTCAAATAGTTTGGGTTGTTGATTTCCATGTTGTATGCTTATATGGTAGGATAATAACTCATGAAAATTATATTATGTTTGTGAACTTCTCTATTTTTCTAAAGGGTTGTTTTTTGTATTATGTTGTATAAAGAGAGAGAGTTTATGCAAATTTCAAATGTTTTTCTGTTAACCTTGGAAATCTTTATGTTTGATCGAACCTTAATGAACACTACCTCTGGGGATATTTAAAAGACTGCATTGTGCTTGTAGTTAGCCTTTGCTGCTCGTTCCCTTCCCAATAATGAAGGGTTGTGGTATTCTATCTCTAATATATCATTCATAGGAAAGAGTGGGTTTAAAATGTTCTAAAAGATTTGGTGCATTTCCTTTTTTATGTTTTATATTTACATTTCTTTCTACCCTTTTCTCCAACACTAATAGAAGAGATGAATTTCTAATAAAATCCCAGAGGTATTCAGTGAGGTGCAATTTGGTCTCACACTTGTTGAAATTCCCATAAGGCTATTATAGAGGCACAAGCTTTGATGATCAACAAGTTTGATTACCAAAATGATGTTTGACCAAGGAAAACCTATATACACAAATGAATCCACATTTTTCTCTCTCTCTACATATATGATTGCAAATCTAAGTGTTTTGGAGCTTGAAAATCCTTTGAAGAATAAATTGTAAGATTGAAGAAAGTTTCCATAATTGTCAAGAAGTTTCCATCTTCACGGAAATTCATCTATAGGCTAGAATTCAAGCTTTCAGACTCACTGATATGGCAAGAGAACAACTACATCAGACCATTAGAGGATACCCGAGTTTCAGCCAAACCCTAATACTAGGATTAAATCATCACCTTGGGAATGTGAGTCCTAGTACAACACTTTTTCCAGTTTTCAGAAGACCTAGATCAGCCACTGAGAGATTCCATTTCCTACCCAGAAACCCTAGATTGGGACTAAATCTCCTAGTCTTGCATATAAGTCCCAATGAGCTTCAAGCAACAAATTTTTTGGGTTTTAGAGCTTTTTTTGACCACATCTTTCTTCCAGGTACCTTTTTTTTATCTTGTTGTTTAGTTATCTGAATTGAAGTTTCATTTTCTATGTCATTTAGTTAGATTTACATAGTACTTTTATCTCTTTCTTTCTAATAATTTTCTTAGCACGGTGAACCAGGCCTTTATTAATCACACCCAAGGATACCCTACATCAAATCTCTTACCATAACTCGACCATTATATTGAGATCTCTAGGGTTTCCTTGAATGAACTAAGAGTCAAATAGGTCCTATCCCCTTGTTCCATCTCCTAAAAGGTAGAACCCTATTTCCTTGTGTTCATTTTGGTGAAACCGATCTCTGAACCCTTTATTTTTTATTTGGAATGCATAAAATTCCTAGATTTAGTGTACATTAACTTTCCATTAGATCTTGTATTAGTTAATTTTCATTTAGAGTTTCTAAATCTTGCATTAGTGAAAATGCATATAGGTTGCATTTTTGCATCTTAAATCATTCAATTTGATTGAAATTCTATAATAAAAAATAGTCACGTCAACATACAAGTTAGAAATCTTATCATTCACTTAGAATTTGCTGAATTTAGTGTCAAAACCCTAATCTAGGACTCATTCACCCCTATGGGTGATTTAGTCCCAGTACAGGTTGTTTTACCCGATCTTTGGCAGTTTTATGTTGATTGTTTTCTAGCATTTGAACCCTTCAAAAACCCTAACTAGGACTCATACGCCCCCTAGGCCATTTAGTCCCAGATCAAACCTAAAACTACCATTTATAGCATTAAAAACTTCATTTTTGTACTTTTTAGGCATTGTTGTAACCTATAGTATCAGTCTAGAAAGTTTTAGGAACTTCTGTTTTATGTATCTAGGTCAAATCATCCATTTAGTGTAGTGATTTTTAAAGAGTTTCAAAAATCATTTCAGTATTAAAATTCTTCAGATTTGTAGGACATATGTTTACATTTCAAAAACATTCCATAATTTAGATAGCTTACTTTTTCATGTTAGCATGTTTTCTTTTCAAGCATTTAGTGTTCATAGAGTATCACATGGCTTGTATAATTCTATTTTTCCTACTCATGGGCATAATCTAGGAAAAAAAATAAAACCTTTGACAAGCATATTAAAGCTACCCTGCTAGTATCTATCATATTTATAAGAATGTCATAACACAAGAGGATGCAAGCGTAGATAATCATGACAATCATAATTGTTCTTCTCCCAATACCTCTCCTTTTAGGCATGAGGGTATCTTGGTGAAAGAAGATACAATAATTGAGAGTCTTGATTGTCCCTCTCCTCCTCCCCCATGGGAAGATATTAGGAAATAAGAAGATGAGATCATTTAAACATTTCTTTACACCTTCCCTACATGTCAGAATGCTTTAATGAAAGAGGATACAATCATGAATGGTCATGAAAAACACATTTGTGAAGAGGATATGTTGGTATTAAGAGATCCAATGATTGAGAGTTATAGCATTATTTCTCTCCTTCCTAATGTCCCTAACATTTGAAAAGGTCTATTTGAACAAGAGGATCCAATAATTGGTAAACATGAAAATCATAGTTGTCTTCCCTTGATGCCTCCCCTATTTGTGATGAAGTTACTTTACAAATATAATCATGGAATGTGATGAAACTCTTGAAATCTCTCATACTAGGGTAGATATTGTGGCACAAGAGAATGAGACCTTAGAAAACAAGGATGAAATCATGTACAAGCATAACAATCAAATTTGTCCCTCTCCTAATATATCTCCTATTGGTGAAGAAGATCCAATCAATGAGAATCATGAGAATATTAGGGAAAACATTATTGAACAAGAAAATGCCATCATTGATAAGAAAGAAAATTCAACCATTGATAACTCCCTTACTTGTGATGAAGTTATTTTAGAAGAACGAGCCTTTGAATGTCATGAACATCTACTAGTTTTTTATTAAATACTCTGCTACTAGGGAAGATGTTATGGTGGAAGAAAATAAGAACATCGAAACATGTATTTCAAACACTAGTAATGAGGCTTCCTTAGATGAAGATGATGTAGTGACATTAGACTCTCCTACACTAAGAGAAGTTAATGTTTTTGATAAAGGGAAAAATGGGTTTTACAGGGACCCAAAACCACCAAGTTTACAACAAAAGAGAGAGGACAAAAAAGTCCAACAGAGAAAACAAAATGCACATAAGGAAAAAACTAGAAAAAGTAGCAGCCAACCACAAAAGAACAGGAAGGTCAATCAATAAACCAGCCAAAGCTCAAAAAAAAGACCAGCCATAACTAACTTAGGGTCTTCAGAATAAACTCTATCTCAGCCTCTGGGTCTTGCATGTCCTTAACACCCTTCTTAAAATTCTGGATCATCTGTGGCGTGGGAGGAGCCTTCCTTTTCATATTTTCCCTGGTTCTGTTTGAAATTCCAATATCCTCTTCCTAGCTTTTATCTTTAACCTCTTCCAAATCAACCACCAAGGACCCATATTGCAATTTGTCCAGTTTCTTAGTCATAGTGTTGATAATGATGGCATTATGTCTTGCCATCCTATTGTTCTGATCAACTATTATCTTTACAGTGTTTTTCATTTTTTCCAAATCAATTTCAATTCTTCTATCCTTTCCTGCATTGTCCTAGATTTCTTTACTGGCACTATAATCCTTACGCTCTGCCTCCTTGCACAAAGCAGTGACCTTAGCACCCATTTCTTCCAGTTTACTTTTTAGGTCCCAGTTTTTATTTTTGAGCTCATTGATTTCATGAAAAACCCATTTTGAGTTTCTAAATTGGTTCACCACATTTTTCCTAACTGTACCATGAAATCAATAGAGGGTTCCCTATCAAGATTAAAGCAACTTTTAGCTGGTTCAGGGGCTCTAGGGGATCCCAATCTAACATCTATGTCCGATGAAGGGACAACAAAAAGAGAATTAATATTGGCGTCAAAATCCTCAGAATCATGAGAGTCTTCAGAATACAAAACAAGGTTTTTTACCGGTAGATTCTTTTCAGCACCTTTGGGAATGAGAGTAGAACTTCCAAGCTTACAGGTAGTGCAGGCTTTAACAAATTGTGGGTTTTGGATTTTCTTACCAATTTGGAAAGAGGGCAGACTTAGGACCTCTCTCACCAGGCTCAAGTTGGGCTCATTCCCCGAACAACTTGGTTTTGTATTATCCTCCTCAAACTGAGGGGAGACATCCACATTAGCAGGGGTAGGAAAATTTTGAAAATGTTCAACAATTAACCTAATCAGACCAATATGCAAAATAGGAAATAAGAATATGAGATCATTGAAACATTTCTTTACACCTTCCCTACATGTCAGAATGCTTTAAGGAAAGAGGATACAATCATGAATGATTATGAAAAACACATTTGTGAAGAGGATATGTTGGTATTAAGAGATCTAATGATTGAGAGTTATAACATTATTTCTATCCTTCCTAATGTCCCTAACATTTGAAAAGGTCTATTTGAACAAGAGGATCCAATCATTGGTAAACATGATTGGATCCTAATCAGAAGTACCCATTTTGAGTTTCTGAATTGGTCCATCGTATTTTTCCTAGTTGTACCCATGAAATCAATAGAGGGTTCCCTATCAAGATTAAAGAATCTTTTAGCTGTGTCAGGGGCTCTAGGAGATCCCAATATAACATCTCTATCCGACAAAGGGACAATAAAAGGAGAATTAATATTGGTGCCAGAATCCTCATAATCAGGAGAGTCTTTAGAATATGAAACAAGGTTATTGACCGGTAGATTCTTTTCAGCACCTTTGGGAATGAGAGTAGAACTTCTAGGCTTAGACATAGTATAGGCTTTAACAAATTGTGGTTTTTGGCTTTTCTTACCAGTTTGGAAAGAGGGCAGACTCATGACCTCTCTCATCGGGCTCAAGTTGGGCTCATTCCCTAAACAACTTGGTTTGGTATCATCCTCCTTAGAGGAAAATTTTAAAAATGTTCAACAATTAACCTAATCAAAAGTTAATGTTATTCATCCTCAACTCATCCTTTACCCACCTTCAAACAAACCTCAAACTCAAACCAAACCCATCCTCATCCTCAAACGACCTAAGAATAATGATTCAAAACAATCAAATTATAACACTATTGCTCATACATATAACACTAGAAATAATCCACAACCAAGAAAATCATCTTCGACATCCGTCCCATTACCTAAACCTATCTTTCCTGATCCTCCTCATTTTCCTTACATAATGAAAAGGAGTATAATCTAGTTGAACAACTAAAGAATACTCCTACTAAGATATCCTTTTGGGATCTAATTCAAGCCTCCCCTCATTATTATAACATGATTCAAAATACCTTACAACAATTTCCTACTCCTCCTAATGTGCAATCAAATGATGTGGCAACCCAAATTCAAGCTATAACACCAAACAATGTATAAAATACTTTTCATCAATATGAGCCACGTAGCTTGGAGATGGGAAGGAAAAATGATGCCTTCATGATAATAGCTATATATAATAGGACTGGGATAAAAAGAACCCTTGTTGTTAATGGCTCAACGCTTAATGTGTGTAGTGTAACCCTTTTGGATACACTTGGCATAGATAAACCAAGAATTAAACCTAATTCCTCATCGATTCAAGGATTTGAAAATGTAGGAAAACAACTACTTAGTGTGATCACTTTTCCTATTACAGTTGGAAAAGCCACGTTACAAACTCCCATCCATGTAATGCCTCATGATCTTTCATATAATCTCCTTTTAGCAAGACCTTGGATTCATAAGATGCATGTGGTGCCTTCAACTCTTCATCGTATCTTGAAATATGTCTATAACAATAAAGTGGACCGAATTGAAATAGACCCTAAACTAGAAAGTTGTTTGAACATTGAGAAAGATAAGGAAAATCCTTTGAAAACATTGACACCAACTACACAAGTACAACCAGTGCAAGAAAAAGATAAAGAAAAACATATTGAGGAAGTCACAAAACTATTAGAAGATGATTGGGGTTCCTTAAATTTCACACCTACATTCATGGGAGAATACAAGACATCATACCAAAAGATAATCTAAGAAGGGAAAATAAAAAGAGGCAATTTCATCACAAAATTCGGAAGACCCTTCAAAAGAATCCACCTCAACAAATTTAGAAGAAAAGAAAACATGCATGACAAAATTTGATGAACATGACTATGAACAACCATCAAATCCAAAAGAAATGAAAAGGATTTATGGAAAAGGTTATGAACTTTTGAAACAACTTGGGTATAGTGGAAAAGGATGTGGTGCTAGAGAACAAGGTATCTATGTCACTATAGAGCCTAATATGTAAGAGACAACTAATGGTCTTGGTTATTGTCCCTCAAAAGAAATAAATAAGACTTCACTCAATATCAACACTCTTACAAAATAATCTTCTAAGCCAACTTTAACATGAGTGCATCCTAAACTAATAGACACTAGTGGTCTTGATTATTGTCCTTTGAAAGAATGAAAGAAAAAAAGAAGTCTTCACTTAACATTAATGTCATCACACAAAGCACTCCTAGGACATGTCTTAGTAATTATTGAAGTTCTCTAGATTTTATACCCTCCCTTCAAGGAGAGAACAAAATCTCACAATATAAAATTCTTCTGTAAGTATGAGACCTTGTACTAAGCAAGAGATATATTTTTCACAAAATAAAGGAACATCTCCTACTATTGATCAAGAGATTATATTGTCGAGAATACTCCAAGATCATTTGATATCTCTCCCTCCAAGAACATGAAATAAATTTTACTACAAGACTTCATTTTTTGCATATCATAGAGTTCATGGTTATTCTATGAATGAATGTAAGGCTTTATGTGATAAAATTTAACATCTTAAGGAGTGTGGTGCTCTTCCTTGTGTTGAAGCACCTAGTTCCTCTAATTGATACTTATTTTCATTCTATTATGTCTCTCATCAATCATTTCATCTCATCCTTTTCCTGCACAATGTGGGGGCAATGGGTTAGGTAGCCTTGTCCTCGTATGGAACTTGTCATTGTCTCTTTTGGCTAGTTGGCCACCTTCCATTATATATAGGAGCAAGATTAGGTTGTGGAAAAAATTCCTTAAGTTGGCTCGCACATGACGTACCAAGTTTTGGGGGAAACCCCTTATTCATGATGTAGCTTCACTCAGGAACATGACTTGCCATAGGGCTTTTCGAATAACCTCTCATGTCTTCCTCTACTTTAAATAAATTTCTCAAAAGAATGGTGTTAGAAACCACTTTAAAGTGGGGCCATACATAGAAACTCATGTTTCATTATGTAGCCTTCTTACTTCATGCGATGTGTCTTTTGCTTTGTGGTGACATTGGGTGTGATGTCCTTCAAGAGTGTGACCTCTCTTAGCATATTATATTCCTCTTAGTTGCTTGATGTGAGACACTACATCCCCTAAGTTGTGAATCTTCAATTCTTCAATTGGTCCTCTCTTGGAGACATTAGGCACAATGCCCCCTAAGTTAAGACCTTACATGAACTAAGAGAAACTTCTTTGAATGTGCCTTACATTATTTTGCATTTAGAATATTGGTTATATGGCAACCTTGTATAACACACTTTGCTTGCATGTGCATCCATCTTGTTTAATCATTGGTTTCAAGCATACAAAGTTTTTCTTGCCTTGTGAATCCTATTGTTCATGTTGTGTGGCACCTTATAAAAGTTATTAGGAGGTATAGCTTTGGCATGGTTACCGTATGGGAGCCGAACTTAGGCATGAATTTCCCATAGCAACTTTCTTGTCTATGTGAGTGCATATCGCTCGCGTGCATATGTGTCTCACTAGGGGCTCACCTAGTGGATGACCTGCGGTTCCACTAGCCCTTGTGAGCGTGCATTGGTTTTCATAGTGGACATAGTGCTCCACTTGTAATTTTTTTTGGATAAATAGCTTAGATATAATCCACATCATGTGGGACAAATGGTCGATGCTTGATCCACCCCTTTTGTTTTTATTTCCTTTCTCTTTGTCTTTGGCAATGTATGTTTGTATCTTGTTGCTGCTTCATACACCATTTTCATGCTTGTTCTTTTGTTCCTATGTTGGTTTTCCATAGGATCTTGATCCTAGGGGCTTGCACAACCCTCTTGATTACCATTGTCCTATCTCACTAGCACTGGTACACTTGGACCCCTCTTGATGCGAGTTTTTCTACTTTAGTGTGAGTTTGAAGAAAGTTCCTCCTCTCATTAAAGTGGGGGAAAAATGTAGTGTAGGAAAAAGTATCCATTTTTCACATATAATTTGGGAATAAATAATATTAAACTAAGCCTAATATTTTCTTGATTTGGTGTTGTAATGTTTTTTACACATTCACATCAAGTTTAGGGCCCTTTTAAACTAAATAGACCTAATTGTGCCTTAATTTAGTGTTGTACAGTGTATTTATTTACACCTTCACATTAAGTTTTGGGCCCTCTTGCATTTATGACCTTCAAATCATCATTAATAGGTCCCTCAAACCCTTTATTATGCATCTCGAGGCTTATTCCAACTAAATCCTGACATAGTCAATAAATACACTTAATATTCTAACCCCCCAACATTTCCTCAGGCTCAAAAGCTATTGTGGGACCCATAGACCACCTTGGGTAGAGGAGTCCCATTTGGCCCCTTTTTAGGGTTTTGAGATGGAAATCAAGGTTTTGAATTCAAATTTTATCAATGTCAGCATTTGGGATCTAATAAATAGTAAATTAGATGGAATGCTTATATAAACAAGATTTAAAATCATTATTTCACCTAGCAATCAAGAGTCAAGCATCCTAAGACTTCACAAGATCATTATAGAGTATTCAAGAGAATTTCTAAGGTATTCAAGGGAAGATTTGAGTGATAACTTTAAGAAACCCCCCTAAAAAAAAAGATATAAAATCTTGGTGAATCTTTCATTCTTTTAGGAAATTATATTAATTTCAATTGGCGAATCTTTCCTTTTTTCAAAAAAATAAAAAATTATTGGAAATTTTTTTTACATCACCAAAATTTTGTAGAAATTTTTGGTGAATCTCAAAAAATTATAGGAAAATGCATTAATTATGATGGTGAATCCATCCAATCTAAAAATAATTTTCATAGAAAATTAGGGGCTTGAGGGTGGGAATTATCGATGGGTTTAAGGGGTAGACTATGATATTTACTTGCCACCATTGCTTTAAAAAGGGGTAGACTATGATATTTACTTGCCACCATTGCTTTAAAATATAATATAATAGCCCTCATAGTATTCTACAAGGTGAAATGTACCCATGATCTATAATTCTTATGGGGCTTCAAATTTCTTTTATATCATTGATATTATGACCCTTGTTTATTCTATGAGGTAAAATGTACCCACAATCTATAATGCTCATGAGACCCAAAATTGTGGGCTCCATGAGCATTATAAATCATGGGAACATTTTACCTCATGGAGTACAACAAGGGCCATTAGCTTATATTATAAATCAATGGTGGAAACAAAATATTAGAAATATGGTCCTAAAGTAACTAATAATTATTAGATACTATTGGCAAATTAATGCAAATTTCTATTATAATTTATAAAATTTAGGCAAATATGATCTGATCATGTATTGAATATTGTGGTGAATTATTGAGTCAATTTTTTTGATAAAATAACTTCTTTGGCTATTTAAATAAGACTATATAATATTTTTTTTATAAAAATGTGGTGATTCAACTCATGTTATAGCTTGAACTATTAGCCAATTTTGGATTCCCAAATTTTAACTATTGGCCAATTTGTGAATTTTAGCCATTGAAAAATCACTAACAGATTTCTTCATCATTTTTTGTAGCAATCCAGATCTATAATCATGTCAAAGGATTGATGCATCATGCATGTGATTTTGAGCTAATATTGTGATGCATTGTTCAAGATCAATTCAAGTATTCAAAGGAATTATCTTTCCTCAAGCATCATGATCAAGATATACATCCATTGCGGCCACTTCATGCTTGTTTGCAGAACTACAAGTTTCCAAACAAGGTTCTATTGTTTCACCTTATGTTTCATGTTTCATTTCTCATTAAGGTTTGATTACCAAAATGAGGTTTGGCCAAGGCAAACCCCTATTCACTAACGAATCAAAATTTCTCTCTCTCTCTCTCTCTATCTCTCTCTACATGTGTGATTATAGATCTAGTCATTTTGGAGCTTGGAGATCCTTTGAAGACTAAATTGCAAGATTGAAGAAAGTTTTCATAGTTTTCAAGAAGTTTCCATCTTCACGAAAAGTCACCTATAGGCCAAAATTCAAGCTTTCCGACGTGGAGATCTAGTAGGAGAGAAGATACGATAGACCACTAGAGGATACCCAAGTTTTAGCCAAACCCTAATAATGGGACTAAATCGCCAACTTGGGCATATGAGTCCTAGTACAACACTTTTTCCAATTTTCATAGGATCTAGATCAGCCATTGAGAGATTCCAATTCCTACCCAGAAACCCTAGACTGGGACTTAATCACCTAGTCTGGCATATGATTCCTAGTGAGCTACAAGCAATAGAATTTCAAGGCTTTGGAGCTTGTTTTGACCGCATCTTCCTTCTAGGTACCTTTCCGTAACTTTATATTTAGTTATTTGAATTCAAGTTTCATTTTCTAGGTCATTTAGTTAGATTTGCATAGTACTTTCATCTCTTTCTTTCTAAGCATATGCTTAGTGGTGAACCCCCTTTATTAATCATACCCAAGGATACCTTATAGTAGATCTCTTTCCCTAACTTGACCATTGGATTAAGATCTCTATGGTTTCCTTGAATGAAATAAGAGTGAAATAGGTCCTAATCCCTTGTTCCATCTCCTAAAAGGTGGAACCCTATTTCCTTGTGTTCAGATAATAACTTTGAGAGGTTCAAGGAGTCCCTAGAAAAAGATATATGATTCTCTTCTCTAAAATATTTGTTACCATAATAATAATCTTATAACACTTTACCACATTAGAACTTATTGTGGTTTGCTAATTGATACCAAAGTGAAAGATTTATGTAAATTCTATTCCTCCTCATCTTTAGTCTCAAACCTATTGAGCTCCCTATTGTACAAATCTTCAAATGTTAGTATTTAATCACGACCTTCTGTGATATGGCCATGGTGCCACTAGTGATATACACCACCTTTTAAATATGAGGAAAATTTCATTGGATCTTTCTCCTTCATGAGGTTGAGGGTGAGGTAAGTCTAATTTTTCTAACTAGGGACTAGCTAACATCTTATCCCTTCCATCAAAAGTAGGTTCATAAAGCTTATTTAGCTTCAAGTTTTTTAGCTTCCTATTATCTATTTTTTATATGTTTCCAATTCCTTCCTTTTAGAAGTCCTTTTTCTTACCATTTCAACATATTTTCCAATTGTTAATTTTTCCTCACAATTGCTAATTGATTCTAGTATTTCTTCATCAAATTATCTATTTCATATTCATAATATTTTCCATGAGGGGTGAGATGAACTATTTCAACGTCTTCCTCTTCTTATAAAAACACAAGATTACATATTTTAAGACAGTATCACGTATGGCTCTACTAATTTTTATGACATTTTCTCTTAAATATTTCTCATGGTCAAATGCTCAATTTTTTTTTTATTAATTCATTTACCTCCTTTTATCATTAATCTAGAAATATTTTTCCTCATCTATCATTTTTTTCCTTTTCATACCTTTTTAATATCCCAAATCAAATGATTTTTTTCAAATCATTATATTTTAGCTCACAATGAGCTAAAGTACACTAAAAGGAAATATCTTATTTAATATTTATTTTGGTTATGTTTAAATTAAATTTTTGAGGTTTTGGGCCTAATAAAATATTAAATATTAATAAAAATATCCCAAAGGGGCATTGCGTTTCCCATGGGGACCAATTTTTTTTTTATCATGGAGCTATTTTATATTGGAATTTGTGGCAGTTATGATAGTCCATTTTGAGTTGTGCAGTGAACGTGCAACACTTGGCTTCAGAATAAGCTGAGAGTTTCTATGCAAATTTAAATTACATTCTCCCTCCCAAATGAAGTAGTGGGTCTTCTTGGATGCTCATTATGATGAAATTTCTATATATTCATTTCTCATGCCTTCATTTGAAATATTTTTCCAATTCATTTCTCTTTTGTGTTCTAACACTTCTTCTTCTTTGGATGAAAACCCATATAAGATTATTAGATTGTGGATAAAACCCCATGGGTTGTGAGGGTCATGGAACCAAACCCCTAATATTCTATAGGTAGTTTCATTTAGAAATTGCACATGAACTTCACAGATTGCAATTTTAGCTTCTTTTGGTGTGATTTGGGTTTGCAGGTGTGAATTTTCTCATGATGTTGGTTTTTCTAAAAAAGAATCCTATTATTCTATAGGTAGTTTCATTTAGAAATTGCACATTAACTTCACATACTGCAAATTTTAGTTTCTTTTGGTGTGATTTGGGCTTGCAGGTGTGAGTTTTATCATGATGTTGGTTTTTCTACATGTTACTGTGTGTTTGAAGAGGGTTGCAGATATGTAATAATCTCCCATTGGCTGTAGCTTTTGTTGGAATAATTGGGAGTAGTTTTGCAGTATTTTTAGGTACTCTTTGTACAGAGAAATTTCCCATTTTGCTATGTAATTGTGTGATGATCATTTCGAAATTTATGTGAAGGGTTCCAGATGTTGTAATGAATGTGATAATAAAATCATTTTATGCTTCCAATATTAGGAAAAATTAATAAATACAACTTGTGCTTCTTATTTGATGAATTTGTGCCTTTGGTGAAACCAAGTATATCAAAATTGACTGTTTGATATGAAAATAATTGTTGTGAAGAAAGTATGATAATTTTATGATACAGTTTAGGAAAGGGGTGGCCATTACTGTCATTATATGTTTCATTTTCCAAAATATTTGATTTAAATGCTTTTCTATTCCATTTGTGTAGAAATTACTAATTTCAGGACCTCTTGGTAGAAAGTAGAATTCCAGTGTATGAAAGTTAAAACATAAATTTCATTTTATAATTCTCTTACTGCTGCAAAAATTTCAATAATGGGGATATTATAATCGTATCAGAGTCTTATCATAGCTTAGTGCGGTATTACATTGTTGATGAAACTACCGCTACAGTATTCGTTTGAAGTTACAGTTACATCAACTGTATTTCTCCTTTATATATGTTTTTGCTGAGCATCAAATGATATATCGACCATTCACTGTTCTCTTCATATGGTATCAGAGCGATCCATACCTGTGATATGTTTTGTTGCGCTGGCTGCTAGCATAGAAATGGAGGTTTCATGAGATCATTGGATGCAGAGGAGATGTGGCGCCAACAGGTACAGATTGTGTGAAAATTGTTAATAGCCGATCATTTTGAAGAATAGGAGAACTGTTAATAGCTGATCATTCTGAAGAATAGGCCTAACATTGAAATAAAAGAGCCTTCTAAGGTGCAGTTTCATTTCTATGGAGTACAGTGGCGTTTGGATTACTTTGAAATGAAGCAGAACCGTGGAGAACACAAGTGATTTGTTTCTTTCTAAAAAGACTCTTGATTTCAAGGGTAAGATGTTTTCTAAGAGACATTAATTTGTTAGAAAGGCGTCTGATATACTATGCTACATCTAGCGCTTGGAGGAACTTTTTTATGTGAAAAACTCTTGCTAACATTAATGCACCAAGATTTATGACCTCTGAAAAACTAAAGATGGAATCCATATTGTTCTTAATATCCCATGCCTTAGAAATCCAGAGAGTTATTGCTGAGTTTATTTAAAATTAAAAAAAAAAATGCATCTTGCTTCATATGCTATGTTTTTTAATAGATGGTGAGCCAAGAAATTTGAAATTCATATCGTTCTATAAAATACTCAGACACATGTGTAGGGAATCTTTGGTTCATATAAGTCAACTTTGGGGTAGATGCTATACTTTTAATATAGTTTTGGATTGGGATTGTCTATTCTTGGGTTTTCTAATTAATCATAATAAAAGGAAATCTAACAACAAATTTGATGCACGAAATTGAAAAAGGATTTCCAAAGTGGATTAGCGTGGTAAAATTCCTTGTAATCCAAGAGGCAAGATTTTTACGAGATCTAAAAGTAAAAAATTGGAGAGCATACTACTTTTAAAATCGTAATATAGACACCAATTCTGAAGAGATTGATTTGACTAATCATTACTAAAGGTATTACCTTCTCTGGTTGGCCTCCATCTCCTCCACGTCGTTCAGACCAGACAGATTGACCATTTAGATCATACTCAACTGTGATAGAGTCGATAACAAGCCCAAATGTGAGAACAATCTTCCGAATTCCAGTGTATATTCCATCATCCCAGGGACTTCCACCTTGTCCTCCGAACATATCCATAGGAACATAGTTCCAGAGGTACTCCTGCAAAGAGAAGAAAGAACCAAATGAAGTGAAGAAAATCCAGGCGATCTTTTGCTGTGTATTAACATTTACAATGGTTTTACTTTTTAATGATAATAAATTTTCAGTTGTTCATTATTATTTTTTGATTTGATTGTGTTATATTTTTTGTATCAATGTTTTGGATCATATTTGGTGATTCATAAAGAAGAAGAGAAGAAAAAAATTGTTCTGACTGAACAATCTAAAATATTGATAAAAAAACTCCAACACAATCAAATCTAATTCTAAACTAATGATTCAAAACATTGATTAAAAACTCTAATCTAAAAATAATAGAGATCAACCTTATAGATTGTGAAAATTTGATAGAGTGCATATACTATTACTACCTTGCTGGTTATGTAGTCTTTTTGGTGTTGAGGAGTTGTAACGGGGTGTTCTGCTACATCCCATGGGGCTTTTTTCCATATTTGCAAAACTTTTTCGATTATGTTCTTGAACAGAATCCCTTCATCGCTAAACATTTACAATCAAAATAAAGACGATGAAACAGATATTTCTGGTAGAAGAATAAGTATACCATGCAAATGATCTGACGAAGAGGAAAGGCTGGATAATCGAATACTTACAAATTTCTGCCGAAGAGCATGTAGCCAGAGAGATTTGAAACTGTTTGTAGTGCCGTTTTCCACTCTTCCAGTACATTTGATGAGTAGATTTCATTCTCTTCGTGTTGGGTAAACGCAGATTCGTAGATCCCCTTCTCTTCAGCCATCCATCTGAGATGAGCGGGGAGAAGATGATAGAACACAGGAATAATTGGGGTTCCAGTTTTGACCATAAGCGATAGCTCGGCCAGACACCGGGGAGATTGCGGATAATTCTTAGAAAAAATAGCAATATGAAGTCCAGCACTAAGAATTGCCTCCTGTATTTCTACTGGTAAGGAATCGCTGAACTCGAACTCTTCTACTTCTAGAAAAGCCGGCAATCCAAGTAGGCCAAGAGTATGATAGACAGTGCTGGCTATTGTGTATTTGGCATCACACCCACAATGATTAATGAACACATGGTTGGGCATGTTTTTGGTTAGTATTGAGGATGATTGAGATACTTCAGGTGCAACTTTACAAAGAACGTTCGGCTTGCTCTCATCTTGCCCAGATGTGGAAGAAGAATTTTCCATTGAATGAAAGGAAGAGCACATAAATAACTGCTTAAAGAAACTGATCTATAAGATTAAGGAGAAATCAGTCGCTGAGACAACCCAATGAAAAAGATAGAGAGAAAGACATCAATCGCTGAGAGAAACGAACGCTATAGGCAGGCGGCGGGGGAAAGGAATAGGGCACGGAAAACATGTCACAGTGTTTTGGAAAGTTTAATGTGGAGGGCGATATGGGCGATATATAATATAAAATGGAAGCGGGATGAGACGAGTTACCAGGGAAATTGCGTATACCCGGTCAACTCCAGATCTTCTATAGAAAAGCCGGCAGCCCACAGCCCAAGGAGGTCAAGCGTAGGCCCCTCTTAACTAGCACATAGGAAGCTTTGACTTCCAATATGGCTGCTAAGGCCCTCTTTTATGTTAGAATTTCTCATCAAAAGTTTAATGTTTTGTAGGATTTTGGTTTAAAGAGTAAATTTTAAGTTTTGATTTATTTAAGTGGTTTATTTCAAATTACATTAATAGATGGGTTTTATTAGAAAAAGGTTGTGTGATTTTATGTGAACCATTTAAGTGGTATTTTATGAATGCATATGATCTATGAGATGTTTAATTGATATGTGCTAGCACCTTGTAAAGGCTTGTAGTCACTGCCTTGGATGCCATTAATAGTTAAGTTATAGCAACAGTCTTTGAACATGATATCAAAAACCGATAGTACATGCCAAAACTACAATCATGGACCTTAATTAAGTAGCTCTGTTGTATTGTGACAAAATGGGAGCACCCCCTCTTTTTCTATGTTTGTTGTGTTCTCTTGTTTCTATCTTGTTTCTTCTTTTTCTCTTTTTCTCCCCTTGTTTTTTCTTTTGTTTCCTTTTCCCTTCCTTTCTTTCTTTCCATTCTCCTTTATTTTTCCTCTTTGATTCCCCTTTTGGTGCAGGGGCACCTAGATCTTGAAAATGCCTTCAAAAGGATAATTGGTCTAATTTGTGTTATTGAGTTCAAAATGAAGTGTCAAGGCCTTGTAGTGGCTAATTTTAATGTAATCAAGTCATAAAATAAAGTCACTAGGAGGTGAAAATGTAAAAAATGCAAATAATAAAAGTTGTCAAAAGTAATCATGATGTAATTAGGCAGCAATCAAGGCATATTAAGAGTAAAAGGTAGTTGCACCGAGTGGAAGTTGGAAAAGTAGTTGGTTTGAAGGGAAAAATTTATAAAAATCCTTGTATGGTGAAGGAAAGAGATGATTTGGGGAAGAATCTTTGTATTCTTGATCAAAAAAACTTGAATAAAAAAAAAACTTATTTCTGTGTTAGCAACACCTTCTATTCTTTCCATCTTGTATTGATAGTATAGAAATATCAAAGTAGATTCTTGTTTGAGTACATTTGGGAACGGGTTAAACTTCATTTCAAACTGTTTGAAGGTTAGGTTTTTTAGAAATAAAAGAAGCAAAGGTAGTTTCTTGTGTTGAGGGCAGTGATCTTCTCACAAAGTTGTTTTGAGAGTCATTTGAGAGGTTGAGACCCATCCCACCAATGGAAACATAGTAGAATGGTGGGATGGGATAAATAGGATGTTTTATTTTGTAAATTTTGTTGTGTATATGTGTGTGTGTGCAGGGGTATCAAGAATAAGGAGTAAAGTTGTTGTTATAGAGCCAAAATATGAGTTTTACCATACAAAAATGGTGGTTTCAAACAAGGGTTCAATTGAGGAAATATCAAGTGCATGGACTAGAAGATGATTTCAAGAGAATAAGCAGATACATTTTAACATGTTTCAATGATTTTTTGAGGTCTGGGGGTTTTTAAGTGAGTTATACATGGAACCCTCACTATTTTTGGTGATTTATTGCCTACAAACAAGGGTTTGTCAATACACTATTAAAATGGGTCTTTTAACCCCTGATAATGGATAAATTGGGAGTTTAATAATGTTTCCTAAGATTATATTTGGGTTTTAAGTGATTTAGATTAGTCTAAAAGGGGGTTCCTTTGGAAAAAGGGCCTAATCTACTAGCCTTTTCAATGCACAGTATAAAGATCTAGTGGTTTTTTCTAAAACAAATCATTGAAAGTTTATATTTTTTTGATAGGAGAGTACAATGGCTCTAAAAATGTCTTGGTCCATAGAATATGAAGTTGATTTGTGGGGATTACCTGATTGAGGGTTTGGAAAGTTGTAAGGAACTTGGTGTTTATCTGCTAAAACAAAATTCTGTTCAAAACTATGATAATTGTGATTAGTTTCATGATGAATTTGTTTGTACAGTGGTAGTAGAATTGCATCAATTCCTAGGTAAAGGTTGAGGGAATATTTTTATAATGTGGAGGTTTGGATTTGAGAAGTCAATGTGCTTAAAGATGTATTTAAGCAAAGTCTGGGTAACTTGATGAAACAGTGAATGGAATGGTTGTATTTGTTTGAATATTTCCTTTTGGATATTGTTACAATTTTCTCTATGTTGGACAAGGTGTACTTGTTGTTTTGGATGTCTTGAGCAAAGATAGAGCAAGGTGAAAAGTTGTGTTTGGCTGCTAGAAGTAAGGTATTTGTTAAAACAATGATGCAATAATAGGTTATTGGTCTGATTTCATTAAAGATGTGATGTATACAATAATTTGATGGTTTAATATTGGGTTAACAACAGTGAAGCATGGTTTAGTTGTCGTGATTTCCTTGGAAAATGAGTGAATTTCTTGAAGCACCATATGGTTTTGAGTTTAAGAACTTGATGAATGTTGTAAAGACAGTGAAATGAGTTTGATTCTGATGAAAGTTGATGTTTTCATATTTGATCTTCTCCTGATTCAGTTTGGGATTGATTTTCCCTAATGAAATGAGAATTTGTTGAGTTGGTATGATGCTTTGCATCACTTTTATTCTAAGTATCTTGTCAAATTTTAGGATTTTAGGATTCTTTATGTTGGCATACCATATGGATCAGACTCGAGCCTCGATGCCCACCAGGTGCTTGGTTTTGGTTGTCGCAAGTTCAGGCTTTTGGGCATCGAGTATTCGTTAAGATGAATGCCCAACCCTAGAACCACGATCATTGGATGTCTTGTCATCTCGAGTGTGGCACCCATCAAATCAAGTGGGATAATTTATTTCATTGACAAAGAGCATTTATTGCAATTTCCACAAGCTTTTGGGGGTTTCCAAATGGTTTTATTAAGTTTATGATGTTCTTTTTGACATTCACTTTACGCTATTTTTGTTCTTGAGCTCTGAAACTATTTAAACCTTGCAAAGAAATTCCTTGGACCCTATGTGTGCATTGCCCCCCATTGTTGTTGCTCGTGGTTGGTTCCTGGTTTATTTGTCGGCATGCTTTGGTGTTTGTGTTTTGTGCTCTGCGTGGTGTCGTGCGTGTTTTTTCTCTCCCCTATTTCCTCATGATTTACCAAGTTAGATCATTCTTCTCTTTGGTTCTTTGATGGATTTAATGGCTCCTTTTTGGGTGTGTGCTAGTGTGTTCTTGTGTTTGTGTTTCATTTTGTGTTTTTGATCGATTTGGAGTTTTGCTTTGTTGGCTTTCCATTATTTTTTTACATTTTTTCATTTTGTTCTTTCTCTTGTTGCTAGATTGATTTTTCTCTTGACATGCTAATCGAGGATGTTTATAAAATCATCTGATCATGTGTTGGGCCTCAACCTTGGTTAGGTTTGATGCCTTGGCATTTTTGAGATAAGTTTCCTCAAGTATCAGATGTCAGAGGATCAACTTATTCCTTACCCGACAGTGTGATAAGATCTATATGAGATCTCTAATGCCCGACTACCAAGCCTTACTAAATACGTTATGAGTTTTTCTATTCAAAGTCCCAGATTTTGGTTGTAATGGATGTGTCCTACCCATAAGCTGATGAATGATAAACTAAAGTATTGACCCTCGAAGTCTAATTTAAACCCTTAGTAAAAACTTGTATAAAGTCTTTCAAAAGTCATTTATCAGGCATACCAATTACTTAACTTCTTATACAGGTAGATATTAATTGACATACCCAACCCCTTACCCCTGATCCTTGAAACCAACAGGGAAACACCCTTTACTAGAATTGGTTAAGCGTTATTCTTGAAAGCATGATCTGATGAAGTCTTAAGTGAAATGTTAGAAAATTGATCTTCAAGTGAAAGTAGAATTTTTTGGATGTCGAGAATCAGGAATACAACTTACCAAATACTAAGTTCAAAAAATACATGTTAGATGAAACACTTGATCCCTAATCCCCAAAACCATAAAGGAAAAAGCCTTCACCTGGATAGGATGAATAATTTTTGAACATGCCTTTGAGAAGTCCTAAGGGGGTGATCCCACAAAGTTGGTTTACAATTTCTTGGAGATTCTAATTTTTGCTATTTAATCACATATTTTTAGAGAATATAATGATTTAATCCTTAAAAAGTTTCATTTAAAGCATTCCAATTGAAGAGTGTTTGATCAAACTACCTTAGATCAAACCCCCTTAGATAAAAATCTGCTAGTTTTAAACCATACCTATAATAGAGTCTCCTTTACACCTATCAAAATGCTGATAAAAAACCACTATTGACTTACCTTTTTTGGGATCAAATGAATTCATTTAAAATTTATTTTTGTAAGTATGTAGTCCTTATTATAAGCTTCTCAAAAAGTATAATTTAAAAAAAAAATAAGTTTAATATTATATTTATTTTTTATTTCTTGTGAATGTAGGTTTTTCCCCAAAAATCAAGCTCTTTGTTCTGTACATGTGGAAAAATAGTATATTATCAAAATAAAAAACTAAAAAAATATGAGTGGACTAGAAATTGAAGTCCTTGATGCAAAAAAAATAAAAATTGAATTTTGATAGATACAAAAAAAATTACACGTTATATGGTCGCTCTATGTCTAAATTGTAATTGCTTTGACTTCGAAACTTGATTAAAGAAAAAAGATTCAATAAAAACTATCTAATCAAGTGGAAGCACTAGATATCGTAGTTACAAATCTCAATTCAAAAAAAATAGAATTTTCTTCTTCATGGAAAAAAAGTTGTGTTATACAGTGAGGGTCACTTTTTAAAAATGTTGTTTTCTGAAAAAACTAGTTTTCGAGGGAGATGGAAAAAGAAGTACAATTTGATTCCAAACATTATGAAAAAAATATATTTAGAATCTACAGAGAAAATTTCATGAAACTCTAGTTTGCATCATCTTCAAATTCCTCATGGTTTAGCCACTATAGGTGCCAAAAAGTGAAGATTTAGTTAAAAAAAATTATTTCATTGTCTAGTTTGGCCAAAAATTGTCAACACTATTGTGGGGAAAAGTTAAAAGTACATCTGACCTCAAACTAAGGGTTAGAATGATAAAACATTGAGACTTGAGAACATATTTTTCCAAATAACCAAACTTCTAGGATAAGCATTAGACAACAAGACTGATCCCTAAGCCCCGACAACCTTAAAAATATTTTCAGGTATCGATGACTAGGATCTACCTCTGAAACCCATGAAATTATTGCAAACAAGTGGTACATGGTACACTTGATCCCTAACTCCCAAAAATATTTCAACATGTTTTCAAGGTCGCTAATCGGTAATTTGTGTTAAGTGATTGTGGTGTCATAAAAAAGAGGTATAGGGTAAGCCCAATCCCCGACTCCCGACTCCTTTAATGATGATGCTTTTAACCCGTTGGTAGGTTTCAATGGGTAGGCCCAAGGCCTGAACCTCAAAAGGTTTATTTTGACCTTTAGAACTCTTTAATCAGGTTATTGCTTCATATTTTGAGTTACATATTGATTAATATTGTTGTCCTTTTAAGATGGATGAATTATTTTTCATATGCAGGAGATATGTCACCCAAGGATCTTGTAGAAATGAAGTACCAATACTTACGATACCACCCACCTTCGAAGATGTTCTCTCTGTACATAGAAACTGGTGACACAAACTTGAGACATATAAAAATGGATGAGTTTAAAAAAACAATCTATGAAAAAACCAAGACATATGCAGTGACTACACTAGCCAACTTAGGGCTAATGGAGGTAGTTTCCTTCCCAATGGCTATTTAAACTCTAGAGCTTGTGCTAACATGTGCTCAATACTATGATCATAAACATAAGAAGATAATGGAATTAGCTAGAGAAGTGGTGTTGGATGTAAGTGTTGATATGATAGAAAGAGTTTTTAAGATTCCTCCCTCTCCCCAATATAAGGTAATTGATATGAAGAAATCTATAGAAGACTTTCACAATAATGAGGCAAATAGCTTCAACCGCATTAATAGTTAGATGTTCCTCAAACCAAAAAATTTGGCTCTCAAAATGGCCAAAGTCCAACACAAAAGTGAGTTCAAGGAGGACACCAAGGACTTAATTGTCCTACTAAGTAGAATTTCAGGTACTCTAATGCTAGGGATTTCTACCCATGGATGGTTAAGTTTATCCTAACCGTCAATGAAAATAGGAAATGTAAGATTGATTGGGCAACTATAATCAGTGACACCATCCATGAACATTTGATGATTGTATTACAAACTGAAAGGAAGAAATTTTGTTTGGTTTTCTTCTAGGGTTTAGGAGCTAGAATGACAATCTTCCTTACTTTCATTCAAGGATAACCCTAGAGATCTCAATGCAAAGGGGAAAGAGATCATGCAATAGGGTTTTCCTAGGGGCTCAATGTAAACTAATGAGGGGTTCACCACCAAGTTAATACTTGGGAAGAAAAATGCAATGCAAGATGTAATGCTAAACCCTAATTCAATGCAAAATCTAACTAAATGACCTAGAAATGCAAATGAAACAAAACAAAAAGTAGCAGAATGGAATGTGTGCACCTGGAAATCTGAAGATGACTGAATGAGGCTCTGAAATGCTAGAAATTTTGACTTTAATTTTGAGTGGGACTCATTCACCAAGCTGGATGAATTAGTCCAAAATCTAGGTTTCTGTGTGAGAACAAAAATCTGGTAAATGGATATCCAAATCTGCAAAAATATGAATTTTGACAAAAACTAGGACTCATTCGCCAGAAGTGCCGAATCGATCCAGTTAAGGATCTCTAAAAATTCAAGGTTTGAATTTTCTCTTCTCAATCTACTTCTTCAGGTTTTCAGATCTGAATCTCTGTAAGTCAACCTGTAGGTGTTCTCCAATGTTCTCCAATACTTGATGACAACTTTGACAAATTTTTCCAACCTTGATATTCAATGTTTCTTAAATCTAAACTTGCAAATCACACACTAAAGAGAGGGAAAAAATTTTTGTTAGTGGATAGGGGTTTTCCTTGGTCAAACCTTGTTCTGGTAATCAAACCAAGAAATGAAATGAAATAGGAATGAAGAATGATGAATGAACAAAATATGATGTTGCAACTCACCAAACTCTAGCAATGAAATGCTGCAAACATGTATGAGATGGCTCCAATGGATGTAGCTCTTGACTCTTGCTTGAATAGGATAGATCTTGAATGAAATGCTAGCTTGAATCATGAAACTCTACATCACAATTGTTAGCTCCAAAATAAACACAATGCATGAAATATTTGACATGATGATTGATGCTTGAATAATGCTCTAAAATGCCTAATAATCTACCCTTGAAGACTCTTGAATGCTCTTGTAAATGCTTGAATTCTCTTGTGAACTCAAACTTGCTATACAAATGAATACTTGAATGCTTGGGGTAAAAATGAGTGAAGAACCTTGTATGTATACTTAATTATGCAAGAATTCTTGAAATTATGACACTGCAAACCAACATCAAATCTAGGAGGATAAAATACTACTACTTATTTGAATTAATTTTTATTTTGGTCCACATGGGACTCATTCGCCCAAGGTGGAAAATGAGTCCCATTAGGCATAATTTATGGGAACAAATTTAAAAATGCTTAGAAAGGTGTGAAACCAGGTTTGGGACCTAAAAACCTAAGTGCGACTCATTTGCTTAAGATGGTGAATGAGTCCTAGATCACTAAATCTAGGGCCATTCAACCTAAAACACCTGAATTATGATTGGCTATTTATTTGTGTCGGGATTATCCTCGAAAAGATACATTAAACGAGGATTGTGGATGTAAAATAAGGCCAATTAAAGCATAAATAAGCCCAATTTTTAATGAAAACCATAGAAAAGTGTGAAAGTGTGTCACAACACTTTACAACACTTTAAATAAGGCAAAGATTAAGGCAAATTTTGGTTAAAAATAGGTTTATTAGGTTCAATTAATTATTAAAAGTGTGAAAAGTGTGAAAGTGCATTACAACACTTCACAACACTTTAGCAAGGTACCATTTAAATTATTTAGTTCACAAGGACCCAAGACCTAATGTTAATGTGTCAAACACATTACAACACTAAGTCAAGGCATCATTAGGCTCAATTTTGCAAGGAGGGCCCAAACAAGTGTGAAAATGTCACTGACAACATTTTTTGACACCATATTTGTCCCCCACTTTAGTGAGAGTTTGAACTTGCTTGAAACTCACACTAAAGCAAACAAACTCACTTCAAGAGGGGTCTGAGTGTACCAATGTTGGTAAGATGAGACGACAATGATTGTGAGGGGTTATCAAGCCCCCAAGATCACGGTCCCATGGCAAAACAACATAGGTGCAAAAGAACACACATGAAAATGATATAAAAAGGATCATAAAGGCACAAGCATACAGTACCAAAGACGAAATAAAAAAATAAAATAAAAGGATCAGATCAAGATTCGATCGTTTTTCCATCACTATGTTAATCAGATCTAGGTTGTTTTTCTAAAAATACAAGATCACTCTGAGGCAACAGAACTCTAGGCTGACCACTAGGTGAGGATCTGAAAGAGGTGTTAGCTCTCAAAAATGCAGGTAAAATACCTCAAGAGGTTGCCAATCTCTTGGTACGTTTTAGGGTAACAGACAAGACCAAATGGTTTAGACCTACTCTTCAGGTGCTGCCAAACCTAGGCAGGTATACCTATGTGAATAAAGTATACTTAAGGTTGTATGACTTGACTAAATTGATGGATCTATTATGATGACATAAATGTAATAGATAAAATCTTGCAGACTACTCCTCTCCTAATATTAAACTTGAAATGTGAATGTTTTAATAAGATTTTATAAAATTCTAAAATGTGAATGGTATGACCAGTGCCTACTTCTGTTGGGCTAATGGAGTCAAGATTTGCATGATAGGTGACTTACTTAATGGCTATAACTCAAATTGCTTGGCACTTGTAACTATTTATAGCTTGTGTAAATGTGCAAGAGTATAATTATCAAATTCTTCTTAATGATCCAAATGTCCTTTTCCAAATTACTGTGATTAATAAAAAGGATTTAATCCTGTCTTGCAGGAACCCATTAATTGAACCACACAAGAACAAGTGTGTTTGATAAATTGAATAATATCCTTGATATTTCAATTTAAATAACAGGGAAACGACAACCTTGGAGACAACTAGATAATGTTTTCAATAAATTTGGCAAACAATTGACACCATAATTGGATCACCAGATAAATATGTTCTTCTCCATTATATAACTTTAAAATATTTTACAATGTGGAGCATGATATTTATTTTGGCAACAGTTCACCCTATCCAACTATAACCTACTTATTTCTCCTTAATCTGATCCTCCTTTCTGATACATTTTTCACTTTGCATATATACATTATAATAGGGTTACAACCTTTCACGACATCCATTTGGTGCAGCTCTTTGTTTAATTATTCTCAGAAAAATGAAATATTTAATTAGTTGCCTTATCGAAAAATTAAATATTTTAATCTTTAATTTTCATATTTGTGAAAATTAATTCAAAAATAGTCTTCCTTTGCTGGAAAAGTTCACTTCACTTTTTACTTGTATGTATCTTTAGTATGCTCTTCAGGTAAAAATAATTATTACTTATATAACCCTCTGGTAAAAATTGATTCACTTTCCTTTTCAAATGTAATTTTTTTTAGGTAAAATAATTACCTAATTCCATACGGTAAAAGCACAAAGGTGTGTCACACTTTCGGCCAAATAAATAGTTCTGAGCGAAATATTTTCGGCCGGAAAGGTTTCGCCCAACTAGGTTTCGACCGAAACCATGTGGCATATTACGTGGCACATAGGTTTCGGTCGAATAAGTTTCGCCCAAATCCAAAAAATCCAAAATTTTCCTCTTCCCGCTTTAAAACTGCCTTCGAAATTGTATTTTTTAATGTGTAGGGTTTCTATAGAAAGGGTTTCGGTAGAAACAGTTTCTATAGAAAGGGTCAGAATTTTCTGAAACTTTCAACTTTAGCTAAGTATTTCTTTAGTTAGAATGATTTTTTTGCATTTCTTCAATCTTCTTCAAAAGGGTATAATTATTTTTTTGAAAATGATTTAAAATTTTGAAAATAGTTGACGGCCCGTGAAAACTGTCAAATTTTGACATGTTTGACTTTAAAACGTTATTACAAGAAAAATATACATCAAAATTTTATTTTTATTTTTCCATGCACAAGATATTGAGTTACCTATTTGGAGAAAAAAAAATTAGGGAGAAATGAAGTTTTTTTCAATTTGTTTCTTGACGGCCCGTGAAGTCACTCTTTTCTGAAATTTTCAGCATTCCAAAATTTGTCCTTAAATTGATAAAAACATAATGAAAATATATTTTTTTAAAATTTTAAAAATTACAACAATAAACTTCATCAAAATTTCTACATTTCATTAGTTTACACCATTTTGAAATTCAAAACATAAAGACCACTTTTATGTGGTCGAAGTTCAGAATTTTTTTTGCTGTTGGCCGATTCCTTTATAAAGTGTGACACATGTTTGTGCTTTTACCCCATAAAATTATTTTACCTCCCAACACAAGCACTTAAAATATTTTTTCAAAAACATTCACATTTCAAGTTTAATATTAGGAGTAGGAGTAGTCTGCAAGCTTTTATCTATTACATTTGTGCCATAGTAATAGATCCATCAATTCAGTCAAATCATACAAACTTAAGTCTACTTTATTCATATAGGTACACCCGCCTAGGTCTAGCAACACCTGAAGAGTAGAAGGTCTAAACCATTTGGCCTTGTCTGTTACCCTAAAATGTACCAAGAGATTGGAAACCTCTTGAGGTATTTTACCTACATTTTTGAGAGCTAACAAGAGGTGAGACACATACACATATGGCCGATATGCAATCACACTCACACACCAGTGGCTAAGGGAAAGTCATTCCTTGGTCGGGCTTCCCGTTAAATACCATACCAAAGTTATGTTCCCTGATAACTTTAATAAGGTGCCACACAAAAATGACCTTCAAGCTTCATGAGACAAGAAAAAATTCAAATGCTTGGAGCTCATGAACAATGAACTTTGAGCTTCATGAGTCGAGAAAAAATTTGTATGCTTGGGACTCATGAACAAACAAGATGGCTCTACAGGCATGCAAGGTGGCCATATAACAGAAAATGCAACAATAAGGAACATTCAAAGGAGTTTTGATTAGTTCATGCGAGGTCTTTAACTTAGGGAACATTGTGCCTAATGTCTCCAAGAGAGTACCAATCAAAGAATAGAAGGGGATGTAGTGTGTCATATCAAGCCACTAAGAGGAATATAATATGTTGATAGAGATCATTCTCTTGAAAGACATCACACCCAATGTCATCCACAAAGAAAAAAAAAACATCATATAAAGTAAGAAGACTGCACCATGAGCCATGAGAAAGAAAAATGCAAAAGAATAATGCTAATATATGCCCCCACTTTAAAGAAATTGCTAAATACCATTATGTGAGCAATTACTTTAAAGTAGTAAATGAAAAATGCAAACAATAAAGAAGACATGAGAGCCAAATTGGAAAGCCCTATGCCAAGTCATATGTTTCCAAATGAAGCTATGTCATGTAAAAGAAAAATCCAAACACATAAGGGATATATGGATTTGGGGTCAGTATGTTCTTGCCAATTTTTTTTAGAGAGCTCAGAACTATCATCATTCCCCAAATACACATAGAACTGGAAGAATGACACAAAGAGAGAAAAAACAAAGAAAATCCTTTCGGGTCAACATGGAAGAGACATGAATGTATCGATGCCTTGTGTCATCCCTAAAAGGAAAACACAAGACAAATGAAAAAGATGAAGATAAAGGAAAAGCTTTTGGGTCAACATGGAAGAGACATAAGCGTCTCGACACTTTGCGTCATCCCCAAAAGGAAAATGCAAGACAACTAAAAAAGATAAAGGAAAATCTTTACGACATAGAGAAGAATGAAGGTACAAATACAAGAATGTGACAAAAAGAGAGAGACATCAAACAAAACATCACGGGGGATCACATCACACACATGCAATCACACAAAACAAAATGAAAAATAAATAATGTAAAAGACTATTAAGGCACATGTGAGTCAACCTATGAGTAGGTCGTCCACATCCTAGTCATGCTCATCACATATAGAAGGAAGACAACTAGCTAGAGGGACAATAGCAAGTGCCAAACTAGGGCCATCACCAAGTTCAACACTCTTCTTAGGAGAATTGTCGTTTAAGCTCATGGAAGAGGAAAATAATGTGTTCAATTCATTATGCACCTCTTTGTCAATTTTAGCAACTTCCTCATCATCATATAAATTAATCACAATAGGAGGTTGAAGGATAATGTCTAAAGAAGATTTCAACTCTTGTTACGATATAATATCTTTTTGTTTCAGTGAAGGAGTAGAATCATCATGCATTGCTTCAGTCAAGTTCATATTTTGATTTTCTTTTTTTATTTCTTCATGTAACCTATGAGAAAGGGCACAAAGTCTATGCCTACACTCTCTAGCACCTCTATTTCTTTTAGTTCAGTTTTAAAGTTGTGTTTGTGTAGGAGTGGGTTGATCAACCATAGGTTTATTTTATTCCATAAGGGGAGGAATAGAAGGAATCATGGGGGGTTGTTCAAGTACTTTATCGTTGACTTTGTAAACTTGTTTTATTCTAGGAGGTGTGATGGGATTGGTTTCATTGTGTCTTGGTATTTTGTAGGAAATAGTTGAAGGTTTTGTCTTAGGTTGGTCTTGGTTGTTTGGATTTTCTTTAGGTTCAATCATGGTTTTTTCAAGGATGGTAGGTTTAGTGGTGGGTTGAGGCATGTTTCAAAGGGATAATTCTACTATTTTCTTTGCCTTTAACTTTTGATAGGACAAGAAAAAGAAGTCTTCTCATGGTTTTATAGGTTCTATAGGTTTGTGCCAAAATAAATCTAAAGAAAAGGAGGACAACGGGTTAAAGCCACTATGATGGATAGTAAAGATTTCATTGTAAAAAGGAAACTTTAAGCATTTATGTACAACAAAAGGGACCACATTCATGGAGCAAATCCATGGATAGCCTAGCTTCACACACAATTGGTTTGACTATGGGACGATGGAAAATGAGATATCTAATGCTTTTGGTCCTATTTGCAATTGTAAGGTGATCAATCCTATCATAGGGAAAGAAAAACCATTGTGTCTTGATCCATGCTTTCAGTTTATGGTATATATCTTGATAGAGTTCATACAGAAGTAAGAATTCTTCGGTGATCACATTCTCTCCATAGGCAGGATCTATTAATATCCCATTAGTGGGATTAACATAGATACAGTCGGTTATGTAAAGAGGACCATCGGGTGCATGTTTAAGTGTATCTTGTGAGGAGTAAGCAATCTCAAGAGGATTTTTAGGTTGGCCCTTACGATATTGAGTTTCAACCAATGTAACCAAACCATTGAAAGTATTTTTTTCTTGTTGATCAGTATCCATAGGACTTTGTTGAATTGTATCTATGTTCTCATCATCCGTGTCAACATTCATCACATCAGTCTTTGTAGTTTTGCTAACTTTTACAAATGAAATATTGTGTTTAGGTATAGGGTCAGTAAAAATTTGCAAGTTTTTATTAGGAGGGGAAATGAACTTATTTCCTTGATCATTAACACCTCCAATGAAAAGACGATCAAAATCAATGAGGTCTTGCACAAGATGTTTAAGACACTTACAATGTTCTATATCATGTCCATTTTATCGGTGATAATGGAAATAAGAATTAGATCTGAAGTTTGGAGGTAAAGGATTATTTAGATTGGGTGTTTTAATGGGAGGAAAGGTAATCATTTTCTGTTCTAAAAGTTAGGACATTATATTGTGAAGGGTGTCGGGTAAGGGAGTGAATTGTTTGTTCAGGTCACCATAGCTAAAGGGTATCGTGGCTTTAACAACTACTTGGTTATTGACATTATGAGTTGTTTTTTGAGGGGGATTGAATTGAAGGAAACCTTTATTTTGTTCTCTAAAAGGTTGGGAATTTTTTTGGTTTGTGGGCTCAAATTTCTCAGTACAGCTAGAGGTGGATTTTGTATCTTGACTACTAACCAAAATTTGATAATCATGGATGGAAGTACACATGTGCATAAAAGATATAAATTTCATCATGGTAAGCTTATCTTGTATCTTACTTTGTAAAATTTCTATGAACATCTTTTGAAGTTGAGGTTCGAGAACCTTAACATCGATTTGGGAATAAAGCAATTGATAGCATGAGATAAAGTCAGTTATATTTTCATCTTCTTTTTTCTTGCATCTCATCAAGTTAGCCAAGATTATCTTAGGAGTCATATGCACTTGGAAATGGTTGAAAAATGCCTCAACAATTTCATTGAATGAATGAATTGAGTTTTGGTAACGAAGAGAACCACTCCATGGCAGTATCTTTCAAGGACCTAGGGAAAAGCTTAGGAAATAGTTTATCATCAAGGAAAAATTCACTACATAAGGTAGTATAAGCATTAACATGGTTAGAAGGATCTCCCTTTCCTTCATATTTCTTGAATCTAGGCACCTCTACATCTTGTGGCATCAATGTTTTCAATGTCTCTAAGGACAATAGGATGCTTTTAACATAGTATGTAGGTGGACCATTTTGATTTTGGTTGATGGTGGAAATTTTTTTTTGAAGGGATGAAATGGTTTGGAAGAGTTGATTTATGAGAGGGTAATTGCTTGTGTTATGAGATGGAGTGAAAAAGGTGGAGGGGTGTATGTGTTCGAGGGACAAGTGAATGGGATGCTTATAGGTGGTAAAGAGGTAGGAGATATGACATGCAATGCCACAAAGGTACTAGGGATGCTAGTGGAAATAGCCAAGGAAGTAAATTAGTAGCTGGTTGCATTGTTGTTGTGAGTTGAGGGTTTGTATACGTCGGAATTGAGGCAATTGTTGAGGGAGGAGGAATTTGAGTTCCTCCTTGTCTTGTGACATTGCTAGTAGGTAAAGGACAACTAGTGGTTGAAGTAAGGTGTTTTCCAAAGATTTGAACTATGTTTCGCATAAGGTCAAGTACATTTTCACTTTCAAGCATGAAAGGAATATTGTCTATAGTAGGTATGGTGGAAGTTGAAATATTGTCATTTTGCACTTGATGTTGTAAGTTTTCTAGATCTTCATGGATTTGAATTATGTTTTTTTCTGGAACACTAGAAACCATTGTTTCAACATGTGTCACGCTACTTGAAGGAAAGGAATTGTTGAGGGTATGGTCCATATCTAGTGTACTAGTGTCAATACTAGGAGTGAAAGAGCTATACAACCCAAGATCCATGACGATTGTGCTATTGTGAGATGACATGAGTCTCGAACTTCATCACACTATATTATTAGCAATAGGACACCAAATACTCATACAAGGGCTAATAAATGCAAAATTAATGCAAATGCAATATAAGCTAAGAACAATGAAATGATTATAACAGGAATTCTGTAAACTGAAATAGAAAGCTATAAACAAAAAATAGAAGCTCAGAAATAGTGCTTTAAATTCTAAAAAATGCAATGCAGAATGTGCACGAGGACTAATTTTCCCAAGGTGTTGAATGAGTCCTATTAGGGATTTTTTCTAAAATTTTCAAAAAATTTAAATTGATTTTTATGTTTTTTATGTTGTATGATATGAAAACTAAGTGCAAATCAAAATTTTGTTTGATTTTCAATGAAATGAGATGCAAAAATGCAAGATATATGAACTTTCACTAATGCAAAATTAGAAACCCTAGAATGCCAATTAGCTAATGCAAATCCTAATGCAATTTTAATGCAAGAAAGATCTAGGATGATGATGCACTCCAAATCAGAATTATAATGTTCTAAATGTAGGTTCACCAAAATGAAAGGAAGAAATTTTTTTTGGTCTTATTCTAGGGTTTAGGACCTAGTATGACAATCTTCCTTACTTTCATTCAAGGATAACCCTAGAGATTTCAATGCAAAGGGGAAAGAGATCTTGCAATAGGGATTTCCTAGGGGATGAATGTAAACTAATGAGGGGCCCACCACTAAGTTAATACTTGGGAAGAAAAATGCAATGCAAGATGTAATGCTAAACCCTAATTCAATGCAAACTCTAACTAAATGACCTAGAAATACAAATGAAACAAAATAGAAAGCCAAAGAATGGAATGTGTGCACCTGGGAATCTGAAGATGACTGAATGAGGCTCTGAAATGTTGGAAATTCTTAATTTAATGTGAGTGGGACTCATTTTCCAAGCTAGGTGAATTAGTCCAAAATCTTGGTTTCTATGCAGGAACAAGAATCTAGTAAATGGGTAAATGAATATACAAAAATATGAATTTTGACCAAAATTGGGACTCATTTTCTAGAAGTGATGAATCATTCTAGGATAAGTGCATGGATCTGTGACACAATTTTGATGCCAAATTGGAAAAAATTGAAAAAATCCCCAAAAAAGAGCATTTGGCCCATGCCAAATGGATGAGTCATTTGGCACACACCAAATGGATGAGTCATTTGGCGCACACCAAATGGATAAGTGATTTGGCGCACACCAAATGGATAAGTGATTTGGTGCATGCCAAATGGATAAGTGATTTGGCGCATGCCAAATGGATAAGTGATTTGGCACATGCCAAATGGATAAGTCATTTGGCACATGCCAAATGGTAAAAGTGTATTAAGAGGCAAAAAATGCATTTTAACCTCCATTTTTTGTTGAACCCATGGCTTGGCTTGAGTTTTTCTTCTTTGCAACTCACACTCACAAAATATCTTCCATTTTTTGCACTCTTAGCTTGTAGTTCTTCATGAGGATGCCGCCAACATGTTAGAGAGGTTGAAGATTGTGAAAAGGTATGTATTTTTATTCTATTTATTTAAAATTTGATTTAGAATGTAGATTGAAATAGGTTTTTTAATAAAAAATTGTTCTAATTCTTAGGGAATGAATCTCCACCTCCAAACATTGTTAATTCACAATCACCCCCTCATGAAGAGCATCCTATACAAGAACAACCTCAAACCCCTCCATCAGGTCATAGGAATCCTCAATGGACACAAGAAAATATCCTAAATCAAATTGAACACAATAAAAGAGGCATTGAACAATTAAATGGAAGATTAACCGAGCATGTTGAAACCCACCTTTATAGGAGAGGAATTGTCAAATCATTGAAGTCAATTGTATCTCATGTAGGAGAAATGAGTGAGAAAATAAATTTTTGGTCAAATAAGAGGCATGAGTTGAGACAATTTTATGCAAGTGGTTTGTCATATGCAGATGTGAGAAAACAAAAAAATGGAAAAGCCAACTTGTGTGGCCTATTTACAGATTTGAGAACCAACACACCTTTATCTAATGCATGTAGGAGGTTCCCCATCCATTGGTGCCACCATGAATTAATTAAAAATAAATTTTGAGAGCGGTGGTCGATGGTATTTGACCAACCTCCATGCAATAACCATGAGGTTCCACAATACTTTTTGAGGAAACTCTATTGTGAGTTTGTCCTCAATAAGATGCCAAATTATTTTTACATCCTAGACTTTCAGGATAGAGGTTGGGGCTCCATACATTATAGATCGGGTGCACGACATAATCCATAGTTGGAATGGAGACCCTTGGCCAAACCCATGGTGGAGCATGTTTCCATTCCTTCCATTGTTAAGGACAGTGTAGAGGTGGGCGCACTGGAGTCAATTAGCTTGCTCACCCTGACCATTATATAGTGTACGAGGCATCTAGTAGAGCCTAATGTGAAGGAGAGGTGTAGGCCTAGAGCTCCACCCTATCATTGTGGTGCTTGTGGTGCCATTTTCACATACGATTATCAGAGTGCTTGGGATGCAGATACACAACCTACATTAGTTGTAGAGGCGATAGCTATGATAGATGAATTGTTGAATAATACATACAACATTGATACTCAGGTAAAATTTAGCAAGTTAATTTAATTTTGTTTATTAAGTTATATTTTGAAATTTAAGAATAACTAAATTAGTAGAATCAATATGATGAAATTTCAGGGTTGGAGTGTTCATGAGACATGCTCCATTCCTGCGAACCCTTATTCGTTCTCGATGTTGAGTCCACAAGTATGCGACTAGTATTAAAGATATTCTAATTGCATTAAAATAGTTGAATGTTATATTTCAATGTTTGTCGCATAACATGCTTTGGATGTCAAACAATTTCCTAGTGGACCTTCGAGCTCCACACCTCACTAGTCATGACCTCAAACAACTTTCACTCAAGTAACCTTTATTCATTAATGGTGTTGTAAAATAATGTTAGCTAGTTTTCCTAATTTTGTGTACATACAAATATAAGAAAACGATGAGGAACACAAAATTTGGTTGGTATTGTGAGATCCTAATTATATTTACCATTCAATGTCCATCTCATTCTTCCATTCCTATCATCATGCATATTTTAACCATTTTATATCACATATCCCAATCTTTAACACCTTATATATTATACCACATTCCTCCATATTTCATCTTATACACATATTGTTACAAGAAACATTTCCTTCTGCTCATTATTGATCAAATCTATTATACATTATTACTACACACCTCAAGTTCCCACTTCACATGCTCTATTCAAACCTTAGACACTGCCTAATTCACTTTATGGTCTAATATTCCCTCCTAATTACTTCCCATTAACCTCTAGTATAGTTCACCTTAAAAATGTTTTATTATCCCATCCTAGTTCATCCAATTAATCTCTACTAGTCCATTCTATGTTTCATCATCCCATCTTGATTGTGTCGCATTATCTTCTCCTAATTCACTTTGTGTTCCTTTATTCCTTCATAATCCCATCCCATTAACATTTAATAGTTCACCCTATTTTCCATGATCCCTTCCTAGCCCATACCACTAATATCTACTAGTCCATATTATGTTTCATTATGCCCTTCTACTCCCATCTTATTGTACCCTTTATTATTTCACCCTATGTTCCATCATCCCCTATGTTCCACCCTATGTTCCTTTACACATTCTATTCTATACCATCTTTCTCCACATTTAATCCTATAACTCTTCTCTACTATTACTACACACAGGTCAAGTTCCCACTTCATGTGCTATAGTAAAACCCTAGACAACTCATAAATCAACCTATGTTCCATTATTCCCCACTAATCCCATCCCATTAACCTCAAATTTTCACCCTATAATTTTTTAATCTCATCCTAGCCCATCCCATCAATCTATAATAGTCCATCCTATGTTCCATTAACCCCTGATATTCCCATCCCATTCCCCTCTCTTATTTCACCATATGTTCCATTATCCCCTCTTGGTCTTGTCCCATTATCTTCCCCTAATTCACCCTATGTTCCTTTATTACCTCCTAATCCCATCCCATTAACCTCTAATAGTTCACACTATATTTTTTTATCCCATCCTAGCCCATCCCATTAATCTATTCTAGTCCATCCTATGTTCCATTAACCCCTTCTATTCCAATCGCATTACCCTCTCTTATTTCACCGTATGTTCCATTATACCCTCTTGTTCTTGTCTCATTATCTTCCCATGATTCACCCTATGTTCCTTTATTCCCTCCTAATCCCATCCCATTAACCTCTAATAGTTCACCCTATGTTCTATGATCCCCTCTTTGACCATCCCACTAATCTCTACTAGTCCATTCTATGTTCCATTATTGCATTTGATTCCCATCCCATTGTACACTCTATTATTTCACCAAATGTTCCACTATCCCCTCTTGGTCTTTTCTCTTTATCCCTTCTATGCTATAGCACCTCCATCCAAATTTTATCCTATACATATGCGCCATTACAAGAAATATTTCCTTCCACTCATTATTGATGAAAGTTATCTTCTCCATTACTACTGCACACCTCAACAACCAGCTTCACATGCTATAGTAAAAACCATAGACATGTCCTAATTCATCGTATGTTCCATTATCCCTTTGAAAGTTGCTAGTAACATAGTAATTCTCACATCAATCATGTGAACTTCATTGTGGCATTATCACTATGTTGACAACATGCCCTCATTAACATTACTTCATTAGCATATGCAATTTGAATCTCAATGAACACTTAACTTGGTAATTTTCAAGAGTTTGGACTATCCTAGTGGACTTAGTACTTTCACCATTCTATGATCTATAAGGACTATACTGTAATCTCACTTGAGGATAACCTTTTACTCTTTCATGCAAGGTCACTACCACCAATATGGATTGTACTATTGCATAGAATGCCATCACTTCCCAAAGTTTTCTTTACATTTTGTTTCAAGTTCTTTCAATTGTCATTGACCTTTACCTTGTATTGATTTTTTTATCAGTATCACCATTCTTGAATAGCTTCCTTCAAAAGTTGCTGCACTCATGATGCATGAATTTTCTGCATTTTTATCTATGAAGTTGTTGCACTTTTATATTTTTAATTCATTCTCATTTATTACAATCATATTGCTGCTCTTTTCATTTTTATTTCCTGCTCATTTATGATAGTTATAAAGGGACTACCTAAACTTGTTTATATGACTGTCAGATATGTTGTTTCAGTTTTAGATGTTGACATCAGAAAACCTTGGTGATGTTGGTGGCATGATGGACCATGGAGTTTCTGCAACAATAGCCAATTATGATCCTTTAAGAGAGGTATGCAATAGATTAGTGGATTTGACATTATATTTTCTCTTTTATGGTCTATTATTGAAAGTTTTCATGATTCTTGTATGTAGATTAATTTATATCTTGATGGTTGCTATAGGTGGTTGTCACTCCATATCATGGATGTGGTAATGTTGTAAATGTGCATGATGACTATTTGTATGTGGTAAGTGACTATATTTTGTTATGTGTCATTCCATAATTCAATTTGTATGTATTAACATCTATACTTTTTACTGTATTAGTTGCAACTCTAGAGGATTCTAGAGAGGAGGAATAGTGAGCATGTTTGAAAGACAAGAGAACCATTAGGCACTCCATCCAACCAAAATTTGAAGGCAGGACGAAATCTTTTTCCTTCCCCTAGAGGGAAATGACTATGTATTAGGGTCATTTGTTGTATGCCTATGTGGAATTTTGGAATATATTTTTTATACTATCAATATAGGAGGGAGAGGTATAGGGTTGAGGGTAGAGGGTCAAGGGTTTAAGGATTTAGGGTTCAAGGGTTTAGGAGGGAGAGTTATAGGGTTGAGGGTAGAGGGTAGAGGATTTAAGGGTTTAGGGTTGATATTTTAGGGTTGAGGAGAGAGAGGGAGTGGGAGAGAGAGGGAGAGAGATAGAGGGAGTAAGAGAGAGAGACAGAGACTTGAGAGAGGGAGAGGGGGTGGGAGGGAGAGTGAGTACCTAAGATAGAGGGATGAGAGAGAGATTGAGATAGATAGAGAGAGAGAGGATATGAGGGGGAGACTTGAGAAAGAGAGAGAGGGGGATAGGGGGTAGGAGGGAGAGACTTGAGAGAAAGAGAGAGAGAGGGAGAGGGGGTGGGAGGGAGAGACTTGAGAGAGAGGGAGAGAGAGAAAGAGTGGGAGAGAGATAGAGGGTGTGAGAGAGAGAGAGGGAGTGGGAGAGAGATAGAGGGAGAGGGGGTGGGAGGGAGAGAATAGAGAGAGAGGGGGGTTTGGGAGGGAGAGACCTAAGAGAGAGGGAGAGAGAGAGTGGGAGAGAGATAGGTGTGAGAGAAATAGGGAGTGGAAGTGAAAGAGGGAGTTTGTGTGTGTGAGAGAGAGAGGGGTGGGAGGGAGATACCTTGAGAGAGAAAGAGATAGAGAGGGAGAGAGATAGAGGGAGTGAGATAGAGGGAGTGAGAGAGAGAGAGAGGAAGTGGGAGAGAGATAGAGGGAGTATGTGAGAAAGTGAGAGACCTAAGAGAGGGAGAGGGGGTAGGAGGGAGAGACTTGAGAGAAGGAGAGAGGAAGATAATGACCTAAGAGAGGGAGATGGAGTGAGAGAGATAAAAAGACTAGAGGGGAGAGAGAGAGGGAGTGTGAGAAAGGGGGTTGGAGTGAGATAGATTTATCTAGGTAGGGTGGGAGGGAATGAGACTAGAGAGAGGTAGAGTGTGAGTGAGGGGATTGGAGTCAGAGAGTAGTCTAGGTAGCATGGGAGGGAGTAAGACCTAAGATATAGAGATACTTTAGAGGGAGAGAGAGTTATCTAGTTAGGGTAAGGAGGCAGAGAGCTTATCAAAGGTAAAACCTCAACTATCCATCTACAATCATAAACTACACACTCTCAGTGTTATCAAAGTGGTTGAGAAAAGAGAGGGGAAAGTTAGATTCTGTTCAAAGTAGGTCATTTGGCGAGTGCCAAATTTGGCACTCGCCAAATGACACATCACATTTGGTGCATGCCAAATTTGGTGCTTGCCAAATGTGATGTGCCATTTGGTGAACGCTGAATTTGGTGCTTGCCAAATGACACATCACATTTGGCACACACCCAATTTGGTGCTCGCCAAATGTGATGTGCCATTTGGAGAGTGCCAAATTTGGCGCTCACCAAATGACCTTCTTTGGACAAGTGAATCAACAATATTTGCCAAAATTCCTCATATTTTTGTTTGTGCTCACTGTCACATTTGCACATCTTTCAATGCAAGTTTATTAAAAGGTTGTGATGGCATTAACCTCTCTCTTAGCTATCTAAATATATAATTCCTTCTTTTTTTATTTCAGTTAAGGTTTTGATCCATAACTTCTATTGTAAATGCCTCCATTTTTGGTCAAAAACCAACATCTGCTAGTTTTAGGATAGATTTTTACTTGTTCATCGAAACATGAAACAAATTAATTTTTTTAAAACTAGACTCCATTTTACACATGATGATTTTTTTTTTCAATTTTTTATTGGTTTTCAAAAAAATTAGGGGGGAGGATGCTCAAATTTCAGCTTTTCAGGATGTGTCCACTTTCAAAATTCATTAAATATTATATATTCATTATAAAAATTATCTGAAAGAACGAGGATAAACTACATGGTGTTAGTTATTTTCTCACAGTTTAGATTTTTGAAATTCTAAAAGAAAGTTAATCAAAGGGGGGGGTCTCAGATTCTATACTATTTGTTTTTATAAAAATAGGACTTGTCCCCCCCCCATTTTTGAGACCCTTAATATTCATTAATTTCAAAAATAATTAGTAGCTTAGAAACTAGGCTCAAAGCACTTCAACTCTTGTTTTCGCTGCATCTTGAAATTTTGAGCATAACTATCTTAATTTTGATTGAAATTAGGTTTTGTTGATTTAAGAAAAAAGTGGCATCTTAAGAGCCAAAATTGTGTCATAGATCCATGCACTTACCCTCCAATTAGGGATCTCTAAAACTTCAAGGTTTGATTCTCCTCTTCTCATTCTACTCAATCTACTTCTTCAGGTTTCCGGATTTGAATCTCTGTAAGTCAACCTATAGGTGTTCTCTAATGTTCTCCAATGCTTGATGACAAATTTTACAACTTTAGGCACTTTCACAACTTTCTCCAACCTTTCTCTTCAATTTTTCTTCAATCTAAACCTACAAATCACACACTAAGAAGAGGGAAAAATGTTGTTTTGTTAGTGGATAGGGGTTTGCCTTGGTCAAACCCCATTTTGGTATTCAAACCTTGAAATGAAATAAAATAGGAATGGAGAATGATGAATGAACAAAATATGATGTTGAAACTCACCAAACTCTAGCAATGAAATTTTGAAAACATGTATGAGATGGCTCCAATGGATGTAGCTCTTGAATCTTGCTTGAATAGGATAGATCTTGAATAAAATGATAGCTTGAATCATGAAACCCTACATCACAATTGTTAGCTCCAAAACAAACATGATGCATGAAATCTTTGACATGATGATTGATGCTTGAATAATTCTCTAAAATGCTTGATAATATACCCTCGAAGACTCTTGATTGCTCTTGTAAATGCTTGAATGCTCTTATGAACTCAAACTTTCTATAAGGATGAATACTTGAATGCTTGGGGTGAAAAAGAGTGAAACAACCTTGTAAATTTACACTTAATGATGAAAGAATTCCCAAAATTACAACACTACAAGCCAACATCAGATCTAAGAGGATAAAACCCCACCAAAAATTTAAATTAATTTTGATTTTGGGCCACATAGGACTCATTCGCCCAAGGTGACAAATGAGTCCTATTAGGCATAATTTATGGGACCAAATTTAAAAATGCTTAGAAAGGTGTGAAACTAGGTTCGGGACCCAAAAACCTAGGAGGGACTCATTTTACTAAGGTGGAAAATGAGTCCCAAATCACTAAATTTGGGGCCATTCAACTTGAAAAACCTAAATTATGATTTGGTATTAATTTGTGTCAGGATAATCCTCAAAAAGATACATTAAATAAGGCTTGTGGATGTAAAATAAGTCCAATTAAAGCATAAAGAAGCTTGATTATTAATGAAAACCATAGAAAAGTGTGAAAGTGTGTCACAACAATTTACAACACTTTAAATAAGGCAAGATTAAGGGACATTTTGGTTAAAAAGAGGTTTATTATGTTCAGTTAATTAAAACCTTAGAAAAGTGTGAAAGTGTGTTACAACACTTCACAACACTTTAGCAAGGTACCATTTAAATTCATTAGTTCACAAGGGCTCAAGACCTAATGTGAATGTGTCAAACAAATTTTAACACTAAATCAAGGCATAATCAAGCTCAATTCAACAAGGAGGGCCCAACAAGTGTGAAAATGTAACCGACGACATTTTTTGACGTGCTACACAAACAATCAAGCTCTATATGACTTCATACTTGGTATACCTATTGGCTGCTCAAGCCAGTTTCCCTAGACTAAATCGAGTAAGTTCATTCCAGCTTGGGGAGGTAACAATCTATGAACATTGACCTCAACTAAAATTGGAGGATAGTTATACCCATTTCTAAGTTTTCAACAACTTCATATATGTTGTTATTAGAGGGCTAGAGGGAGATTTCTCTAGGAGAATCTCCAACGAAGTTATGAAAGAAATAAATAATTGGGGGAACTGGTATATCTATTTCAAAAGATTCACATACATAAGAGTGGATGGCTTCCACAAGGCCCCATATAAGATTACAAGATATCCATCTGACAAAGTGGCCTTGTTAGAAGTTTGTACATAGGTGACTGAAATTCACTAGTTGATAGTAGGGAAACACAAGTCTAGATATATTTTCCCAATCAAAATGGGATTGTACTCATCTACCAACATGTAGAATGCCAAAAATACAAAGTTAGAATTGGAAAGATACTCCCTTGTGATGTATAATGATCCCAGAGGTATATTTGACCCAATTAGGAAGATTAACAAAGTGATAGGCTCCTTTTTCATCCATAAGAATAAGATTAAAGACTGTTGGGTGAACTGTGAGGAAGAATTTTAAGTGAAAATGAAGGATTAGTGTCAATTAAAAATACATTTGATTAATAATTTCACTAAAGCTTGAGTATCTAAGGATCTCAAGGAAAATGGGAAGGTACTAGATCCCATCTAAAATGGGTAGCACATAAACAACTAACCAATCTTCAATCAAGATTGTCTTATAGATGAAGATGATGACATTAAAAAGAGTCACTAGTCTAGTAGTTCACTCTCTCAGATGGATAAAATATCCTTTCCCTATGATGAAGCTTCCACAACCTAAAAAAGTAGCAAAGAAAGATAAAGTGGGTGAAGGATCCTCTGCTACAATAGCCCAAACAAAAAAGGAATCACCTCCCAAGGTGGTAGGAAAGAAAAGGAAAGAGAAAATATTTATTGGTTCAAGTGAAGAAGGTCATGAGGAAAAAGAGACTCTAGTAAAAAAGAGAAGAACTAGAGAGGCCATTCAAGACAGATCTTCTCAAAGAGAAGCTAAATAAACTTACTCTTCTTCTCCTCAACATGAATCTCCTCTACCTTCACCTCCTCCCTCTCCAAAATCACCACATGATCCACCGTCATCTCCTCCATCTCCACCTTATTCTCCTCCTATTCTTGAACATGATCCACCTACCAAAGAGGAAGAAACACCAATCAAAGCATTAACTAAAGAAGTAGTCTAAGAGGAAGGAGAGATACAAAGAGAAGTCGATCTCCAAAGGGATAAGTATAGATAGAGGTCCCTGCTGGAGAAACTACAACTAAAGAACATGTAGAGTAGGAAGTGGACAAGGTGGGAGAGATTCATGATTAACAAGTCTGAGAGGAAGAGATTAGAGATGAAGAAAAGAAAGGAAGACCAAGCAAGATGATTCAGAAGGATCCCATAACACAAAGATGATCTCTTCTCCCACTTGAGAAACATCCACTATGGTGCCTATGTGGCTAGATCACATAATCTAGAGGAGACAAAGAATGTATGTAGAAGGAAGCTTGGAGAAAAGCTTGAGAATTTTGTTAGAAGCCTTCTAGTCTCATGTGAGAAGAATAAAAAGGGTCAAAATAATATATATTGTCATTATGGACGAGCATGGGAACAAAATTGTTGAAATAGTTGCCCCTCAAGTAAATAAACTTGAATAAAAAATACAGCTTGAAGGCTAATAGATTAGGCAAGTTAATTTGGGAGTACAGACAAGGGAAGGAGAGTATCAATCTCTTTAGATGTCTATTTCTTCTATCCTAAAGAGGATGTAGAAGGATAAAATCACCAAGGAAGAGCTTAAAGCTTAAGTGGCCCAATTGACGGCTTGTATCACTAGTTTAAATGGACTAGTGGATGTAGCAGCTCTTGCATCCACATTGTAAGCTACACTGAAGGGAGGGGTCAGGAATTCTGACCCAAAAGGATGGATCCCAACAACTAAACAATGGAGTGCTAAGGAAGGTAATAAATTCTTATCACTATATTGTTGATGAAGACAGTTTAACTGAATAAATTGAAGTGGGCATAGGGGAGGAATTATTGGTTTGGGGAGACTACATCCTAATTTTCCTTAAAATAAAGGAAATACATATGGAGGATCTTCTCAAGGCCACATCTATTGAAGAAGAATATCAAGATAAGCTTCCTAAATAGTTGAGAGCTACATAATTGAGAGTTAAGATATTGAATAAGTGCAAGTCAAAGATAAAAAATAAAAATAAAAAGTTCGGTGGAGCAAACCATGGCTAAGATCCATCAATTTATAGAAGACTCAGATTGCAAATTTTGGGAGACACCTATTTTGGTGAAAATCCCAACAAAATGTCGGAGGAATTAAAGAGTCAAATGTAGGGTCAAGTTACCTAGGCCACCATTGACAAGATGATTTGGGGTATAAGTCCCGTGTGGCCCCTTTTGAGGGTTTGAGTAGGAAATTAAGGTTTTCAATTTGAATTTTTGGTTGATTTTGACATTTTGAGATCTAAATAATGGTAAATTAGATGAATTTACTATATAAACAAGGTTTGAAATCATTATTTTCATCTAGAGAAAACAATTCAAGATCTAAGCATTCACAAGCATTCAAGCATTCTTTCTCGAGAGAATTGAAGAACAAGTAGCGAGAAAATTTGAAGTCTTGGAGAATATAGTGTTTTTGCAAGTCTTCAAGCTCACTTTCATTTAAGATCTATCATTGTCAAGGATTGATGATGGCTTCCTATGGTGAATCATGATGGATTCTAGATTGGCGAGATGTAACTAGCCATCAAGCCAAGCTTAATGACTTGTTTCCTAAGCAATTCCATCCACGATTATCATTCTACTTTTAGCCTAAAGGAAGGTACATTCTTTATCATTAATTATTAGGGTGACTAGAGCTCTCCCAAAGTGATTCATCATCTTCATGTACTTCATTCATGCATCTTATTCTATCAAATTAGAATAGGGTTTTATGGTATTAAATCTCCTAATCTTAGATGCACTTAAGATTAGGGCTTGCATTCATATTTAGTTTCAAGATCCATTGTTTCTATCAAGGTTTATTTACCAAACTAGGGGTTTGACTGAGGAAAACCCCCCATAAGAAAATCAACACAATACTCTATTTTTTAGGTCCTTTTTGCAGGTTCAGACCCAGAAGTCCAGATTGGAAGAAAGAGCAGATATAGGAAAATAGATTTAGACCTTAACTTTTTGAAAAAGAAGAACGAGACTGATACACCACTTGTGGCATATGATTCCTAGTATAAAATATTTCCCTGATTTTGGAAGATTCAAAATTGTCATTAGCAAATTTTTATTTCTTCCTAGAAACCCTAATCTAGGACTAAATCGCCTAGTCTGGCATATGAGTCCTAGTGAGCATTAAAGTCAATATTTTTCAGCATTCCAGACCTTGTTTCAAGTACATTCAGGTTTCTAGGTGAACCTCTATACTTTTCCAATTTATTTTTGTGGCAACGAAAAATGTATCCCTCTAGATTTTCGTGTTTTTCCCTCCTTACTAATTTGAGCTTAATGTTGCCTTGATTTAGTGTTGTAATGTGTTTAACACATTCACAGTAGGTCTTGGGCCCTTGTAAACTAAATGGACTTAATTGTACCTTATTTAGGGTGTTGTAAAGTGTATCCTAAAACTTTCACACTAATCTTCAGGGTTTTCATTATTAATTGGGCTTCTTTATGCCTTAATTGGCCTTATTTTGCATCCACAAGGCTTAATTAATGCATCTTTCTGAGGATAATCTTGACATAAACTAGTATCCAATCATAATTTAGGTGTTTTTGGATTGTATGGCCCAAATTTATTTATCTAGGACTCATACACCACCTTTGGCGTATGGGTCCCACCTATGTTTGGGGCCTTGTTCTGGATTTCACATCAATCTAAGCTTTTCTTGAAAAATGTGTCCCATAAGTTAGCCTAATGGGGCTCATATGCCACTTCTGGTGTATCAGTCCCATGTGGCTTAAAATTAAATTAAATTCAAATTATTGGCAAGATTTTATTCTCCTAGATTGATGTCAGCTTGTAGTGTTGTAATTTTGAGAAATTTGGCATAAACAAGTATAAATACAAGGTTATTTCACTCATTTTCACCTAATAATTTCAAGAGAGCATTACTAAAAAAAAAAATTAGTTCACAAGAGAATTTAAGTGTATACAAGAGCATTAAAGAGTCTTCAAGAGTTGATTATGAAGTGTTTTGGATCATTATTCAAGTACCAAGCATCATGTCAAAATCATCATGCATCATGTTTGTTTTTGAGCTAATAATTGTGATGTAGTGTTTTATGATTCAAGCAAGCACTCAATTCAAGATCTAAAACATTCAAGCAAGAGTCAAGATCTACATCTATTGGAGCCACTTGATACATGTTTGTAGCACTTTGTTTCTAGGGTTTAGTGAGTTGCAACATCTCATTTTTTTCATTCATAATTCATCCTTTGTATTTGATTTCATTATAAAGTTTGATTACCAAAATGGGGTTTGACCAAGGAAAACCCCTTTCCACTAACAAAACAACATTTTTCCCTCTCTTTAGTGTGTGATTTGAAGATCTAGGTTGAAGATCCTCTAAGGAGCAAGGTTGGAAAGAAGTTTTCAAGTGTGAAAAGTTTTCCAAGTTGTCTCCTCATTTAGAAGATCATTAAAAGACACCTACAAAGCATAATTTTCTAGGTCAGATCCAAAAGATAGGTGAAGAAGACAAAGTAGAGATTGAAGAGAAAATTTATACTTTGATCCTCCAAAAAATCCAAGTAGGAATGATACATCACTTTTGGTGTATGAGTCCCATTACAGTGAAATTTGTAGTTTTTAGGACTACCAGACTTGTCTCTGCTAGATTTCTATTACTTCCCAAAAACCCTAATCTAGGACTAAATCACATAGTCTAGTGCATAAGTCCCAGTAGGCATGAATTCATTATTTTCAGCATTTTAGGTTTTCAATCAAGATTTTACATATTTCCATGTGTACTTTTGTACTTTTCTAGCTTTCTATTCTGTCTTGGATTTATTTCTAGGTCATTTAATAAAGTCTTGCATATCATTGAGTTTCATAATTAGGTATTGCATCTTACTTGTCTTTCCAAGCCCTAGCTTGGTGGTGAACCTCCTTTAGTCTCTAATCATACCCTAGGACAACCTTTATTAGATCTCTTTCCTTCATTCCATCCTTGGATTAAGATCTCTTGGATTTCCTTGAGTGAAACAAGAGTGTGAAATAGGAACCCTATCTCCTCAAAGATAGAAAGCCCCTTCCCCCATTTCTGTTGTTTCATTTTGGTGAACCAATATTTTGAACATCTTAATTCTGATTTTGAGTGCATCATAATCCTATATCTAGCTTGCATTAACATTGCATTAGGGTTTGCATTAGTTAATTAGCATTCTATAGTTTCTAAATATTGTATTAGTAAAAGTTCATATCTGGGCTGCATTTTTGCATCTTGGGTCATTGAATTTCATCTAAAATTTTCATTTGCATTTAGCCTAGACATCATTCAAACCAAAAAGCATAACTTTCACTCAAAATTTTCTAAAATCTTTACAAAAACCCTAAATTGGGACTTATACACCCCTCTGGGTGATTTAGTCCTGGTACAAGTGATTTTACATGATTTATTGGTATTCTATGGTGACTATTATTTAGCATTTTAACCTCTAAAAAATTTTGATTGGGACTCATATGCCCCTTTGGGTGATTTAGTCATGTTTCAAATTTTAGACTGCATTTCTAGCATTAAAAAATTTGTTTTTGTGTTTTTATTTGCTGCTATTAGTTATCTATTTCACTTTATAGATTTTATGCTACTTTCATTTCATTGCATCTAGCTTAATTTCAATTGAATTAAAATTAGAGCATAGAATTTATCTTGTGTTTATTGCATCTTGCATTTCCTTGATTGTCCATTGTATGAGCTTTTCTACTTGGTGTCCTATTGCTAATACTATAGTGAGATGAAGTTCGAGACTCATGTCATCCCACAATAGCACAATTGTCGTTGATCTTGGGTTATGTAGATCTTTCAGTACTAGTGGACACTAGTTCACTAAGTATGGACCATAGCCTTAACAACCCTCTACCTTCAAGTAGTGTGATGCATGTTGAAACAATGGTTGCTAGATTCTCACAAGAAAACATATTCCAAATTCATGAAGACTTAGCAAACCTACAAAATCAAATAAGTACTGAAAACATTTCAAGCACTGCTATCCCTACCATAGATAACATACATATCATGATTGAAAGTGAAGGAGTTGATCTTATGCATAACATAATTCAGATTTTTGGACCACATCTTACCTTAACCACTAGTTTTCCTTTACCTTTGAACAATGTTACAAGTCAAGGAGGAATTTAAATTCCTCCTCCCACAACAATTTCCTCTATTCCTCCCTATACCAACCCTTAAGTTACAACAACAATTCAACCTACTAGTAATGTGATTCCTTCCTTGGGTATTTCTGCTAGCATCCCTATTACCTTTGTGGCATCACATGTCATATCTCCTAGTACTTTACCTCCTATAAGCATTCATTTCACTTGTCACTCAAACACATACACACCTCCACCTTATTCACCTCCATCTCAGAATGCAAACAATGATCCTCTCATAAATCAACTTTTGCAAACCGTTTCATCCCTTCAAAAGCAAGTTTCCACCATAAAATAAAATAAAATTGGCCAACCTACATATTATGTCCAAATAAATTCCTTATCCTTGGATATTTTGAGAATGTCGATGCCACAAGGTATAGAGGTGTCTAGATTTGAGAAATTTGGGGGGAAAGGATATCATTCTAACCATGTTTCTGCTTATACCGCCTTATGTAGTGAATTTATTCTTGAGGACAAACACTTGGCTAAGCTTTTCCCTAGATCCTTGAAGGATACCACCTTAGAATGTTTTTCCTCATTACCAAATAACTCAATTCATTTATTCAATGAACTTGTTGAGGCATTCATAAACCATTTCCAAGTGCATATGACTCCTAAGATGACTCTAGCCGATTTGATGAGATGTAAGCAAAAAGATGATGAAAATATTATTGACTTTATTTCATGATACCAATCACTTTATTCACAAATCAATGTAAATATTCCTAACCCTCACCTTCAAAGGATGTTCATTGAGAAATTTCAAAATAAGATACAAGATAAGCTTACCATGATGAAGTTCCCAACTTTCATGCACTTGTGTACTACCCCTCGTGATTATCAAAAATCGATTAGTAGTCATGAAACAAAATCCACCTCTAGTCCACGTGAGAAGTCTAAATTTGCAAACCAAAACAATTACCAACCTTTTAGAAAATAGAATAAAGGCTTCCTTCAACTTAATCCCCCTCAACCAACTCAATCTATTGATACCCAAGTAGCTACTATAAGGAAGAAAACTCGTTTAGAATTTGGGGATTTGACTAGGCAATTCACTCCCTTACCCGATACCCTCAATAACAAAATATCCCAACTTCTAGAACAAAAAATGATCACTCTTCCTACCATTAAGACTCCTGCCCCTAATAATCCTCTATCGTCAAACTTTATATTGAATGCTTATTTCCATTATCACTGACAAAATGGACATGACATGGAACATTGTAAGTGTCTTAAACATCTTGTGCAAGACCTCATTGATTCTGATCATCTTTTAGTTGAAGGTGTTAATGATCATGGAAATAAGTTTGTTGACCCTCCTAACCAAAACCTATAAATATTTACCATCCCCATGCCAAAAATTAATATTTCATTTGTCAAAGCTAGTGAAACTTAAAAGAATGATGTGATGAATGTTGAAATGGATGATGAGAACATGGATACAATTCAACAAAGTCATATGGATATTGATCAACAAGATCCTATAGAACAAAATCCTATTTATGCTTTGGTTGCAATGGTTGAAACTCAACATCATAAGGTTTGAACTAAAAAACCTCTTAACATTGCTTTCTCATCTAAAGATATACTTAAGCATGCACCTAATGGTCCTCTTTACATAGTTGGCTGAATCAATGACAAGCCCATTCATGGGATATTAATTGATCCTATCTGTGGAGAGAATGTGATCACCGAGGAATTTCTACTTGTGCATGAACTCTATCAAGAAACATATGATAAGCCAAAAGCATGGATAAAGATGCATGATGGTTTGGCTTGCCCTATGATGGGATCAATCACCTTACCTTTACAAATAGGACTACAAAAATTAGATGTCTCATTCTCCATCATATCGACGTTAGATCAATTCCATGTGAGGCTTGGTCACCCATGGCTACGCTCCATGGAAGCCATCTCGTCGGTTATTCATAAATGATTAAAGTTTCCCTTTGACAATGAAATCTTTACTATGCATCATAGTGGGTTTAATGCTTTTTCTTCTCGAGGAAAATTTTCATTAGATTTATTTTGGTTTGATCCTATCAAACCTATTAAACCTTGAGAATGCTTATTTTTTCAAATCCTATCAAAAGTTCAAGGAGAAATGTATAGCCTATGACTGCACATACCATCCTTGATGAAACCATGATTGAACCTAAAGAAATTCCAAACAACCAAGACCAACCCAACACAGATCCTTTCCTATTTCCTACAAAAGACCAAGAGATAAGGGTATGTGCAGGATCATTATGTGCCAAAAAGTGGCAATATGATGGGTATGTGGTTGACGACTATTTTTTTACCCAAAATTGATGAAATGAAAATGGTTTTTAAAGGATATTTTCAGCTTTCCATCGATATAAACTATGCTTTACTTTGAATTTAATAAGTAATTATTATTCATTTTCTATTCAAATTATGACTAAAGTCCTAATTGATAGGCTGATTGAAAAACATCTATAGCTTTCAAATAGTATCACATTTTTTGACTCCAAAACATGCATCACATTCTATGCTTTACATACTATAGGATTAAAAAATAAAATTGAATTTCATGAAGTTTTGACCAAGTTAGTGGTCAAACATATGATTTTTATATATTTTAAAAAGTTGTAATAAAAATTCATAATTAATTATTTATTTGGAAAAAAATTACAAAAAATATGCATCACATCTGGGCATGAATCTACTTATATCTAAAATCTTATAAAAAATAATTATCATTTTATTGTGGTTAGGGTGGTCAGACATACACCTACTTCTTATTTTTTCCCCGAAATTTAAGTACCACTGCATTGAAATTTCAAATTTTCACCAAATAGATTTTTTTTTAAAACAAACCTAGTAGTTTAGAAACTACATTCAATTTTCTATAGATTCTATTCTTACATATTTTTGAAATAATATAGATAACTTATTCAAATTTTTACATCAAGTTGCCTAACTCTAATTTTTCTAAATTTTTTGCCACTTAAGGGCCTGTTTTTTCCATGATGATTATGCACATACCCATAACAAAAACAATCCCATCATGCCTCCTAAAATAAAACAAGTTTATAAAGATAAAGAGAAAGTGGTTGAACAACCTTCCATGGTTATTTTTGTTCCTCAACTTAGGGAAGGAAAGAAACCTATGGTTGATAAACCTGCTCCTACACAAACGAATCTTGATAGTCATATTAAAAGAAATAGAAATGCTAGAGAGCATAGGCATAGACATCGTGCTCTTTCTCAAAGATTAACCGAAGAAAATAAAAAGAAAATAAAAATCCAAACTTGACTGAAGCAATGCACGATGAATCTCCCCCTTCACCGAAACAAAAAGATCATATACCGTAACTGCAATAAAGCTAAAACCTTATTTGGAAATTATCATTTGACCTCCTGTTGTGATTAATATAGATGATGATGAGTATATTGCTAAAATCAATGAGGAGGTTCATAATGAGTTTAATACATTGTTTTCCTCTTCTATGAGCTTACATGATAACTCTCCCAGGAAGAGTGTTGAACTTGGTGATGGACTTAGTTCCACACTTTCTATTGTCCCCTTGGCTAGTTGTCCTCCTTTTGCATATGATGAACATGATTGGGATGTGGATGACCTGCTAATAGGTTGACTTACATGTGCCTTACTATTCTTTTATATTATTTCTTTTTCTTTTGTGTGATTGCATGTGTGTAATCTGATCCCTTGTGACCTTCTATTTGGTGTTTCTCTCTCTTTTTGCATTCCTCTTTTTGTACCTACATTCATCTCTATGTCGTATATCTTTTACTTTTTCCTTTATATTTTCATTTGTCTTGTTTTTTCCTTTTGGGGATGACACAAGGTGTCGAGACATTCATGTCTCTTCCATGTTGACCCGAAAGTTTTTTCTTTTTCACTCTCCTTGTGTCATTCTTCTAGTTCTATGAGTATTTGGGGAATGATGATAGCTCCAAGCTCTCTTAAAAACATTGTAGCTGCAAGAACAAACTAACCCCAAATCCATGGATCCCTCATGTGTTTAGAATTTTATATTTGGGGGCAACCCATTCTTTTCTTTCATGATGTAGCTTTATTTAGAAATATATGACTTTGCATAGGGATTTTTGAATAAGATCTCGTCTTCTTTATTGTTGGCATTTTTTATTTGCTACTTTAAATTAATTTCTCACAAAATTATGTTTAGCAATTTCTTTAAAGTGGGGGGATACATTGGCATTATTCTCTTTGCATTTTTCATGTTTCATTGTGTAGTCTTCTTATTTCATGCGATGTGTCTTTCACTTTGTGGTGATATTGGGTGTGATGCCCTTCAAGAGTGTGATCTCTCTTAGTATATTATATTCCTCTTAGTGGCTTGTTGCAACACACTACACCCCCTAAGTTGTGAATCTTCTATTCTTCGATTGGTCCTCTCTTGGATATATTAGGCATGATGTTCCCTAAGTTAAGACCTTACATGAACTAAGAAAAACTCCTTTGAACATACCTTACACTCTTTTGCATTTTCAGTTATATGGCCAGGTCTTGCATAACACACTTTTCTTTCCTGTGGAGCCATCTTGTTTGCTCATGAGTTTCAAGCATACAAGGGTGTTGCCACAATAGTATGTCTCAATTTTGGGACATGTTGATTTTTACCTGAAATCAATTTTTATAAAAAATAGTGATTTTATCCTTGAGAGGTTCCATCAAAAGGGTTTTAATTAAAGAGGGATAGATAAGACCTTCTTAGATCAAACCCCCTTTGATATAACCCCTCTAGTATCAAATCATACCCACAATGGATTCTCCTTCACACCTATCAAAATTCTGGTAAAAAACACATTTATTTTACCTTTTGAGGGATTAAATAATGCCATTTAGAAATGATCTTTTGCAAGATTGTATTCATTGAAACGATCTTTCCAATAAGTATAGTTTTGATCTATTTTCATTTTTTCTTGTATTTAATTTTTTATTTTTACTGAACATAGATTTTTCTCTTAATATCAAGCTATTCATTAGGTATGTGTAGGATCGTCATGGAAAAAGCAAGCCCTTGAGTGGCAAAAAAATCAGAAAAATCAGAGTTAGGCAACTTGACGTAAAAATTTGAATAAGTTATCTATATTATTTCAAAAATATGTAAGAATAGAATTTGTAGCAAATTGAATTTAGTTTCTAAACTACTAGGTTTGTTTAAAAGAAAAAAATCTATTTGGTGAAAATTTGAAATTTCAATGTAGTAGTACTTAAATTTTAGGGAAAAAATAAGAAGTAGGTGTCTGTCTGACTACCCTAACCACAATAATATGATAAAAAAAAATTATAAGATTTTAGATATAAGTAGAGGACTCATGTCCCAATGTGATGCATATTTTTTATAATTTTTTTCCAAGTAAATAATTAATTATGATTTTTTTATTACAAATTTTAGAAAATATAAAAAACTCATATGTTTGACCACCTTAACTTGGTCAAAACTTCATGAAATTTAATTTTTCTTTTTTTAATCCTATAGTATGTGAAGCATAGAATGTGACACATGTTTTGGATTCAAAAAATTTGATATTTTTGAAAGCTATAAATGTTTTTCAATCAACCTATCAATCAACACTTTAGTCGTAATTTGAATAGAAAATGAATAATAATTACTTATTAAATTCAAAGTAAAGCATAATTTATATTGTTGGAAAGCTGAGAATCTCCTTTAAAAACATTTTCATTTCATCAATTTTGGGTAAAAAAAATCTCAGCCACATACCCATCATATTGCCACTTTTTGGCCCATCATGATCATGCACATACCCCATGTTCTACAAAGGTGAAAAAATAGTAAACCATTGTAATTTTTTTTTTAAATACCTTTTCCCTAGATAATGATGTCCATTCTTCACTAAGAGAAGAAAAAATTAATTTTGATATACATAGTAAGTTAGGTTGTATGACACACACACATGTCCAAATTATAGTTACAGTAACTTCAAAAATTAATTAAAAAATATGTATGTAACAAAAATTATGAAAAAAAATCCATTCCTTAGATATTGATGTTGAGAATCTATATTCCAAAAATTAGAATTTTATCCTTTATAGAAAAAATTTACGTTGTATAACACAAAAAATTGCTTTATGAAAATGTTTCTTTTCTATTTAAAACTAGTTATTGTTGATGGGTACTTTTGCACCTTCTCAACACAAGCATCACATAAGTATGCTACCTCTCTTGAAAGGTAATTTCTTCAACTTAGTTTTAGAAATCACCCCAAGGTCTCTCGGGTGTCAGGTCATGACAATGCTTGCAATAGTTCAATTGGTTGATGTGATTTGTTGGTAATCACAAGGGGGACTTTATGGTTTATAGAGCATCAGAATTTGGGTCTACAAATGGAGTTCCAAAGTGCTAGAAGTGAATGAACTGTGGATTCCCACTCAAAATAGCAAGCTAAAACTTAGATCAATCACCAAGTTTGACATTGTTATGGTGCTTAGAATCCTACTCTAATGAAGATCTAAAAGAAATAGCAAAAGAGGGAAGGGTTGAGAAAGCTATTCTAAGTCTAAGCTATGAATGAACAACAACAATGGAGGGTGCTATAGTAGAAAAACTCCCATAAACTAAGTTTTGATTGACCAAGAGAAATCTATAGCTACACAAAACCAGAGAAATCTTCTAAGGCTTGCAATTTTTTTAGATTGTGCATTCACCTCATGCACATACAATTGAACTAAAGTGCAACAAATAAACAATCCTAGGCTAACTTTACACAACAATTTGTTATCAAAAAATTCCAAAAGTATGGGCAAGAAATGTTGGAAAGAGACACTACATATGTTTTCTGGTATTTTCATTGATGGAAACCCTTGTCAGTAAGTCGATCTGCACATTGTCATTTGATCATACTAGCAGACATATTGAAGATCAGTGATGACCTGTTAAGCTAGAATAGAGCATCTGAAAAATTTGTGTTCTTCGATTGATATGCAAATATTTTGTTATTATTTTGAGTTTTGGATCTCAGGGAAGGTTGTTTGGTATATTATATGTGTTATCTATAAATCTTGGTGCCTCGTATCAATTTGAGTGTAAGTTAGAAAATACAGTTGACTAATTTTCTATCCATTAGTGTATGAAGGATGACTTGGTGAATGTAATGTGTTGTGGATCTTCAAGGAGTAATTAATTGAAGTGTTTTTGTGTTGGAGATGTTGACTTGGGTCTTCACTAAGTTGCGGCTGAACTTGGTTAATTCACATTAATAATCTTTAGTGTTTTGGGCTGACAATTTATATTCATTTTACTATTTTGTTGAAGCCGACATGCGGGGATGAAATTTCTTGTTGTGGATAGATATAAGTGATTTTATATTCAAATTGAAGTATGCCAATGGACATTGAGTGTGTGTGTGTGTGTGTGTGTGAATAAAGTCCGAATCATTCGAAGGCAGAGTAGAGTATGAAGAAGATTGAAGAAATGTTCATGTGCTTAACCAAAATTGTGATCAAGCATTAGCAAATGCTAATTTATCAGTTCAAATCCCTATGGATGTAATCCAATTCTTTTTGTAAGATAGTTTGTATTCCTTTGGGTGGTTAGCCTTGTTTTAATTGAGCAATGAGTCTAAGCAGTGTGCCTGAATGCAAGTGCATTCCCATTTTGTAAACTTTCCTTTTTGAGTATACTCATAAAATGTTGTGGATTGATCTCCACCATGGTTTTTCACCTAATAGGGTTTCCACATAAAAAAATCCTTGTGTTATGGTGTTGTGGTTATTTTCTTATGTTCATGTATCTTTATTTTGGTTGAATTTTATCATAATTTTAAGGATCAAATTAATAAAGTTAAAAATTGCAAAACATTGATTCACCCCCCCTCTCAGTGTTCCTTGATTCTAACAATTGGTATCAGAGCTTAATTCCTCAAAAGAAGTTTAAGATCTTGGGGAAGATCTTGGAAAGTGTTCTAATGGATTCAAGCAGTCTTCAATAACAACTTACGGTAGCCCTAGATGATCTTGACCAGTCAAAATTTGAAGTCCAAGAATTACAAACAAATCTCATTAATGCTAAGAGATTCATTGAGTCGTTAAAATAAAAAATCAACAAATATAGGGAGAAGAGAAGGGAAATCTATGATCAGATCAAGCAGGAAGACAATAAAAAAATTATAGATGAACAATTGAGTCAAGCCCTGAAGGAGAAGATAGAAGAATGTGAAATTTTTTCCAGAGATGATGCAATTTTGAAGCATGAGATGGAATCTGTTATGATGAGGATGACCAAGGAGATTGAAGACAGGAAGAAGAATGAAGAAAAGCATGCTCAATCCTTAAAAGAGAAATTTGAAGAATGCAGCCAAATTACTGATTGATTCACTTAGTTGGCACTTGAATTGTAACAATCCATACACAGTGAAGAAGATCTTGAAAAGAAGATTGATGATCTTAGAGATAAACTTGATACAAAAAATGAGTTCAAGGATAAGTTTAAGATTAGCTTAGCTAAGCTTGATGAACTAATTAAAAGTTAGAGGACTGATGGTGACAAGCGAGGCCTTGGATATGAGAAAGGAGAAATTTTTGGATCTAGAAAAAAGGATATTTAGACAAGGAAATCAAATGAACAATGCTAGAAGGTATTCGATAAGATAACTAAATGCTCAAAAAAATTGGTCATATGGCGGCTCAATGTAGAACTAGAATGAATTCAAGTGGTATCTGATAGGACAACCTAATGCTCAAAAAATTTAGACAAGGAAATCAGATAAAAAAGGAAATGTAGAAGTTCTGGATCTAGACAAAGGAGATTTAGACAAGGAATTAGATGAACAATGTTGGAAGGTATCCGGTAAGACAATCTAATGCTCAAAAAATTTGGTCATATGGCAGCTCAATGTAGAAGTAGAATGTTATGCTTGCAATAAATTTGGTCATATGGAAACTCAATGTAGAAGTAGAATGAATTCAAGTGGTCCATCACTCTCTGGTCAGTTCTTTAATTGTAACAAGTATGGTCATAATTCAAATGAATGTAGAAACATGATGAACAAATTTTTATAAATATTTCAGATGTTATACATACAATAGATTTTTCCATATTACTATCCAGTGTAGATCAAGAGAAAATCAGTGGAACAATTGGTTTGGAAAAAGAAATGTGGTATGCTACAATTGCAACAAAACCATTCATATTGCTAGATTTTGCAAAAGAGGTCTGGTAAATCAAAGAAGAAACATGTAGAAGGATCAAAAAGGAAAAGGGAAAGTCACTAAAGATCAGATCAAGAAGAAAATGAATAAGACATGGGTGAAGAAGAGCCCCTCTATTTCAAGAAATGAGCTAACACTAGAATCAACTTCTGGTAATTCCTCCAACAATTAGATTAAGGCCTCTAGCCTAGGGGGAGTTGTTGGTAACTCAAGGGAAGACAACTGCGAGTGGGGGGGGTGAATCAGTTGTCACTGAATTTCAAACTTATTCAACTTATTAACCTTAATTTCAAATTTGATCATTAATCATGAAAGCATAAATGAACAACACATCAAAAGCACACATAACACCAATATTTTTTATGTGGAAACCCTATTAGTGTAAAAACCATGATGGAGGTCAATCCACAAGATTATACCTTGTTAAAAGTATAAGGAAATATTAATGGGAAATGCACATGCATTCAAGCACACTGCCTAGAGCTCACTGTTCAAATACAAGGATTACTACCCAAGGAAGCCACACTGTCTTACTAAAAGATTTATATTAAAACCATCTAGATTGGAACTAAGAAAATAACATCTGCTAATGCTTGGTTATAGTTCTAGTTAAGCACATGAACACTTCTTCATTCTTCTTCACTCTTCTTCACACTTTTCTCTTCCTTTGAATGATTTGAACTTTATTCGCACACATGACTCATACACTTTGCATTTAAACCTCTTTCCACACTTCAATGTAAACAAAAAATCTCTCTTATATATCCACAAAAAGAAATTACATCACTATAAGTCGGCCACAAGAAGATAATAAAATAATTAAAAATAGTTGGCCCAAAACAAATAAAGATTATTCATGTGACTCAGCCTAGGTCATCCACAACATCTAGTGAAGACCGAAAACAGCATCTCCAACATAAAAACACTTCAATTAATTTCTCCTCAAGGATCCACAATGCACTTCAACACCTTGTTAGCCAAGAACATGAAAAACATGAACACGCAAGAGAAAATATCAAGTCACGAGTACAACGATCAATTCAGACATGACACAAAGATAGAGAATGAAGTAGAAACATCCAAAAGAATCATGAAACACTAGAGAGGCATCTGCAACAACTGAACTTACTAAAATAAAAAAATATTCAATCAGGAACACTAACTGAAGTGACAGAAACATTGTCAGAATGAAAATCACCATAACTCGATCAACTCTTCATGCAAATCTCTTAAATTCAATGTGGATATAAACTAGAAATACACAATAAGAAACACTTTATTCCACAACCTCAAGACAACAATGTACTAAACACATCAACAGAGAGAAGTTCACTTCACCATTGACAGCCTATAGCACTTCTTATTACAATTTTCTCAATATCCTTGACATATACAACTTCTAATGCAACAATGCTAATAGTGTTGACTTCAATGACAACCAAATATCAACAACCCAACCACAACATCCAACAATATCCCCCTTTGGCATTAGCAGAAATACATGATGTGAAAAATACCATAAAAAAACTACGCTTACTCTTTCTTTAAATTCTAACTTTTCTTCCCTCACATGATCTTCTCCCCACAAGGCTCTTCTCCCCAGTTAATCAACAATCAGTTTTTCACATTACTTTTCTCCCTTTATGACATCAATTACAAAGATCTCTTCTATACAAGCTCTAAACCACATATCTGAACTTCTGAACATTTGACTACTCCCCTTGAGTAGCAGCTACCACAACATCAATCCAAATCAAAATATTATCATGAAATGCATGGATTGATGCAAAGTAATGTATCCTTAGTTCTGATTAGGAGGGGTAATCACCCCTAACTTCCCTTTGAGATACTCACAAGTATCCTTAGGAAACAAATTTGTAAAGATATCCACAATCTACTCCTTAGTAGGCACATACTCCAATCCGACTTCCTTTTCACTTACCTTCTCTCTCAAAAAGTGAAATTTGATAGATATATGCTTGGTCTTTGAATGTAGCACCAGATTCTTATAAATGTTAATAACACTTGAGTTATCATACAATATAATAATAGGCTCATCATACACAACTTTGGTATCCTTCAACATCTATTTCATCCACAATACTTGAGTACAATTATTAGTAGTAACAATGTATTCTGCCTTTGCACTAGATAAGGAAATATCATTCAGCTTCTTACTCAACCATGAAATCAACTTCTTTCCCAAGAAAAATGCTCCACCACTAGTACTTTTCCTGTCATTCACATCTCCTGCCCAATCATCATTAGTAAAGGTACTCAAAGTAAGATCATCATCTTTAGGATACCATAGACCAAAATCAAATGTCCCTTTGAAGTATCTAAAAATTCTCTTCACAACAGTCACATGAGATTCTTTAGGATCAGCTTGAAATCTTGCAACAATACATACAACATTCATGATATCAGGCCTAGTTTGAGTCAAATAAAGCAATCCACCAATCATTGATCTATATCTTGTTTGATTTTCTTTTGTAGAATCATCATTGGTTGTCAACTTGCATTTGGTCACCATGGGCATACCAACAGGCTTTGAATTTTCCATACCGAATTTCTTCAACAATTCCTTCACATACTTGGACTGAGATGTAAAAATACCTTATCTAACTAAGTAATTTGTAATCCCAAGAAGAATTTAATCTCTTCGATCATTTACATTTCAAATTCATTCTACATCTCATTAGAAAACTTCATACACAAGCTATCATCTCCTCGAAATATGATATCATCAAAAAAATCTTCCATAATCAAATCTTTATGATCATTCTTGAAATACATATTACTATCAGCAATACCTTTTTTAAATCCAAGTTTCACCAAGTACTTATCCAATCTAGCATACCATGCTCTAGGGGCTTGGTTAAGACCATACAATTCTATCTTTAATCGACACACCATATCTCCCTGATCAGTCAACTGGAATCCATCAGGTTGCTCAACATATACCTCTTCTTCCAATTCGCCATTTAGAAAAGAAGACTTGATATCTATTTGATAAACCTTGTAGTCTTTGTAAGCAACATAAGCAAGAAACAATCTCACAGCTTCAATTCTAGCAACATGGGAAAAGGTTTCTTCAAAATCAATACCTTCCATTTGAGAATATCCTTTACAAACTAGTCTTGCTTTTTTTCTAACCACTTCGCCTTGTTCATTCAGTTTGTTTCTAAAGACCCATTTAGTTCCAATTACATTCTTATCCTTAGGTTTAGGGACAAGAATCCATGTATCATTCTTCTCAATTTGTTGTAGTTCCTCTTTCATTGCTTCAACTCAATGCTCATCTTTTCATGCTTCATTCACATTGTTAGGCTCAGTCTTTGAAATCAAACAATATTATTTTGCATTTTTTCTCCTAGTCTAGACACCTTTGTTCTTATCACCTATAATTTGATTCTCTAAATGATTCAATCTCACATACCTCAGAGTCTTCTTAGAATTTTCTTCAACTTTAGGCTCTTTTGATCTCTCTTATGTTCTTCCATCAATTTCTCCTTCTTAATTTTCTTGATTCACCATAATGATTTGAACTTGACTTGCAGTTTGACCTTGCTCTCCTTTGTTTGTACTACTATTTTGATCATCAAAACCATATCCACATGTTTTGGATAGTGTATTTATGTCTCCATCAACCTTAACATTTTCACTTTCAACCATTTTCTTCAATCTTTTTTTGTAACACCGATAGGTCTTAATCTTAGTGGCGTAACCTAGAAAGATTCCTTCATCACCCCTAGCATCAAAATTTTCTATATCTTCATCTCTTTTGATATAACACCTGCTTCCAAATATTTTGAAATATCTAACAACTGGCTTTTGACCAATCCATAGTTCAAAAGGAGTCTTACCAGTATCAACTTTGATTTGTACCTAGTTAAGTGTGTACATAGTAGTACTCACAACTTCTCTCCAATAGATATGAGGAACATTTCCTTCCAACATCATGGTTCTAGCTGCATCTAGAACTGCTTTGTTCTTTCTTTCCACAACTCCATTCTATTGAGGGGTCTGCGGTGAAGATAAACGTCTCTTTATTCCATGCTCTTCACAAAAAGAATTAAACTCACCAAAAGTGAGTTCACCACCTCTATCTGATCTCAAACAATTAATATTCAGAATAACCTCTATCTTAACCATAGCCTTAAAGATCTTGAACTTTTTCAAAGCTTCGTATTTCTCCCTTAAGAAAGAAGCCCACATCATCCTTGAATAATCATCAATAAGTAGCATAAAGTAGCGGTAACCTTATAGAATTCTAGTTCTAGCAAGACCACACAAGTTAGTATGCACAAGTTTTGTTTAATTCAAAATGAAATTATTGTTTGCTTTCCTAACTGACATTCTTTGCATATGGCAATAGTAGATTTCATCATCTTAGGAAGATCTCTCACAACTTTAGTGGAACTTATCTTGACAATGTTATCAAAATTAACATGACACATTCTCCTATGCCATAACCAACTCTCATCAACTTGAGCAATAAAAAAAAATTATTAGCAGCATTCAAATGAAAGATAATACCTTTTTTTTGTGTACCTGATGCAATCACATTTCCAAAATTTCTCAATATTTTGCTCTTACCATCCATGAACTGAAGATTGTGTCCCTTATCAACCATTTGACCAACACTTAAAAGATTATGCTTCAAACCTTCAACATACAAGAAATTGTTGGATATTGTGGATATGGTTGCTAATATGTGGTTGTCATTGATGTCAACACTATTACCATTTGGTATACTAGAGGTTGTATATGTCAAGGATATTGAGAAAATTGTAAAAGGAAGTGTTCTAGGTTCCTAGTGGAACTGTGCAGGTCATGAAGGTGCTTTGTTTTGTAAGTTGATGATTAGCTAGTGTGGATTAAAGGGTTTATTGATGAATGTTTCTAGATCATCTACTGGAAGTTTCAGAGGTCCACATTAAGTTTTGATCATGTTGTGATCTGACAGTGTTCCTAAATGAAGAATGTGTGATTCTGGTAATCTCAGTTGTTGCAGATTCTTCTCTATTGTTTCTTCATGTTCTCTGATGTCTCTAGATCATTCTATATCTTTGTGGTACATCCACATTACTCAAAGAGCTCATGGTTGAAAATATTTTCTTGCGCATGTTTGGTTTTTCATGTTGCTCGCCGACATATTGATGAAAGTGTGTTGAGGATCTTCGTGGTGAAATTAATTAAAGTATTTTTGTGTTGGATATATTAATCTGGGTCTCCACTATGTTGTGGCTGACCTTGGTGGATTTTCATTGGAAATTTATTTTTAATTTGGGCCGACATTGAAAATATGTTTTATTTTTCTAGCTGACTAAGTTGTGATGAAATCCCATATAGCGGATATATAAGAGTGATTGGTTGAGCGAAGTTAGTGTGTGCATAAGTGTGAATGTATTCTAGAGAAAGTGTAAATGTGTGAATAGTACTTATATCATTTGATTATTGAGTAGAGAGTGAAGAATATTGAGCAGAGTGTGAAAGAGGTTTAATGAGCTTAATTGGAATTGTAACCAGGCTTGTGCAGAAGCTATTCTCTTAGTTCGTGTTCTTTGGATTTTAATCCTATAATGTATTTTTGGATAGTGAGTCCTCTTTTGTATTTGAGTAGTGAGCTCTAGGCAGTGTGCCTAAATGCATGTGTATTCCCCTTATTATTTCTCTTTACACTTCTAACAGAGTATAATCTTGTGGACTAACATCCACCATGGTTTTTCCCCTAACAGGGTTTCCACACAAAAAAATATTGGTGTTATTTGTCTCTCTGATGTGTTAATTGCTTGTGGTTATTTGCTTATTCATTAGATCTGAGATTAAAGTTAAGATAAGTTAGAAAATTTTAAGTTTCTATGACAACTTATTCACCCCCCCTCTCAGTTGTTTGTCCTTGTTTTTCCAACAGACATCATTTATACTTACCATCAAGAGAAATGCATCATCTTCCATAGATCACACTAGTTTTGTTATCACAAAATCTCAAAACACCACCATCATACTTCTCCAAATTTACAAACTTACTTTTATCTCCTGTCATATGATGAGAACAACCATTGTCAATTACCCATTCATCTTTCTCTTCAACTCAGGAAACTAGGGCTTTCTCCACATTTGTACAACCAGTCAATTCAGTAGACACAAGATTATTTTCCTTGATAGCAATAAACAAAAATTCATCTTCACTTACATTTCCTCTATTAGACTCATCATTTGTTACACCTTCATTAGCAACATAGTAACACTTCTCTTGGAATTTAGGCTTGTTAAATATTGGCTTGGAAGCTCTCTCAGGACACCTTGATGCAAAATGACCTATCTTATTGCAAGAGAAACATTTAATAGGAAAATTTCCCTTATACTTACCTTTTCCTCTAGCTTCTCTTTTCACAATCAATGCTTCAATTTCTTCAAGCTCTCTTTCTCCTTCATCTAATTGTTTCATTTCATCCTCATATTTGAATGTCTTTCTTGATGAACTTTCACCTGGATCATATCTTTGTCTATCTCTTCAAGAATTAGTAGCTTTAAATGTAGATTTAATCTTAGGAAGGGCATCACCAAATTCACTCAACTCAAAAGTAGTAAGCTCACCAATCAATATATATTTGGTAACATTTGTCACAGTTCAGAGCTCTTCAATAGCACTAGCCTTGACTTTGTAAGAATCAGGAAAGGATCTAAGCACTTTAGCAACAATCTCTAATTCATCTATCTATCCACCAACACATCTGATACCACACACAAGTTCATTTACTCTTTGCATGAAAGTAGTAACATTTTCATCATCACCCATTTTCAACTTTTCATATTTTCCTTTCAGACTTTGTAGCTTAGCAATCTTAACATTTGCATCACCTTCATACAAGGTCTCCAACTTCTTCCATATCTCATAAGAAGTCTTTAGACCCATCACATTTCTCATCTTAGTATCAGTCAAAGCACTCAACAATGCCTCCTTAGCCCTGATATTATATTCAACATCCCTGATCTCAGTAGAAGTAGTAGGACCATTATGTGGAATAACATATATATTTTTTGTAATGCTCTAGTAGGGTTCACCAATGCATCTCAGATGGTACTCCATTCAAGCTTTCCACAAGGAATAATTTTTTCCATCAAATCTAGGACTATCCTTCTTATAAGTCGCCATCCCAAATAACCTCAACCTGTTAAACTTCTTCCAAGGAACCACAAGCTCTGATACCAAATGTTGGAAACTCAAGGGAAGACAATTGAGAGGGGGAGGGGTGAATCAGTTGTCACTGAATTTCAAACTAATTCAACTTATTAACCTTAATTTTATATCTGATCATCAATCATGAAAGCATAAATGAAAAACACATCAAAAGCACACATAACACCAATTTTTTTTACATGGAAACCCTGTTAGGGGAAAAACCACGGTGGAGATCAATCCACAAGATTATACCCTATTAAAAGTATAAGGAAATATGAATGGGGAATGCACATGCATTCAAGCACACTGCCTAGAGCTCACTACTCAAATAAAACTAGGCTTACTTCCCAAGGAAGACACACTATCTTACAAAAAGATTCAGATTAAAACCAACTGGATTTGAACTAAGAAAATAACATCTGCTAATGCCTGGTTACAGTCCTGGTTAAGCACATGAACACTTCTTCACACTCTTCTCTTCTTTCGAATGATCTGAATATTATTCACACATAGGACTCATAGAATTTGCATTCACACCTCTTTCCATACTTTAATTCGAACAAACAATCCTTCTTATATATCTACAACAAGAAATTACATTGCCTTAAATTGGCCACAAGAAGATAATAAATTAATTACAAATAGTCGGCCCAAAAAAAAAATATTATTCATGTGAATCAACCAAGGTCATCCACAACATAGTGAAGATCGAAAAAAACATCTCCTACACAAAAAAACACTTCAATTAATTTCTCCTTGAAGATCCCCAACATGTTTCAACACCTTGTCGACCAAGAACATGAAAAACATGAACACACAAGAGAAAATATTGGATCACGAGCACAACGATCAATGCGTACATGCCACAAAGATAGAGAATGAACTAGAAACATCCACAAGCATCATGAAACACCGGAGAGGCATCCACAATAACTGAACTTACTAAAATCACAAAATCTTCAATCAGGAACACTAACTAAAGCAACAAAAAAACTATCAAAATGAAAATCACCATAACTCAATCAACTCTTCATGTGGACCTCTAAAATTCAATGTGGATAAACTATACATACTCAACAAGAAATACTTTAGTCCATAACCTCATAACAACAACATACTAACACACCGATAGAAAGAACTTCACTTCACCACTAACAACCTGTAGCACTTCTTATTACAATTTTCTCAATATCCTTCACATATACAGCTTCTAATGCAACAATGCTAATAGTGTTGACATTAATGACAACCACATATCAGCAACACAACCACAACATCCAGCATGAGTTGTCAAGAAAATCTTTCAAACCCCCTTCCGGTAATTGACACCGGGATGTGGATGAGTGTATTGATTGAATTAATGATCTAAAAATGTTGTTGAATAGTTGGAGAGAGTATTTATGCAGAATTAAGGGTCTGCAAAAGAGTTATCTCTCATAGTGTATGGAAATAGGGTATCCAGATGAGTTAGGGAAAAATAATTTATTCCATCAAAAAGGTTAGGTGTGCAAAAGATAGAAGTTCATTTCTATCTTCAATTTGTCACTTTGTGTTTGGAGAAGAAAAAGTTTGGAGAGCTCTTAAGTGAACTTTGGAAAAATATGGCGAGGGTTCAAGTGTGAAGGCGATTCGAAGATCAAACCCTAGTCTGGAGAAAGGTATTTATCAAGAAAACTGGTAAACCTGTGAATTTGTGAAAATGGCTACTCCATTGGTAGTTGAAGTCAAGGATTGACCCCATCCAAAATTCAAGTGGTATCCTTTCAAATCTGTTGAGACCGAGCCCTTAGGTGCATTTTCATTTGTTTCATACAATATCTTACATATTGAAGGCATTAGGGAATACATTCATGCTAATATTTAGGAATTAGGGAGCTTGTAGTTGTTGAATTTGTATTCCAATCACATTGTTGGAGAGGATTTTTGTATTGAGCCCAAATTCAAAATCCTAGAGGAGAAGAAATTCACGTAGATTGTGAAATTCCCCATGTTTGATGAAAGCAAATGGGTATGGTATATCTTGAGTCAAGTTCATGCTGAATTTATGTGGTTGAGTCAACCTTTCAAGATTACAAAAGAAGCCATAAGCACTGTTACAGGTTTAAATTTCTCCAATGGATTGTCGATCTTGAAGTTTGTGAAGAATTAGATAGTTACTGATGCAACTAGTTCAATATTTGATAAAAGAGTGATGACAATTGATGATATCATTGATGTGGATGTGAAATTTTCCTCGATGGTCATTGGTTACAATATATATCATTCCAATCGAGAAAATTCTATATCTGGTACAACCATATCTGCAACATATAAGATGGTGAAGGAGAATGCACAGAGTATGATCTATGTGAGTTGCTTCAAAGTTAGCTTATGGAGAATCTTGGTAAGATCAAGAAAGATAAGAATAATTCCTTTAAATATGGTAATATATTGTTGTGTTTGTTCTTTTATTTCATGAATGAAGTTCTGGGAGTTGGGAAAGTGCATTGGCAAGGTGATAAGCCTGTAGCTATTCAGATTAGAGATATCTTGTATGAAATTGGTGATAGTAAGACAAGATAAACTATTATTTGGGGATATTTCAAGAACATTCAAAATGAGATGCAAGAAAGAGAAAGAATTCCTACTTCTATTGTGGAGAAGTACAAGGACATAGTCTATTTTATGGTTGACATAGATCAATGCTTGATGGAAGCTACAAATATTAGGATGGTCTGGATTATTCCAATGGGTTATGAAGTTGAGGAGAGCATCTTGGAACTATATGCACAAAATTTGTTGAGAAAGCCTTTGGATTTGTCTGAAGAGAGGTTTGGAACATATGCAAAAAAGAATATGCAAGTCCATAAGTAGTTGAAGAAACCAATGATAGTCCAGAGAGTAAGAAAAGAAGTGGACGCGTTTGCAAAAGGCATAGGTATATTTGCACAAGTAGTGAGAGAAGATAGAAGGAAGAGAGAACAAGCTGAAACTGAAAAAGAGTCTACTAGAACTGAATCTGCTAGTCTGGCAACATCCTCTGCCTAAACTAGATCCACAAGGAGCTCTGCACCTCTATATGTTCATGCAAAGAAGTTAGATCCTGTAAAAGCTCAAGTTGAGACATCTGATTAGAGGAACAAGGATAAGAGCACAAGAGTGTATGCAGCTATTTGAGAAGATGAAGAGATAGAATCTAATGAAGAAGTTAGAGAAATAAAGCATGTGGGCACCTAAGCAACAATAGTCACTAAGGACAAGCCGTTCGGTGAGAAATAAAAAGAAAATAAGAACGTGAAAACTAACAAACCAGGTATGTTTGTAGAAGAAGTTGAGAGGCATAATCGAGGATGGTAATCTTAATCCCCTATGTGAAGTGTATGGTACCTTTGATAGTGTTGATCAAAGAGTTCTTGAGGAGGCTACAATAAAGTATTTGAACAATTTCAATATGACTCTGGTTGATATAATAGCTCAGTTGCCTAAGGAACTGTATGAAATTTTGGAGATGGGAAGAGTGAGTGCAAGAACTGAAGAAGAGCAGTTAAGAGAATGGATTCTTGTAGATTTATGTTTGGTAATGTCTGTTGAGGAAATGAAGGTAATCCTAAATGAAGTAAAAATGAATTTCAAGAGAAAAACAAGAGTAAACAAGCTTATGATTGGTAGGACTGAAGAGGTAGCAAAATAAACTGAAAGAATTATGAAGGAAGTTTTATTAAAGAATAAAATTAATGTTGTCTCTAAAGAAGTGCATGTTGAAGATATTTCATTTGGTCTGGTAAATGAAGGGGTTACAATTGAGGGTACTCATATTCCTCCTAATGTGCATGATACATAAATACCTATGGAAATTAAAGCTCCTAAAGTTGTGTCAGTTGAACAAAAAAGTGAAATCAGCTAAAGAAGTTAAAATTCCAAAAGACAAGAAAAAAATTGTGGTTGATGAAATAGTGGTTGAGGAAAAGAAGGTTGAAGTTAAATAAGTTCTTGAGGAAGCAAGAGACACTATAGAGGCAGTGAAGAAATTTCTAGAAGAGCAACAAGAAGAATTTGACCTTGAATTGGAAGAAGGTCCTATTCATTTGTCTACTTTGTCCCCATTTCAGAAAATGAAAGTTGCATCATTTGCACAGGCTAAGGCTAGGGAAGAAATTTTGAAGTCTCACATTGAGGACAGTGAGTAACTGAATCTTGCATCTAGTATTCTGTAGAAGATCATGCCTACTCATGTTAAGGATTCATCTGGTTCTTCCTCCGATGAGCTGAAGAAGCTTATTAATTTTGTAAGTACTCATTTTGAGTCACTTGAGAAGTCAGCTTTGGTCAAGGTACAAAAGGAATTTGATGACAAAAGGTTCAATAGGTTAAAAGGAATGATAGCTAATGATAAATCTCTATTAGCTACCTATGTGAAGAGTGTTCAAAGTTCACTATCTGAAGGTGGAAAGATCTATAAGTCATGTTTGTCTTTGTCTAAACTTACTAAGGACAATGAGAAGAAGATTAAGGATCATGATAAATAGTTAGCTATTATTTCTGATGCCTTTGATCCTTTAACTATTTCTATTGGAAAGCAAGAAGGTCAAATTATATCCCTACTTGAAAAGATAAAGAGTTTGAAGCATGATAATGGCATAATTGTGGAAAGAGCTTGTGAAATTAGAGGCCTAATTGGTTTGAATATGGAAACTATGTTGAATGCATTGAAGGAAGAACAAGTTGCTATGACGGTCAGTGATCCGACGAACCTTGAATCTGCAAAGATGAAATATTATTTATTTTTTGGCCACATGACTATTCTGCAAAGTCTGAAGAAGGGTTGGGACACAAGCTTGAACCTGTTGAAGACCAATATTGTAGATATCTTTAAGTTTGTGCAAGTTGTTGAAACAAGTTTGTACATATGTAGTTTGAAGCTTTTATTTATTTATAGAAGTTTTGTATGTAGATTCCCCATATTTTCCATTGATGTCAAAGTGGGAGAATGGAATAGTGAAAAATGTATATTCATCTAAGGGGGAGTTGTAGTTTTGAGTTGTGATTGAAGATCTTTTTGGAGTTTTTGTTGGCAGTGTATTTATGATGGTACTGATCTAACACTTAGTCATTTTTCACCATGTTTCCATCAATGCCAAAGGGGGAGATTGTTGGAAAGAGACATTGAATATTTTTTCTGGTGTTGTCATTAATGGTAATCCTTGTCAGTAAGTTGATCCACATGTCATCATTTGATCATACCAACAAATAGATTGAAGATCAATGATTATATGTTAAGCTAGAACAAAGAATCTGATAGATTTGTGTTCTTCGATTCATATGCAAATATTTTGTTATTATTTTGATTTGTGGATCTCAAGGAATTTTTTTGGGTATATTATCTATGTTATCTATAAATATTGGTGCCTCATATCGATTTGAGTGTAAGTTAGAAGATTTGGTTGACTAATTTTTTGTTCATCAATGTATGAAGGCTAACTTGGTGAATGTAGTGTGTTGTGGATCTTTGAGGAGTAATTAATTGAAGTTTTTTTGTGTTGGAGATGTTGATTTGGGTCTTCATTAAGTTTTGGCCAACCTTGGTTGATTCACATCAATAATCTTTAGTGTTTTTGGTCGACAATTTATATTTATTTTATTATTTTGTTGAAGCAGACATGTAGGGATGAAAATTCTTGTTGTAGATATATATAAGCAATTGTTTATTTGAATTGAAGTATGCTAGTGGATGTCGAGTGTGTGTGTGTGTGTGAATAAATTACAAATCATTAAAAGGTAGAGAAGAGTGTGAAGAAGAGTGAAGAAGAGTGAATAAATGTTCATGTGCTTAACCTAAACTGTGATAAGGCATTAGCAAATGCTAATTTATCTGTTCAAATCCCTATAGATGTAATCTGATTCTTTCTGTAAGGTAGTGTGTCTTCCTTTGGGTGGTTAGCCTTGTTGTAATTCATTAGTGAGCTCTAGGCAGTGTGTCTGAATGCAAGTGAATTCCCATTTTGTAAACTTTCCTTTTTTAGTATACTCATAAAATATTGTGGATTGATCTCCACCGTGGTTTTTCCCTTAATAGGGTTTCCATGTAAAAAAATCCTTGTGTTATGGTGTTGTGGTTATTTTTCTTAGGTTCATGCATCTTTATTTTGGTTGAATGTTATCAGTACTTTAAGGATCAAATTAATAAAGTTAAAAATTACAGAACACTAATTCAGCCCCCTCTCAGTGTTCCTTGATTCCAATAAGAAGTTCATCAAATACTATAACAACAACCATCATCAAATCCATTCAAGAAACTAATAGACTAAAACTAACAGACTAAAACTAACATGGAGGCTGAATCATGCATGCAAAATGAGCAAGCTCAAAGAAAACACTCAAAATAATGCAATTCTTCCTTCAATTGCTGCAGAATGCCTCTTACAACAATTCACCACCCCCTTACAAATGTGCAAGCCTATATTTATAGTTTTCCAAAAGGAGAAATGAATGGTCAAGATTCATTTGGAATGAATGACCTAGATTTTTTATAACTTAGGGCTTCACCTACCCCCAATATTTCACAATTTAAAATAGACTAATTTTTCCTCTTCTCTATTTTGTCCTATAGTATATTTTGTCTTTTAGCTACTATAGTTGTTTTGTCTTCTAGCTACCTTCTTTGTTGTACCTACAAACTATCAAAAGCTTCTCTTTGTATGATATGTTTGTAGCATCCTTTCAGCCAATCAAGTGGGTATTCTTTCCTTTATCATATTTTCATATGGGCTTCTCCAATGGCCCCTCACCAAGTTCCATAAATCCTACACCCAAAAGATGGAGTAAGTGCTTTCATATATATAGAGGCAGAAAATACCAGTTAAATCCTGCAAATTCAAGGTTAGATGCATTCATAGATTCTCAAAAGATCACAATATTCTTTCTAGTTTACCATCTAAATTTCATTTAGGAAATTTGCAAGGATGCATACTTGAGAGTGTGGGTTTCCCCTAGGCATAAGTCATAATGAAGAAAGCATTAAGGAACGACACAGGGAATGGGGAAGTCCTTAGGCGGCCACCCACATGGAAATTTCTACATGGTATGATCACAAGGTAAGTCTAGGTTGAGGTCACTTGGCACGTGTGAGAACAAGTGATGGAGCACCTTCCATTATCTTCTATTTATCAAAATGAACCTCTTTTTCTTATGCGGGTGCAAGGAGTGCAGGCACAACCAATGGGAAGGACATTGATGTTCGACTGTTAAGTAGTGGCTACAGGTGGATGTCATCCCGCATGTAGAGTTTCATAGATGACAACCCACACACGAAAACCCATAGCCAAAAACCCGTAGACAACAACCCGCACATGGAAAACCACAACCAACAACCTGTCGACAACAACCCATAGACATCAACCCACACATGGAAACCTGTGGCGAAATCTTCGCAAAGTCACAAAAGAGTAAATTTGATATTTTCAATTTTAGCACATGGGAAAAGGGGTAGAAATAGTGCCAAGACATATTCCCGTAAGATTTGACTCATTTTAAAAAATGCAGAAATTTGGGATGCAAAATTCAGATGGTTCGGTGTTGTTTTCAATAAAATTTTACAAATGGACTTCCGCGGACAGACTTTCATAGATGGAAACCCGAAGCCAACAATCTACACATGGAAACCCATAAAAAAAATTCTGCAACATCTAAACACTTTGTGAATTTGACTCAAACCTCCTTGGGCATGTGGAAATATTCATTTTATGGGCCCTATATGTTGAAAACTTAAAGTTTGCACCCCTCTTTTGAAATGCAAAGATTTGGAATGTGGAAGTTGTAAGGTTCAACATCATAAAGAAAATGACATTCCACACATGGAAATCTGTAGCTAACAACCCATAGATAGCAACCCACAGATAGCAACCCACACACAGAAACTCACAACCAACAACCCGCAAATGGAAACCCACAGCGAGTAACCCGCACATAGAAACCTGCAACCAACAACCTGTAGAAAACAACCCGCACACAAAAACTTGCAACAAAATTTCAACAAAGGAAAAAAATTTAGTGAAATTTATATAGGTGATTTTGGTCAAAGTGTGTGTGATCGTTTTAAGGCATGTGACCAACTTAGTCTCGAGGATAGGGGCATGCAAAATGAGGCAGGGGTGAAAATGACCCATCGGGAGCAAAAATGATCAGGCAGGAGCAAAAGAGAGAGAGTCCCTACCCTCGGTGGGGCATGTGTGCATAACATGCACAATAGTTATTAAAGAAGATGTTGAAATATTAATCATTTATTTCAATTTTTTTGAAAATATATATATTTAGAATCTATACATGAATTGCCACAAATCACTAGTTTGCATCATTTTCAAATTCTTAATGGTTTAGCTGCTATAGGTCTCAGAAGATAAATATTTAGTTAAAAAAATTGATGTAAATTTCCATTTTGGGAAAAAAGTGAGATATGGTATTTTCCTTGTGAAGCTCAAAGTTCATTGTTGTGTGGCACCTTATCAAAGTTATTAGGAGGTATGGCTTTAGACTGGTTGAATGGGAAGCCAAACTTAGGCATGAATTTCCCATAGCCACTTGCTTGTGTGTGTGAGCACATACTAGTCACATGCGTGTGTCTCACCTCTTTGTATACTCACCTAATGGACATCGTAGAGTTCTATTGCCTCAGAGTGAGCGTGCATCTTTGGAAAAACAACTTAGATCTGATCCATGTGGTACAAATGGTTGAAGCTTGATCCACTCCATTTTTTTGTTTTTCTTTTCTCTTTGTCTTTGGAACTGGTGTATCCTTGTGCCTTGTTGTTTCTCCTTATATCATTTTCATGTGCATTCTTTTGTTCCTATGTTTTTTTTTCATAGGATCTTGATCCTAGGGCCTTGATCATCCCTCTTGATCATTGTCATCATTTCTTACCAACACTAGTACACTTGGACCCCTCTTGATGCGAGTTTGTCTACTTTAGTGTAAGCTAGAAGCAAGTTCCTCCTCTTACTAAAGTGGGGGATAAATGTGGTAATGGAAAAAGTATCCCTCTACATTTTTGTTCTTGGCCCTCCTTGCTAATTTGAGCTTAATGTTGCCTTGATTTAGTGTTGTAATGTGTTTAACACATTCACATTAGGTCTTGGTCCCTTGTAAAATAAATGGACTTAATTGTACCTTATTTAGGGTGTTCTAAATTGTATCCTAACACTTTCACACTAATCTAGGGTTTTCATTATTATGTGGGTTTATTTATGCCTTAATTGGCCTTATTTTGCATCCACAAGCCTTAATTAATTCATCTTTTCCAAGATAATCCTAACATAAACCAATATCCAATCATAATTCACATGTTTTGGATTGTATGCCCCAAATTTAGTGATCTAGGACTCATATGCCACCTTGGGCGTATGGGTCCCACCTAAGTTTTGGGCCCCCGATCTGGATTTCACATGAATCTAAGATTTTCTTGAAAAATGTGTCACATAGCTTAGCCTAAAGGGACTCATACACCACTTTTGGCATATGAGTCTTGTGTGGATTAAAATTGAATTAAATTCAAATTCTTGGCAAGATTTTCTTCTCCTAGATCTGATGTCGGCTTGTAGTGTTGTAATTTCAGGAAATTTGGCATAAACAAGCATAAATACAAGGTTATTTCACTCATTTTCACATAAGACTTTCAAGAGAGAATTCCTAATAGAAAATTTGAGCTCACAAGAGAATTTAAGTGTTTACAAGAGCATTCAAGAGTCTTCAAGAACTGATTATGAAGTGTTTTGGAGCATTATTCATGTATCAAGCATCATGTCAAAGTCATCATACATCATTTTTTTTATCTAACAATTCTTTTTATGATTCAAGAAAGCACTCAATTCAAGATCTAAAACATTCAAGCAAGATTCAATATCTACATCCATTGGAGCCACTTCATACATGTTTGCAACACTTTTTTTATAGGGTTTGGTGAGTTGCAACATGTCATTTTGTTCATTCATCATTCCTCCTTTGCATTTGATTTCATTATAATGTTTGATTACCAAAATGGAGTTCGACCAAGGAAAACCCCTTTCCACTAACAAAACAACATTTTCCCTCTCTTTAGTGTGTGATTTTCAAATCTAGGTTGAAGACCCTCTATGGAGCAAGGTTGGAAAGAAGTTGTTAATTATACAAATTTGTGCAAGTTGTCTCCTTGTTTAGAAGATCATTAAAATGCACCTATAGAGCAGAATCTTCCAGTTCAGATCCAAAAACCAAGTTAAGAAGAAAAAGTAGAGATTGAAGAGAAGATTCAGACTTTGATACTTCAAAAAATCTAAGTAGGATTGATACACCACTTATGGTGTATGAGTTCAAGTATAGTAAAATTTCTAGTTTTCAAGAGTTCAAGACTTGTATCTACTAGACTTCTATTCCTACCTAGAAACCCTAATCTAGGACTAAATTTCCTAGTCTGGCATATAGTTCCTAGTAGGCATTAAATTTAGTATTTTCAACATTTCAAGTCTTCAATCAAGCTTCTACAAATTTCCAGGTACACCTCTGTACTTTTATAGTTTTCTATTCTGTCTTGCATTCATTTCTAGATCATTTAGTAAAGTCTTTCATATCATGGATATTCATAATTAGGTCTTGCATCTTACTTGTCTTTCCAAGCCCTAGCTTGGTGGTGAACCCCCTTTCAATCTCTAATCATACCCTAGGACAACCTTTATCATATCTCTTTCCTTCATTCCATCCTTGCATTGAGATCTCTAGGGTTTCCTTAAGTGAAGCAAGAGTGTGAAATAGGAACCCTATCTCCTCAAAGATAGAAATCCCCTTCCCCTATTTTCATTATTTCAACTATTATGATTTGGACTCATTTCTAGGTCATTTACTCAATTTTTTTCACATCATTAGGTTTTTCATGTTACTAGTCTCTCCAATCCCTAGCTTGGTGGTGAACCCTCTTATTACCTTTAATCATACCCTAGGACAACCTTTAGTAGACATCCTTTCCTTATTCCATCTTTGGATTGAGATCTCTAGGGTTTTCTTGAGGGAAACTAAGTGAAATAGGTCCTAAACCCCTAGGTTCCATATCCCAAAAGGTGGAACCCCTATTTCCTAGGTTTCATTTTGGTGAACCCATTATTTCCAACCTCAAGCATAGAACCTATGAAAGAAGAGAACCAAGAAATTGAAAAAGTTTTGAATTTATTAAAACATGATTGGGGTTCATTGGAGTTCACACCAACATTTATGGGATAATACAAAATTACAACAAAAGAAACCAAAAAAAGAAGCAACCAATGGTAATGTCAATGCAAAATTTAGAAGAAAAATAAAAAGCATCTACCTCATCTACTCTAGAAAAAGACACAAGCTATACAACAAAATTTGAGCGATAAATCAGGGTTTTGAATTCAAATTTTATGAATGTCGGCATCTGGGATCTAATAAATGGTAATTTGGATGGAATGCCTATATAAACAAGGTTTCAAATCATTATTTCACATAAGCATTCATGATATCAAACCAAGAAATAAAGAATCAAGCATCCTAAGACTTCACAAGAGCATTATACAGTACTCAAGAGCATTTGTAAAACATGCAAGGGCATATTTATTCATCATTTGTTGCAGCAATTCAAGATCCATCATCATGTTGAGATCATAAAGAATTAAGCATGTTGTTGAGCTAGTGTTGTGATGTAGCATCTAAGATCCAAGATTAAGCATTGTTATACATCTAATTCAAGATCAAGATCTACATTATTCATGGCCATGTCATGTTATATTATAGATCTACATTTTAAGACATCATTCAAGGTATCACTGTTCATGTTTCATATTTCATGTATCATGTTCATGTTTCATCATCACAAGGTTTAATTGCCTAAAGGGGTTTTACCAAGGAAAACCCTTATTCCCTAACAATCAAAAATATTTTCTTCTCGTTGATGTGTGATTGAAGATCTAGGTGTCTTGGAGCTTAAATATCTTTTGAAGACAAGGTTACAAGATTGGAGAAAAGTTGTCAAGTTTCTATCTACATTACAAGATCATGGAAAGTCACCTACAAGTTGCAAATAAAGGTTTCTGACTCAAAGATTTGGTAGGAAGGAAGCTACAAGAGATCACTAAAGAATACCAAAAATTTAGCCAAACTCTAATACTAGGACTAAATCACCACTTATGGCATATGAGTCCTAGTACTACCATTTTTTAGGTTTCAGGAGATTCAAATCTATCCTTGAAATATTTTTCTTTCTGTTAGAAACCCTAATTTGGGACTAAATTGCTTAACCTAGATTACAAGTCCTAGTGAGCATTAAAATGAACATTTTCAAGATTTTAGGTCTTTATTCAAGCCTCTTTAGTTTCCATGTGCACCTATGTACTTTCTCAGTCTTTTATTCTACATTTGAGTTCCATAATTTAGGTCATATAGTTAGGTTTTAAATATCTTTTATATTTTTTGTCTTTCCAAGACCTAGTTTGGTGGTGAACCCCTCTTTGATATTTAATATTACCCTAGGACAACCTTTATTAGATCTCTTTCCCTTATTCCATCCTTGGATTGAGATCTCTAAGGCTTCCTTGAGTGAAACTTGGAGAAAATTAGTTGTTCTTTGTCCTAAACCATAGAGTGACAATTTTCTTTGTTTCATTTTCCAAAATACCTCATTAATCCCTTGAACACATTAATTCCAACCTAAAACATAAAACCTATGAAAGAAGAGAAAAAATAAATGGAAAAAGTGTTGAAGTTATTAGAAGATGATTCGGGTTCATTGGAGTTCACACCAAAATTTATGGGAGAATACAAAATTACAACAAAAGAAACTGAAAAACAAAGGAAACCAATGGTAATGTCAATGAAGAATTCAAAATAAAACTCACAAGCATATACCTCATCTACTCTAGAAGAAGACATGAGATATACAAAAAACTTTCATGATATAGATTATCAACAACCACCAAACCCAAAAGAAATGGAAAGACTTTATCGGAGAGGTTATGAGCTTATGAAACAACTTGGATATAGTGGAAAATGATGTAGAAGGAAAGAACAAGGAATCCATGTTCCTATAGAGCCTAACACACAAGAATCAAAAAGTGGTTTGGGATATTGTCCTTCTAATATAACACAAGCAAACAAAACATTGTCATTAAAAATCAACACCATCATGTGTAACTCTAAAACAACTCTCACCTTGACGCATCCTGAATTGCTTGATACAACTTGTGAAGACTCATTGGAATACTTTGAAGATGATGAAGCCTTGAAAGAAATGTTAGGATTTTATGATAAGCCATTTACTCCTCCTAAAAAGAAACGGGTTACATGTGCTATGATTAGTGCTAAACAAGAAGATGAATAAAAGGAAAGTAAGGAGATTGATATAGACAATGAAGAATGCAACCTTTCCATCTAGAAGCAAGATGCAATTCCTTTGGGAGATAAAATTGACCTACCGATGGATATTAACAATGAAGAAAAAATGATTAAGATAGGAAAGTTTCTTGATGAAGATGACCAAGAAGACCATGCAACTTTACTTCATGACTTTCTTGAAATTTTTTCTTGGACTTATTCGGACACACTGAGAATTGATGCTAAGATAGTGACAAAAAACATAGTCCTTGAAGAAAATGCTAAACCAACTAGACAAAAGATACAAAAGATGAATCCTAAGATAGCCTTATTGGTTAAGGCCAAGATTGAGAAGCTCCTCGATGCTGGTTTTATACAACCTATAGATTATTCTCCTTGGATTTCAAACATTGTGGTAGATGTGAAACTTGATGATCATTTTAGGATGTGTACGAAATTTCATGATTTAAATAAAGAATCGTTAAAAGATTATTTTCCCTTCCTAATGTTGACATGATAGTGGACTCAACTATGGGACATGCTTTGTTGTCATTCATGGATGGAATTTCTGGATATAACCAAATCTTTATCAACCCTCAAGATCAATATAAAACAACATTTACTATAGTTTTGGGACTATTTTGTTGCGTAGCCATGCCTTTTGGATTGAATAATGCAGGTGAGACATATCAATGAGCTCTGACATTGATATTTCATGATTACATACATAAGATTTTGGAAGATTATGTTGATGAAATTTCAACTAAATCTTTAAATCAACAAGACAATCTGGTTATCCTTCAAAAAATCTTTGAATGGATGCAAAAATATAACATGAGATTGAATCTGAAAAAAGTGTTTCTTTGGTGTATATTGTGGAATTTTTTTAGGTTTTATTGTATTTCACAAAGGCATTGAGGTGGACATGCAAAAAAATGATGCTATAATTAACATGCCACCTCCTCAAAACATTTCTCAATTATGCACTTTACAAGGAAGAATTCAGGCTATTCGTCATTTTGTAGCATCTCTAGTGGATTGAACATTACCCTTTTTACATATTCTTAAGAAGGAGGCTCAATCGAACTAGAATAAGGATCATAAACAGGAATTTGAGAGTTTGAAAGATTACCTTGCTACTCCACTTGTTTTACAATCCACTATGCAAGATAAACCATTCATCCTTTATACAGTAGCATCGACCCATGCTCTAGCAACATTGTTGGATGAACAAGATGACAATGGTAAAGAACAACCTATTTATTACATTATCCAAACTTTGATTGATTATGAAACATGATACACAATGATAGAAAAACAATTTTTGGATCTTGTATTCACTACTAGTAAATTGAGACGTTAATTACTGAATGTTGAAGTACATGTGATGATAAAATTTGATCCTTTAAAACATATTTTCACTAAAACATATTTATAAGGATGTTTATCTAAATGGGTGATGTTGTTAACTGAGTTTGACCTTAAATTTGTCTCACAAAATTTAATTAAAGGAAAATCCTTGACTGACCAGTTAGCTCACACTCCACCCCTTGCATTACCTAATAATGATTCATTCCTTGATGATAATGTGTTGATGATTGAAACTAGTACATGGGAGTTATACTTTCATGGCTGTAAGTGTAGAACAAGATCTGACGCAAGGCTTATAATAGTCTCACGTGTAGGAAAGCCTATTCCCATGTCCTATCACTTAAAATTCCTATGCGTGAACAACACCATAGAGTATCAAGCGTTAATTGCTAGATTACATGATGCTTTAACTCTATGAGCCCGAGACATTAAGATATTTGATGATTCACAATTAGTCATTAAGAAAAAATATAACATATAAAGAAAAACATGATAAATTATCAAAATACAAGGATCTCGCAATGACTTTGTTAGACAAGTTTGATACATACACCATTGATAACATCCCATGAAAATATAATTGGCATGCAGATGCAATGGTGAGTGCGACTTGCTTGATATCTCCTCAAGATCCTTCAAAATATTTCACATTCATTGTGCATGCAATTATGAAACCATCAATAGAATCTAAAGTTGAAGAAGTGTTATCAACGACCATGGAAAGCTCTAGTGAATGGTACATACCAATATTTAATTATTTAAAAGAAAGTGTCTTTCTTGAGCCAACAACTAAGAAAATTCAAGTTCACCTTTGAAAACTTGCATCTCGATATATAATCCTCATCGATGTGCTATATAGAAGGTCCTTTGATGGTATTTTACTTAGATGCCTTAAAAAATTTGAAATCCCCATAACACTTGTAGAAGCTCATGTAGGTGCTTGTGGAGGAATTTTTGGGGGAAGATCATTAGTTCAAAAGTTAATCTACATAGGATACTATTGGAGGAATATGGAATAGGATTTCTTTGAATACGTTAATAATTGTCACAAATTTCAAGAGTATAGAAATTTGATTCATGCCCAAGTTCCTATTTGGCCTTTCTTGGTGTGGGGTCTAGATCTTATTGGAAAATTATCACCACCTTCCTCCACCAGGAATACATTCATAATTACCACAATAGATTATTTCATGAAGTGGGTAGAAGTCATTCCTCTTCATTCAACAACTACCGATGTAATATGTTGTTTCATATTGGAATAAATTATTGCTTTCTTTAGACTTCCTTCTACATTAGTCTCAAAAAATAAGACACCATTTAAGAATAATGACGAGAAGAAATTTTTAGAAATATTTAACATCCAACACCCTTTCTCAACACCCTACTACCCACAATCTAATGGTCAAGTTGAATCAACTAATAAGACTATTGAAAAAATCTTAAGGAAAATAGTAAAAAAACATAATAAGGATTGGAACACATAATTGACATACATGTTATGGGCCTATCATACTAGTATTAGAACGCCAATTGAGAATACTCCTTATAACCTTGTCTATGGTACCGAGGCAATAATGACCTTAGAGTTAGAGATTCCTTCATTAAGAGTCACTCTTCAAGGACTTATTGATGAAAATACTTATAAAGAACAGTGATTGCATCAGCTTGAAATGCTTGATGAACAACACATCAACACTCTTGAGCATCTCCAAGATTACTCTAGAAAAATGCAACGTAGTTAAAATGATAACATCATCCCACGTACATTTACTAAAGGTGATTTGGTGTTATTTGAGAATCAACATAATGTCGATGTCGCCACGACTCGAAAAGGAAAATTCAGCCCTAATTAGTTAGTACCTTACATAATCAAAGAAAATTAAGGGTCTAGAGCATACTCATTAAAAGAAATGGATGGTAGACCTCTTAAAGAACCTATTAATGCTATGTATTTGCATTGGTACTATGTCTAATCTTCTTGAATAGTGTGAATGATAAATTAATGGTGTTAGAGTTAGTAGGTGACATTCTATATTCTCTCGCATTGCTTCGTACTTGACAAACAATCATTTGTGTGTCTTGAATACTAAAGTAATTATTTAAATTAATTTTAAGTGATTACTTTAAAGGTTTTATACTATAAAAGTTAATATTGTATGTTGTGTTAGATTAGATCCTTATATACATTTAATTTTATTTAATTAGATTATAGGTGCATTTAATTTAGCATAACATGCTTAGTCACAATGTTGCATCTAAAAAAAACTATGATAGTTTTAATTAGATCACATAAAACATGTTAGATCATGAAGGCATTTATTAAATAGTCTTACAAAGATTATTTGATAAATCACATCACCATCTAACTCAAGCACAAGCATTAACAATCAATCATAAAAGATCATATATATATATATATATATCACAAAGTTTTGGTACATGTCATCAAATATACAATGCTAGTGTGGCCTATGACTATTAGATCCCTCGATACCTAGTGATCACGTCCATCGAGAGATGGTCCATAGAGAGATAGCAGTAGAGATCATGAAATAATAAGATAATCTAGTGCATACTATAGCCCCCCTGCTCATCCAACAGTTGTGGTCTCCCATGCAACAACCTCTAGATTCTCTTGCTCTATGTAGTCCATATCAGCTTGTAGCCTGGTAATCTCTACATGAAGTCTCTCGAAATCCACTAGATCTCGAGATGATTGAAGCTCCTCATATGTATGCTTGACTCGATCAACAGGCCTAGTAGCACCCTTGTATGCTTCTCTCAATCTAACATAAGGCTTGAACAACTCTAGGTGCTACTCCATGATAGGTGGGGGCACATAGTCTATACTGATAGCTTGATCCAAAACTAAAAGAGGTACCATCTATGTGGCTACCTATTAGTAGAGATCACACGACTCTCTCATAGACCTTGCAAGATAGAAATCTTAAAGCTAACTAGTACACATCATGGCATATATATATATATATAAATCAAAAGCATGAGAATAAGCATAAGCATAAGCATAAATAATATGCCATCATGTGCATCTCTGGCTAGCTATGTAAAACTAGCCTCACCCTACGTAGGAGGCATATACGATGTGCTAGCCTCTCCATGCTCATGAGTTATAGTGCGTGTTGCAACTATTTATTGTGATCTAGCAACACGGGTGGGAGCTAGATCTCTCCATTCATGGGTAACTAGACCCTCATCCACTGTATCATCACCCTCACTCATCAGCTATCCCTCATCCTCATCCTCACCCTCCTTGTCCTCCTCCCCCTCATAGTCTGATTATGCCTCCTTATCGTAGTCCTCCTCTACATCATCTACAAACAAGTCTACCACCTTGATCCTTGTATCCTCACCTACCTCCTCCTCCTCGTCCCTCTCATCTAGAAGTTGCCTCACAAAGCCTATAGGATGATCCATAGGAAACATTAGAGTTGGTCATGCTATGTCCCACCACTCCTCAAATGCATTTGTAGCATTGATTTCATCAATGTTGGAGACTGGGGGCATGTCAAGATTTGAGTCATTTGAATCATTGAATACAACATGGTCCATTGTCAGTTGTCTCATATCTCCTTGTCTTTGGGTACTCTGCACCAATTTCTAGTAGAATGGTCATGCTAGTAGTGGTATCTGCACTTGTCTGAACTATCTCATGACACGATCATAGTAGAAGGGTCTTAATATGTACTCATGTCTCCCCAATATAAACCTATCCCTCTACATCCTCCTCAACTACTGATTCTCACCTGGCCACTATGGTATCAGTTAGTAAGGTCTCTAAAGGATCTCCTCCAAGGCTAGTCAGTCAAATATGACACTCCAAAATAGTAGATCTCCATACTACCACGCTTGTCTAAGTGGATAACTAAGTGATTGTGGATATCCCATAGCACATATAGATGAGAATATTGTCAGCCTGGTGCATGTGATATTCTTTAGGAAACAAACCTGTAGAAGCGTACAATGTACCATGCTCTCGACCTCATCATATGTGATCATCCTAAGTCATAATACAGATGTGTAAGTATGCTAGAACCCCATGTATAGACAGTCTATCAATGTTCCATCTCCCATATCATATGAACTATGCCTCCATCCAGGTGTGCTCCATGATCATCTGGGACAAGTACAAGTGCTATGGTGAATATCATAGTCCATCTTACAAGTGGTGATCATGCATAGAGAAGCCATTGTAGCTCGATACGTGGCACCACAATATCATCTTGAATTGGTCCTCCAAGATAGTACTCTAAATATGCTTGCATCTGCTTATATATACGATCCTTTATGAAATGGACTCTCTCACCTTAGATGGGAACCCAAATATTGTGATTCACATCTTCCAAGGTGATCATCATCTCACCGGTGGGTAACCAAAAGGTGCAGGTATCTACGTCTCATCTCTCTACTAATGCCATGTGCATGGAATCATGGTACCTCATGGGAGGCATGAGGTATACCCAATATATACCATTCGCTTATAGAATTTGTGTCCCCTAGTTTGATAGTGTCATGATGAGGTCTCATAAGTGACAAAATAATCTCCCATCGATATGTTGTCATGATCATAGAGGAATCTAAAAAAAAGAAAAAATATCACCTATAAACATTCTAAAATCTTAAATATTTACATCAACAGTCAAAAATTTTGCTAAAGTTTCTCTAGGATGCTTTTCTAAGGGTCCTAAACACTTTATTCCCTATTTTGGAAACTTCATGAAGAAACGAGACACTTTGCAAAAAAAGGGGACACTTTGCAAAAAAAAGGGATGCTTTGTGAATTTTTCTTCCAAGGTCTTAAATCCATCTAGAAATGCATAAAAACATAAATTAAATATGGAAAAACAAATTTATTGTACAAAATAATTCACTCACAGGATGCTATAGATCACCTCGTACCACCTCCTCACTTAGGCTATCTAGTCTCAGGGGCACATATGGTTGTACGCTTGTTATTCTTGGTCACTCTCCACCAAAGTTAAACTACAAGAAGTTAGAAGACAAAATTATTATGAATTACTTCACTTTTTACTCTTATATATGTTAAAATTAGGTCTTTAGCATATTAGGGTTAAAAGTTCTTTTTCATTCAAACTAGCATACCGAGGGCTAGCGAGCTCCATTTTCAATGTCATTTGTTGTGTTAGATTTATGATTCTTCTCTTGTTCTTATCAAATGCCTATCATAGATGTGGTATGGCACTTGGAAATACCCTATGATACAACTTATCTAATTTGATGTGGTTAGACTGCTACCTTGATTCCACTTCCGTAAAGAAAGCAAAATCAAGGGGGGCATACATTTACCCTCAAATTTTATTTCATGAAGAAGAACTAGATAAGAGGATTTTTTTGAACAACTAATGAATTTGTGTTGCAGGATGTGGTTCCTAACATTGTGGTTTTGCAGAAAGCTATAGTGGGGACTTCATTCCATCGTATTTGTGAATGAAGCTATATGGGTATCCTTATATGACTTGAAGTTTATTATTCATATTCCTTTAGCTTGCATATGCACATAGAGTCATATGGGCGCTAAAGTGGGGGATAAATGTAGTGTAGAAAATTGTACTCCCTACTTGGAGATGGTAAAATATCACACTTACTTTGGACCTATTTTAACACCCTTGCATTTATGACCCCTTTAAATCATTATTAATAGGCCCCTAAGACCCTTTATTTTGAATCTCAAGGCTTATTTCAGTTGAAATCCTAGCAAAATCAATAAATACATCCAAATTTCTAACAACCCATCATTGGCCCACCCCAAAAAGTTAGGGTGGGACTCATATGCCACCTTGGGCGTATGAGTCCCCTCAGGTGGGACCCATATGCCACAAGTGGTGTATGAGTCCTGTGTGGCACCTTTTTAGGGTTTGAGTGGGAAATTAAGGTTTTCAATTCAAATTTTTGGTTGATGTCGACATTTGAGATCTAAATAATGGTAAATTAGATGAAGTGCCTATATAAACAAGGTTTCAAATCATTATTTTCATCTAGAGAAAGCAATTCAAGATCTAAGCATTCACAAGAATTCAAGAGCAAGTAGAAGAAAATTTGAAGTCTTGGAGCAACATTATAGTGTTTCTGTAGGTCTTCCAGCTCACTTTCATTCAAGATCTATCATTGTCAAGGATTGTTGATGGTTGCCTATGGTGAATCATGATGGATTCTAGGTTGGGGAGATGTAACTAGCCATCAAGCCAAGCCTAATGAATTTTTTTCCTAAGTGTTTCCATCCTCCATTACCATTCTAATTTTAGCCTAAAGGAAGGTACATGCTTTATCATGGATTATTATGGTGACTAGTGTTGGGAAATTATGTCTCAACCTTGCAATTATATAATGATTATTGTTGATAAGAAATATATATATATATATATATATATATATATATATATATATATATATATATCATAGTTACACTGATAGGTGTAATATACAATGGCATCAAGGGGGAGGAGTGGGATGCGTGTAAACAAATTTTTGTTAAATTTTTCAAGAAACTCCTAAAATGGCCGACATACATTAGATAGATGATACATTGTAAATCTAGACTGTTAATTATTAGTTTTTAGATCTAATGATGAATATTTTGTTAGTTTGTCTTTCCCTAGAATGTAACCCTATTTTATGAGGGTGTTATATCATGACTGTAGTAGGGAGATGGTGATGTTTTTTGAGAATCTGATAGCATTTGTGTTGTCTCTTGATATCTAAGTGGTGATACTCATGTCAAAATCTTGCTCTACAATTATATTGTAATCTTTGTTATTTACTGAATAATATATTGAGTGGCTTTTGGAGTGGGCTTTTTCTCCCAAAAGGGTTTTCCCCACATAAACCACTGTGTTGTGGTATGCATGTTATTTATGTTTAATTTTTCGTAACTATTAAAGATTTGTAAAAAAATTTCATTATTCGTCTCTCAAGATTAGTGTAGGAAGTTGTTCCACTACCTTAGCTTCCTTACAAGTGGTATCAAATCCTTATCACCTTTGGTTTTAGTTGTGGGTTGTTGGGTTTCTAAACTAATCCAGATTTGATGGGAGATTGTGCAGAAGATACTTTGTGATCTTGTTGTTGGAATTTTTAGATGGAGAGTTCATCAAGGAGAATAGAGGTGGAGAATTTTTCTGAAAATAATTTTGAAATGTGGAAGTTGAAGATGGAGGATCTGTTGATAGATTGAGATCTGTGGGATGCTATTGGTGAGAATGTTTCAAGGCCTATAGATCCTACTCAGGCTACTCAATATGATGTTATGGACCATAAAGCCAAGGATCTAATCAGATTATGCTTGGAAGACTATTTTAATTAATGTCCATGAGAAAACCTCCTCATAGAAACTATGGAAGAAGCTTGGTGAGATGTGTTAGGCCAAATCTTTAGTGAACACAATTTTCTTGAGGGAGAAATTGTACTCCTTGAGAATGGAATAGGGTGGATGAATCACAGACCACCTAGAAGCATTCAATATGTTGGTGGCTCAATTGGCATCTGTTGATGTCAAAATGGATGAGGAAGAGAAATTCCATATTTTAATTTGTTATTTTCCTAATTTGTGAGATTCTCTTGGTATGGCTATTGGGAGTACTTTTGTTATTTTGAAGACTGAAGATGTGGTGGGTGTTATTAATTTTTCACCACAACTCAAATTGATAGAGCTAATTAATTTAGGTTCATTTTAAGGTGAAAAAATATTAGTTCATTTTTACAGATGCTTAATCCATTGAATGTATCTGAGTTTTAAAGAGTTTTTCAAAAGGGTACAATGTGTTTTAGTTTTTCATTCATAATTTACAACATAAAAGATTGAATGAGAGATAAAGAAAGTGCTTCCATTATGTATTCAGTTATTCATTCCATAATGTTTCATACATTTTTGCAAAGGAAAAGTACAAAATTGAACAAGATTGCACATAAATGTTGTTTTGTATTCATTGGGATGAAAAGAAAACCAAGTGTACCACACAAGTTGTGGGTATAGCTAAGAAAATGAAACACAATAAATGCACTATGCTATAGAAGATAAAAGAAGGAAAGGAACATATAAGAAGAAACATAGCCATCATTGTCTGAGGTTTCTTCAAGTTGTCTTTGTTGTTGTTTCTCCCACCTTGCTCCTGTTCTCCAAGTGAACCTACAAATGATTGAAAAAGATTTGTTAGAGCTCAAGTTATGAATCCTCCTATATGATCTATCAATAGTAATATAGAACATTGTTTGTGGTGCATTGAATCAATTGAGCAAAGATTCGAAGTGAGCAAGAGAGTACAAAGAAGGAAATACCACAAAAAAATTGAACTTATTGTTTTTAATCTAACATTGTTTGTTTCCTATGCAAGTATAGGAAATGTCATGTTGCTGATCTACTTTGAAGACTTAAAAGCATGTGGGGTAAAATGAGGCTCCCACAAGGGTTGAGCCTGACACATTGCCCTTTGATTGCAAATGGGACTTTGATAAAATAGATACATTCACAGTGTCAAGATGGAACATCCAACTGAAGGAGAAGCTCATAAAGCAATGCAAGAGAATTGGATTCATCACCCATACATGACCATCAAATTCAAAATGTGAAAGTGAAGATGATAATCATAGATGAGCAAGGAGTCATCCTCAAAATGCTCAATTGATATAGAACAAAAATTAAATGCACTATATTTCACCATTCATTTATGATTGCATACAATTGTGTCATGCTCAAAAAGTGTTGCCATAACATTTTATTACTGCCACAACTCATTGACATGATGTTCACATTGTTAGGGAAGCAAGATACCCATTGTTATAGAATGATAGTGAACATGCATGCATAGTGCCAATCAAAGTGGCAATTGAAGAAAATGGAGAAGCTTCAAAACGCCATCATTAGGGTGTTATTTATTTCAAAATCCTCTATGCATTAAGAATCCCAAGAAAAATAAAGTGAAAAAAAAGTACAAAGAGGAACTTTGTTTCAATCATGAAATAAAGATACCAAGTAGCAGAGAGAGAATTATAGAGGCTTGAGAAATGAAAGAGGAAGAAGCAACATCACTAAAGTAAAACGGAATACAAAATTCAAGTCTTGTTCCAGCATGATTGGTGCTACAGTTATAAAAGAGAGTCTCATTGCATTTTTCTATGTTCACAATAAGGTTGAAAATGTGGTAAAAAGTGAAAGCATGAAGTGCATTTTCTGAATATTCAAAGTGCTTGGAATGGATGACAACAAACAAGTTACCTATAGATGCATCATGATGGTCGAATGCAACATTGCAAGAAGTGAGCAAACAAAATAGAGGCATCACCATGCAATACATTTGGGTGTAAGTAAAGAGTTTTCTATATGTGCTTCATAAAACAAGGGAGTGCAAATACTGACAACCATGTTAAAAAGTGAATGAGAAAATGCATGAAAGAAAAATGAAACCATCTTATTCCTTTTCAGAATAGTGAGATTTTTCGAAATTAAAGCTATGGTTTTCAAAATAGAAGTGAACAATAATGTTTTCTCATTCAAAAAATGTGAAACCCTGAAAGTCTAAAGCCTCGGCCTTGCTTGGAGAAGCATTTTGTTTTAGTTTTCATTCAGAAAAATGGAACAACATATTACATTTTGCATATTCAAAAAATGAACAAGAAGTATATGATGCATTGAAACCCTAGTTGGTGCTCTCATGGCTACGGCCTGAGAGAAGAACCTATCTTCAAAGAAGAACAAAACCACTTGGGTTTTATGTCAAAAAGTACAAATCCAAAGAATTATGAAGGGTTCGATCAAATGCAAGAGATAGAACCCTCAAGAAAACAAGAGGAATACATGATTGGTCGTGGCCATGAAGGGTCTGCAAACCCTTAGAAACAAAAAAAAAAATGTATGATTTTTCTCTTGTCTACTCTCTTTACAAATTTCATTGACTTCTACATCATGGGTCGAGCCCAAAATTAGTTTTTGCATAAATGAAAAAATACACAATGAATGGTCGTGGCCTATACAAATAAATTCAATTTTTCACCCACAGATCCTTCATATTTTTTGTGAAAAGAGCTCAAATTGAGCTTATTTAAGAGGGAAATGCACAAAATAGAGAAGCATAGATTCTTACCACATTTTTCTATGGAGAAAATTCATTAGAAGCCGCAAGTATACCTTGCAAATGCTCATGATGGAGGCATCCATGGCAGCCCAAGACAACGAGAACATCAATAGAGAAGCAAAGCATAATAATATGAGGTAGAAGAACCACATAAGTTGTGACCTAGAGGCCTCAAAACCCAACAAAATGAAGTCAAAATGACTCAGAATGGTGGAGAGACAACTTACCATTGGGTATGTGTAGGATCATGATGGGCCAAAAAGTGGTGATATGTAAGTGATATGATGGCCCATGTGGCTAACAACTTTCTTTTTACCCAAAATTGATGAAACAAAAAGGGTTTTTAAAGGAGATTCTCATCTTTCCACCAATATAAATTATGCTATACTTTGAATTTAATAAATAATTATTATTCATTTTCTATTTGAATTACGACTGAAATCCTCATTGATAGGTTGATTGAAAAAAATCTATAGCTTTCAAATGGTGTCACATTTTTTGAATCTAAAACATGTGTCACATTCTATGCTTCACATACTATATAGGATTATTAAAAAAAGGAATTTCATAAAGTTTTGACCAAGTTAAGGTGGTTAGACATATGAGTGTTTATATTTTTAAAAGTTGTAATAAAAAATTCATAATTAATTATTTGCTTGGAAAAAAATTACAAAAAATATGCATCACATCGGTACATGAGTCCTCCAATACTATCTAAAATATTATAAAAAAATATTATCATTTTATTGTGGTTAGGGTGGTCAGACAGACACCTAATTCTTATTTTTCCAAATTTAAGTACTATTGCATTAAAATTTCAAATTTTCACCAAATAGATTTTTTTTTTGAAAATAAACCTAGTAGTCTAGAAACTACATTCAATTTTCTATAGATTCTATTCTTACATATTTTTGAAATAATATAGATAACTTATTCAAATTTTTACATCAAGTTTCCTAACTCTAATTTTTTTGAGTTTTTTTCCATTTAAGGGCATATTTTTTCCATGATGATCCTACACATACCCCATCAATTTCCAAAAGTGATTCAACATCAAACAGAGGAAAATCGACATGGAGAAGCTCGAAATGGTGATCTTCAAACTCGAACCCTAGTTTCCATGGCGGCCAAGTGTAAAGCTCTATTTCTCCCAAGTTGGCTGATGAAAATGATGATCAAAATGTGAGATAGGGGTCAATTTTGATGTTAGGGTTTCCTTTGTACCCTAAGTTGAAAGTGATTTTTTTTAAAGAAATCAAATGCTTTATTAATACCTTGTTACCTATGTTGCCTAGGTTGAGCCATGCCTTAGGCATTTATTTTTTATTTTTAAAGAAAATCAACCAACATCCATACCTTGCCTTATGTTTTTAGGAGAAAACCATGTGCACATTAGCCTTTCTCTAAATTGAGTTATTCATATGCCTAGGTGCCTTGTGGGATATATCCATGGTTAATTTTTTTTATGATTTTTATTGAAAAATCAAATGTATAGGAGCCTTTACCTAGTATTTTGATTTTTTGCTAAAATCAAATATTTGAACTCAAATTGCAAAATCAGATGTAATAGGAGGGTTTTCATATTTATTTTTGAAACTGCACATGATGTAAAACATCATTAAGGTAATGTTTCTATAAATTACCTTAATGTTTTTTTTTTTTTTTAAATGTAGTTTGGGTGTTTGAGTCTTCACATAAACTTTCTATTTTGAGTTGAGTTCACTTGGGCGAATTTGGAAAAGAGGAGGCAAATTGAACTTTCCATTTTTTAGTTTTGAGTTGTTTGTACCTGATTTTGTGAATTTTTTGGATCAACCCTTTAGATATGAGAAGTTTCTATCTTTTTGATGCAGTTTGGAGCAGTTTGAGGCCCTGTTTTTTAGTCTTTTCTGAAGAGCTCAAAATTTTATTAGAGTTTCTATTTTGGAGATATGGTGGAGCTAATTTTTTCTATTTTCACTATTGTGACACTTGGAGAATATAAGTTTGGAGAAAATTCTGATTTTCTCAATTCAGATTGATTGTTTCTTGCTCTCCTACTCACTCAGAGATTTTTGTAAACATTTTCTTGTACTTAGATTTTGAGCTTGACACTCCTTCATATCAATTAAATAGGAGGATTTTCCTTCCCATTTTCTTGTCTCAAATTTACAGCGTCAATTGACGTTAACTATGATTCAAATGCAAAATCCTCTTTATGTCTTTGTTTTGTGAATTTGTTTCAAGAGTCTCATTTAATTTAGGTTGCATTCTTTTCAATTTAATGAACCTCTATGCAAATAACTAATGGATTATGTGTTTCTAAGGCGGGGATGTGAGAATCAAATTTTTAAAAGATTGTTGTGAGAAGAAATCAAAATATTTAAATTGTTGGCGAGTCACCTTAGGTTTAGAATCTATGTCTTTTTTAGTTTCTTCCTTCTAACCTTTTCCTCTGAAGTCTATTAGATTAGGTGGTTTACTGGGGGAACCAACCCACTCTTGATATTCACTCTCCCCTATAGATTTACCCATAAATCTGAGAGAGTTTCCATGTTGAAATAGGATAGGCAAGTCTAACTTGGCTAAGAGTGCAATCTTGATTGCCAACAGTGGGTTCTTCGCTTTCTAAAGAGATGAGGAGGAAGGTATCCATCACTGCCAAGGAGGCCCTAAATTTTCATGGAAGACCTAAGGAAAAAGTCAAGAAGAATGAGAAGCATGACAAATCCAAGTCTAGGGAGAGATCTAAATCTCTTGGAAAGTCCAAAGTTATTTGCTGCAACTGTGGTAAGCCTAGACATGTTTGTAAGGAAAGTAAAGAAGAAATGAAGAAGAAAAAGAAGAAATTTGATTCTAATTCTAAGTCTGAGAAGGAAGATGGTGACACACTCATTGCAATTTTGGTAACTTGTGCAGGTGATGATGCATGGTTAATGGACTCAACTTGGTCATCTTTCCATATGACCTTTAATAGAGATTGGTTTTTTGAATATGAAGAATTTGATGGAGGTAAGGTGTACTTGGGTGATGATTCTCATTTAGACATTGTTGTTCTTCGTAAAGTTAAAATAAGATTTCTTGATGGTAGAATAAAAAGGATTAATGGTGTGTTGCATATCCTTGGATTAGCATGAAATTTGTTTTATGTAAGCAAAATAATAGATGTGGGTGTGCAGGTGGTGTTTTTTGATGTAGGATGCAAGATGGTTATAAGAGCTATGGTGATTGCTAGAGGTGTCAGATATGGCACATTGTATAAGTTGGATGCATGCACTATTGAGTGTAATAATACTTCTGTGAAAAGCAAGTATGTGGAAGAAGTGAGGGTTTCACCTTTAGTAGATGGTCATGGCCTATGGGTACCCAAGGATGCTCTTTATTCTGAGACAAAGTTACCTATAGAGAAAATTATGTTATGGCACTAGAGACTTGGCCAAATTGGAGAAAAGATTCTAAGGACGTTGAAAAATAAAAACCTTGTTGAAGGTTTGTCTGATTGTAATCTTGAATCTGATTTCTATGAGCATTGCATTTATGGAAAAAAAACCATGTTCAGTTTTACTCGAGCTCTCATAAATCTTATGGTGTACTAGATCTTATTCATTCTGATGTGTTTGATCATGTGGATGTTCCTTTGATTGGTAAATCCACATATTATGTTTCAATTATTGATGATTATAGTAGAAGGACATGGGTATATTTTCTAAAGAGGAAATATGAAGTTTTTAGTCGATTTAAAAAATTTAAAGCAATGGTTGAGTTATAAACTAGAAAAAAAAATGTTTGAGGACTAATAATGGAAATGATTTTTTCTCTAATTATTTTGATATATTATGTAAATATTGTGGTATTCATAGATAGAAGACAACTTTGTATTCTCCATAACAAAGTGGAGATGCAGAAAGAATGAATAGGACACTAATGGAGAAGACTAGGAGTATGTTAAGTGGTGTTGGCCTAGAAAAAAGGTTTTGGGATGAAGTTGTTGCCACTACCTATTATCCAATTAACAAGTCTCCTATATCAGCTCTTGTTGATAAGATTCCTATAGAGGAATGGTCAGGTCACAAGCCTTCATTAAGACATCTTAAATTTTTTGGTTGCAAGGCATATGCACATGTTCCAAAGGAGAAGTGAACAAAGTTGGAGAACAAGGTTGTGAAATATATCTTCTTCAGATATATATATGGTGTGAAAGGATACAAGATTTGGGATCCTATTACACAAAAGGTAATATATAGTAGAAGGGTATGTGCAAGATCATCATGGAAAAAACATTCCCTTAAGTGGCAAAAAAATCAAAAAAATCAGAGTTAGGCAACTTGACTTAAAAATTTGAATAAGTTATCTATATTATTTCAAAAATATGTAAGAATAGAATCTATAGTAAAATGAATGTAGTTTCTAAACTACTAGGTTTGTTTAAAAAAAAATCTATTTGGTGAAAATTTGAAATTTCAATGGAGTAGTACTTAAATTTTAGGGAAAAAATAAGTAGTGTCTGTCTAACCACACTAACCACAATAAAATGATAATATTTTTTTATAAGATTTTAGATATAAGTAGAGGACTCATGTCCCGATGTGATGCATATTTTTTTGAATTTTTTTTCCAAGTAAACAATTAATTATGAATTTTTTATTACAACTTTTAAAAAATATAAAAAACTCATATGTCTAACCACCTTAAATTGGTCAAAACTTCATGAAATTCATTTTTTGTTTTTAATCGTATAGTATGCAAAGCATAGAAAGTGACACATGTTTTGGATTCAAAAAATGTGATACTGTTTGAAATCTATAGATGTTTTTCAATCTGTCTATCAATTAGGACTTTAGTCGTAATTTGAATAGAAAATGAATAATAATTACTTATTAAATTCAAAGTAAAGCATAATTTATATTGGTGGAAAGCTGAGAACCTCCTTTAAAAACCCTTTTCATTTCATCAATTTTGGGTTAAAAAAAAGCCGTCAGCCACATACCTATCATATTGCCACTTTTTGGCCCATCATGATCCTGCACATACCTAGAAGTGTTATTTTTAAGAAACTAATCCTTATTTGATTACATTTCATGAAGAACAAAGTAAAAAGGAAGATGTGATTAAATTTCCTTCTATACTTGAGAAAGTTGAATCGAGGCCCAAGGATAGACAAGAAGTTGAGGAGAGCTCATCTAGCTTTGGATCTTTAGAAGAGGAGGAAGAACCTCTAACTCAACATGTTTGTAGGTCTATAAGGCATAGACAACCACCTAAAAGGTATACACCTGATGATTTGAGATGTATTTTTTCTTTAAATACTAATAGGGATGAACCCAAATTTGTAGAAGAGGCATTAGGTATGAATGATGCAGAATCTTAAAAGATTGATATGGATGAAGAAATTGCATCTTTGAGAAAGATTGATACATGGGATTTTGTACCATTTCCTAAAGGACAGAAACCTGTTGGTTGCAAATGGGCGTTCAAGAAAAATATTGATTTAGTGGAGGTATTGAGAACTACAAAGAAAGGTTAGTTGCAAAAGGTTACTCTCAGGTTGAGGGTGTTGATTATGGTGAGATATTCTCTCTTGTTGCAAAAATGGCATCCATTCAATTTTTGCTTGCTACCACTATTGCTTATAATTTAGAGGTTGGGAAAATTGATGTTAAAATTATTTTCCTTCATGGTGACTTGGAGGAGGATATTTATATGACACAACCATAGCACTACATGGTGATAGGTAAAAGTAAGTTGGTTTGTAAATTGAGGAAATCTAAGTTGTATGGCTTAAAATAGAGTCCTAAGATGTAGTAACAAAAATTTGATACATATGTGTTGAGTTTGGGATTTGAGAATTTCAAATTAGATCATTGTGTTTATTATAAAACTGAGGGTGATCATTTCCTATTTATTGCATTATAAGTTGATGATATGTTATTTATTGGCAAAGGGAAAGGTATAATTTTAGAACTGAAATCTCAAGTTGTTGCTAAATTTGAAATGAAAAATCTTGGTGTGCAGCTAGGCATATTCTTGGGATGGAAATTAAAAGAGATAGAGTGAATATAAAGCTACGAATTGGCCAAAGTAATTATGTCAATTCAATTTTATAGAGATTTAACATGCATGATTATATACCCTTGTTTGTTCCCTTTTCTATTGGAACAAAGTTGTCTATTTCAAATTGTCCAACATCCCCATCAGAGATGGAAGACATGAGAAGAGTGCCTTACCAGAGTGCAGTTGGAAGTTTGATGTATGCTATGGTTTGTACTAGACCCAACATTTCCCAAGCAGTGGGAGTTCTTTCTAGATATATGTCTAATCCTGGTAGAGTTCATTGGGATGTAGTTAAAAGAGTTCAAATATTTACGTGGTACCTTAGATTATTCATTGTGTTATCATACTAATGTGACTAAAGATGAGATTTCCCTTGATATTCATGGTTATGTGGATTCATATTGGGCAGGTGATATTGGAATTAGATGATCCACCAGTGCTTATGTGTTTAGTTAATTTGGTGGTGCAATTAGTTGGATGAGTAAGTGATAGGATGTAGTTTCTTTGTCCACTATTGAAGTGGAGTATATGGTAGCTACTCATGCTTGTAAAGAATCCATTTGGCTTAAGAGATTATGTTAAGATACTGGAATAAAACGAGGTGCAATGACAATTTATTGTGATAGTCAGAGTGAGATATGTCTAGCCAAGAACCTGATATTTCATGCTAGGAACAAGCACATTGATGTATAGTATCATTTTGTTCAAGATATGGTTGAATATAGCAAGGTGAAGCTGGTTAAGGTAGAGACATTGATGAATATTATTGATTCTTTAACTAAGCCTATGAGCATAGAGAAGTTCAGATGGTGTTCAGAGATTATGGGCCTTTTCTCCCCTAGCAATTAAGAGACAATGTTTACTCCTCATTGCTCTTGCAAGTTGTTCGACAAGTGGGAGATTTGTTGGGAAATTGTGTCTCAACCTTGCAATTATATAACGATTATTGTTGATAGATATATATATATGAATATATATATATATTTCCTAGTTACACTGATAGGTGTAATATAGAATGGCATCAGGGGGGAGGAGTAGGATGTGTGTAAACAATTTTTTGTTAACTTTTTCAAGAAACTCCTAAATTGGCTGACATACATTAGATAAATGATATATTGTAAATCTAGACCATTAATTATTAGGTTTTAGATCTAATGCTCGATATTTTGTTGTCCCATCATGCCCTAGAATGTAACCCTATTTTATGAGGGTGTTGTATTATGACTATAGTAGAGAGACGATGATTTTTTTTGAGAGTTTGATAGAACTAGTGTTGTCTCTTGATCTCTGAGTGGTGATAATCCTATGAGAAGCTTTCTCTGCAAGTATATCAAGTCATCTTTGTGATTTACTGAATAATATATTGGATAGATCTTGGAGTGGGGTTTTTCTCCTGAAAGGGTTTTTCCCACGAAATCACTATGTTGTGGTATGCATGATATTTATGTTTATTTATGTTTAAGTTTTTGTAACTATTAAAAATTTGTAAAAGTTTTACATTATTCTCCTCTCAAGATAAGTGTAGGAAATTTTTCTACTACCTTAGCTTCCTTACAACTATAGCTCTCCCAAACTGAGTCATCATCTTCATACTTCATTCATACATCTTATTCTCGCACATTAGAATAGAATTTTATGATATTTTAGATCTCCTAATCTTAGATGCACTTAATATTAGAGATTATATTCACATATACTTTCAAGATCCATTGTTTATATCAAGGTTTAATTACCAAACTAGGGGTTTTACTGAGGAAAACCCCCCATAAGCAAATCAACACAATATTCTATTTTGTAGGTATTTTTTGTAGGTTCGGACCTAGAAGTCAGGATTGGAAGAAAGAGTAGATATAGGAGAATAGATTTAGACCTTAACTTTCCAAAAAAGTAGAATGGGAATGATACGCCACTTGTGGCATATGAGTTCTAGTATAGCATTTCTCCTAAATTTTTGAAGATTCAAACTTGTCATTACTAGATTCCTATTTCTCCCCATAAACCCTAATCTAGGACTAAATCGCCCAATCTAGCGTATGAGTCCTAGTGAGTGTTAAATTCAACATTTTTAGTATTCTAGACTATTTTCCAAGCACATTTAGGTTTCTAAGTACACCTCTATACTTTTCCAATTTATTGTTCTGATTTGGACTCATTTCTATGTCATTTACTCAAGTTTTACACATCATTAGGTTTTTCATGTTACTAGTATTTCCAACCTCTATCTTGGTGGTGAACCCTCTTATTACCTTTAATCACACCCTAGGACAATCTTTAGCAGATCTCCTTCCCTTATTCCATCATTAGATTGAGATCTCTAGGGTTCCCCTGAGTGAAACTAAGTGAAATAGATCCTAAACCCCTAAGTTCCATATCCCAAAAGGTGGAACCCCTATTTCCTAGGTTTTAGTTAGATCTAGGGTGCTGGATTTAGTTTCAATTTTCTTTTTGTTTAGATTCACAATTTTAGGAACTCAACATCCTATATAGTTTTTTTTTTTCAATAATTTCAAGGGATTGGATTTTTGATGGATTTTTGTGCAATAACTTATACATTCTTAGTGTGGGTTTCCTATTGAATTTTTGAAGATCACATTTTGATAAATCAAAGGATTATACCTATTTTACATGCATCTCAATCTAGTGTATTGGTAATGATATGACTATTTTATTTTATCTGATTTGATTAAATTAATGGAATCTCGTATGTTATTCTGGAATTAAGTAATATTATGTCTTAGATCTATTCATGTTTGATGGAATTTTGATTAGATAAAATCTAAAAATCTTATGGGGTGATCCCACAATAGTGGTTTAAATTTTTTGACCAAATTGGACACTAAAATAATTTTTTAAACTAAATCTTCACTTTTGGGCACCTATAGCGGCTAAATCGTGAGGAATTTGAAGATGATGCAAACTAGAGCTTCATGAAATTTTGTTTGTAGATTCTAAATACATTTTTTTCAAAAATTTTGGAATCAGATTGAACTTCATTTTTCATCTCCCTTGAAAACTAGTTTTTTTCAAAAAACAACATTTTAAAAAAGTGACGCTCACCATATAACACAACTTTTTTTCCATGAAGGATAAAATTCTAATTCTTTCGAATTTAGATTTGTAACTCTAATATGTAGTGCTTCCACTTGGTTAGATACTTATTTATTGAATATTTTTTCTTTAATCAAGTTTTGAAGTCAAACCAATTACAATTTAGACATAGCACGACCGTATAATGCATAACTTTTTTTGTATGTATCGAAATTCAATTTTTTTTTTGTTGGATCAATGACTCCAATATCTAGTGTACTCATATTTTTCAAATTTTTTTTTGATAATCTTCTATTTTTCCACATGTAGAATATAGAACTTGATTTTTGGTGAAAAAATTACATTCACAAGAAATACAAAATAAATATAATAATCAAATTTAATTAAATTAAAATTATACTTTTTTGGAAACTTATAATAAGGACTACATACTTACAAAAAAATAAAATTTAAATGATTTCATTTGATCCTAAAAAAGGTAAATCAAAAGTGGTTTTTTATTAACATTTTGATATGTGTAAAGGAGACTCCGTTATAGGTATGGTTTAAAACCAACGGGGATCTATGCAAGGGGGCTTGGTCTAAGTGGTTTGATCAAACCCTATTCAATTGGAATCCTTTGAATGGAACTTTTCAAGGCTTAAAACATTATATTTCCTTTCCTTGCAGATTGCATTGTTGTTAATTGGAATCCTTTGAATGGAACTTTTCAAGGATCTCCCAAAAAGTGTAAACCACTATTGTGGCAACACCCTATGTCTAGTTATATTTCCTTTCCTTGCAGATTGCATTGTTGTTAATAGAAAATGTGTGAATGAATATTTTTATTAGTAATGGTTTGAGATATTTCATTTAAACATTCAGAATTGATTGATGAAATAGTTTATATCATTGTCTGTTAAATTAGATTTCATTTAAATTCTTTCTTGTTACCCCTTTATCTTTTGAGTTTTCTTTAAAATCACTTTTGAATAATTGAGAGACCATTTTATTGATATAAATATACTATAGATCTAAAAATACAATTTTTTTTTTGAACAATTAAATCTACTATTTTCAATTACATGTTTTTGAAACAATATCTAGAAAATATAAGTCCCTTGTTGAAACACATTAACAACGACGACTCTACTATCACACACAGTCAAGACCTTACTACAAAGGGACATTGGAGTAGTTTTCTACTTTTCAAGAGGAGCACTAAATCATTATTGCTTAGCAAGTTGGATGTACTAACCCCACCCTCAACATAATTAGCACTATAGGGAGGGTCTGAACATTAGCAATAATGGATGTTATTCTTGAGTTAGGAGTGATGGTTGTTGCTTGACTGATTTGGGGTAAGGTTAATTGGAAAATTTTACATTATTCACTATCATGGAAATATACTAAAATTATATATTTCAAATACATAGAGTACAATTAAAGAAAGACCAACATGTTGGCCCTCTTGTCTTAGCAATTAAGAAAAGCAATTTATAAGAAAATTAACCAAAGAAAAATGCTAGCAAGAAATATTTGATTCACCAAGATAATATGAGTTCAAGATTCGTACTATAAATTCTATACTCATATTTATTGATACCCATCCAATCACCTTCTTCCATACTATTACAAAAATCTTGCAACACACAATGCTTAAATCAAAATGACCCATCTCAAAGGAAAAGAATAAATTAATTAATTTAAATACTTAACACTACCCAAAGTTCCTACTATTGAAACCCCACTCTAATACCAAGTGAAAGAGAGTCTTCTCCCACAATCTCCTTCTCCCAAGATCTCCTCCTCCCAAAAAATATCCTCAAAGAAAGAACTCAAAATGCAAGAGAGAAAAAATGGCATGGTAATCCCTTCCTCTCCATAAGGAGAGGGTTAAAAAAGGGATGGAAGAAGTTACCCTCTCCCAACTAACTCAACTACCAAAACAATATCCCCATTATCGCCACTTTTAGAAAGGGAACATAAAAAGGGTCATAAACAATTTTAAAGAGAACACAAATGATAAAAACAAACTAACCCTTATACCTTAGGCATCAGTTATTTCTTAAACATAAAATGTACCTTAATTATTCCTAAAATACCTCAATAACTCCATTTAAATTACAAGACTAAAATTTACACAAAACACAACCAAAAATAAAAATAAAATACCAATATGGAGCCAAGAACTAGAAGAACATAATGTACACAAGACAAAAGGTGGCTAAGTAGAACCCTCATATACATCGGTATTAGAAGTCCCTGTACACTCAAGAAGATGTGTTAGTATGATAGAAATATTCACACACACACACACATATAAATCTAAAATAAGTACATTTCATTTACATATTATCACAAATCAACCAAGCCATCATAAGTTATCATATACAATGCATCATTTCAAAATGTGTGAGCCATAACAACCATATAAAATATTATTAGATGAACACTGTAAAGAATAACACCCATAGTTACATCAATGCCCTCAAAATATGCACCAATCCAATCATCAATCACGAATCTTGGTATGATATCAAATCCCATCCTCAGTAAGTGAATATGCATCAATGACACACTAAGTCCCATAATTGCCCAAAATCACCAAAAGATCGCACCAGAGGATATCATATGAAATTGAATGATTAATCACAAAACATTTCCTTGATAAGTAAGCCAATTACCAGTCACCAACAACCTTGATATCTTGTTACATTTGATATACATAATGCCATTTCTAGAAATTGCATAATCAACAAAATAACACATTTGATATTTCATAGAGAAATCGTGATACCCACTAAATAGGTAATATTTTCCAATTAACCTTACCCCAAATCAATCAAGTAACAACCATCACTCCTAACTCAAGAATAACATCCATCATGGGCACATGGAATATAGACAAGAAAATTTCAAACCTGTAGACTCAACAAGGTCATAAAGGGTAGGGTCTCACAAGACAAATATCATAAAGTTCTTAGATCTTCTCCCAACAAAGGAGATATAACATAATTATTCCAACAAAAAAGTATTTAAGGAGTGATAAGGGTAAAAACAAAGGTGAAACTTCAAAAACTATAGCAACACCATTAAACCCAGATCACAATCCTTACCTATAAGTCCAATTTCACCATAGAACATAACTACTATTGTACCTCTGCCAATAACAATGGCCTTTTTCACAAAAAATGAAAGTTCCCCATTGATGATGGGGGACCTCTACATGAATTGCAAAAAATCCAAGATAAATTTTGTCCCAAATATATATGGTGAATCTATAATGACAGAATATCACACAAGGACATTCAAGAAAATCTATAATAGAGCTCTTATTGGTCACCAACGCATGGTCTATAGGTTATTCCCATATTCACTAGGATATTTTGTCTATAGCTAGTACCTTAAGTTACCTAGAGGAGGAATTACCACATAGCAAGATCTTGAAAATAAGTTTACTAATCAATTTAAGATATACACAAATCTTGCTATATTGTATCATAGTTTTTGTCTTGTAGGATAGAACCCAATGAACCCATTAGTATCTACAATACAAGGTTCCATATAAGACATAAAAAGGCTAATTGGACCATACCTTATGCATGAGTTAGTTGTGGTTCAAACATACTCCAACTCCTTAGATCTCTTAACTAACTTATTTCTGAGAAGATTACAAGAAGCTACTAGAGATAATTTTAGTAAAATATTAATGAATTGATCATCTTTTCCCAATATATGAATCCTAATGTAGGGAATCCTTCTAAAGAATTGCCATCACAAGGTCTACCTAGGATTCCAAACCTTATTCTTGTAATAAACAATGCTTTGAGAAAAAATACACCATTGATGAACCCCATCACTAGTGGTATAAATTCTTCTCAAAATTTGTCACCTTACCAATCAGTGAATCATCAAACACACAGGGAAGCTATGCTTACATTTCTAGGTTATTGGTAAGAAGTAAACATCATCAATGAGATGGGATAGTCAAGAGGGGCATTTTTCAAACAACCAAAAACACTTCTAGACTCAAAGACAAAATTCTCAAATGGCTTTTGAATTTGAAGCAAAGAAGAATACATTATCTCAGGTAACCAATGAACTTACCCACTTAAGAGTCAATCCTCCTCATGAAGGAAACAACTAAAACTAGGGTAATAGCCATAACTACAACCAGAATTAGGGTACTAGTCACAATTCAAGACAAAATTCTCAAGAACAACCAAAAACACTTCTAAACTCAAGACAAAATTTGAACAACCAAAAACACTTCTAGACTCAGACAAAATTCTCAATTGGATTTTGAATTTGAAGCAAAGAAGAATACATTATCTTAGGTAACCAATGAACTTACCTACTTAAGAGTCAATCCTCCTCATGAAGGAAACAACCAAAAATAGGGTAATAGCCATAACTACAACCATAATTAGGGTACTAGTCACAATTCAAGACAAAATTATCAAGAACAACCAAAAAAACTTCTAGACTCAAGAGAAAATTCTCAACTAGCTTTTGAATTTGAATCAAAGAAGAATACATTATCTCAGGTAACCAATGAACTTACCCACTTAAGATTCAATCCTCCTCATGAAGGAAATAACCAAAACTAGGGTAATAGCCATAAGTATAACCAAAATTAGGGTACTAGTCACAATAGCCAAGGTTTCTAGGGTAGAAATTTTAACTCACAAAGACAAAACAAACCTTGGAATAATAGACCAAAAAAATGTAGGATTCCCAAATCATCTAGAAAATGAAAATGTGGTAAAATCCTTAGATTCCAATGGTTGTAGGCCCTACGAAAACTTTGATCATACTAAGGATAATTGTCTAGAGATGTAGAGAGTATCCACAATCATATAAGGGAATACTCAAACATCTTCTGAAAATATGAATACAATGATGGTGGATTCTTATGCATTACTAAGTGAAGGAAGCTTGTGTAATCACTCAAAAGAAGAATTTACTTTCATGTTCAAAATGAGAATGAACTAGAAAACACCAATGCCTTTTCTTTCAACATAATAGAGACAATTATAACTTGAGAAGAAAAAGGGAGCAATTAATTGATGGAAGTCCACTTAGGTAAGGCCCTACTCCTCTAGATCCCCATGCTAACAATAACCCCATTTCTCCCAAGGGACCTTTCTAAAGTGGTTCTAGACATAGAAATTTCTAGATCTATAAAGATCCTAACCCTAATGAGGAAAAATACAATGCAATAGAAGATTTGAAGAAAATAAAAGCTAATATTTCTATTTATGACACACTTTAGAATTATCCCAACCAAAAAGATGCATTATTGAAATCCTTGGATAATCCTAAGAGGGAATATATCAACACGAGCCTCAAAAGGAAAAAGGACAATCCTTGAATTCTTTGGATGCAATGACCACAATATTCAAAGGTAAAACTAGAATTCCCCCATTCTTATTAAGTGTTCAGATGTCTGAGAAAAACCTGCATAATTGTTTGATTGACTCTAGAGCCCCATGTAATGTGATGCCATATTCCATATGCCAAAATTTGGGAATGTCCCCTAATCTTGATAATAGGGTTGTAGTATAGTTAGAAAAAAAAAATGTTAAAGTCATAAAAGAAATAAAAAATTTCCACATGCAACTAGCATTAGACCCTAGAGTTAGATATTCTCGAGATGTACAAATTTTTTCTTTGTAGAGAATGGACCAAATGCCTAAGAGGATGGTTCTCCACTAATTGTACCCAACTATGGTTGCCATGGAGAGGATTAAATAATCATATCAAAATTAATTTAGAACCTAAACTAAAGCACATGATTACCCAATACAATGCTCCTAACAAGGTAGCTTTCATAGAATTAGACTTAAGAGTATGCAAAATGAACAATTTCATGATGATGTCTTTAGCTATAGATGAATAAACAGATGATGATAGTCCTATCAAAGTATTGCAAGAATTTAAACCTTCTAATCTTATTTTTTAATAGGTTTTAGGTAAAATTTATGATAATATGATTAACCTTGGTAAATATGCAAACACTTCAGTACTTTTGTGGTGCAAGAGCACCTACACCTTATGAGAAAAATGTGATCTCTTGACAGTTGATGGGAAGTGTCAAGGGGTAGTGTAGGGTTTCTTTAGTTTATCTATGCTAAAATAAGGTCTTGTGAGACCATTCAATTTGTAATAAGTTGATTTTGAGTAATTTGGACTTTGGGGTCAGAAATTACAAAAGTGCAAATAAAGTTGTCAATAAAAGTTAAAAACTGCAGTTTTAAGGGAATAGGAAGGGATTAGTGTTTAAAAAGATAGTTGAGGGAGTTAGGCCATTGGTTTTTGAATTGAAGTTTATTTAAAGGCCTTGAGGAGGATCGAGTAGGTTGTTGAATTTTTATATACTGAAATCAATTCCATTGAACACAAAGTTTTTCTGCTAATTTATTGGTTTTCTGAGTTTATCTTATTTTTTACGGCCCATATAGACTTCATGATTCTTTGAATTCTTTTTTGAATCATAGTAGTATATGTTAAATTTTATTTCCATCCATTCTTAGAATCTAATATCTAGATTTTTGTGAGTTCTTCTAAATTCTCTAAGTCTGCCCTGATTTCACAGTTTCCACTATTGAAGGTCCTTTAAAATGCTACTTTCACCCATTCCACTTTATGTTTTCTTTGTTTCTCATGGAATGGGTCCCAAATAGTGTAAATTAAGTGTCCTGATGTTTTAGTGGGAAAAATAAAGCGATTAGTGTGGGTTGGAGTCAAACCTTGGGGCTGGAAAAGTTGTTTCTTTCATGAGAATGGAGGTGTCAAAATAGTGTTTTGAAAAATTAGTGAGGAAATTGTTTATTTGATGGATTTGTGAGTTTTTGAATGGAAAATGTAAGATGTTGGATGCATTGATTTTGTTTGAGAAGCTCGAGAGTTTGGTGTTTGAATAAAACCCTAGTATTTTGTAAGAAAATGAAGGGTTTGGTGGATCAACAGGTTAGTGTTCATAAACCTATGAATGAATCAAGGATTCTATTGTTTTGATAGACAATTTAAAATTTTCAAGAGATTTTTGGTGAAAACAAGGTGATTTGAAGGTACCCCTTTGGAAAATAGGGCTAATTTAGTAGCCTTTTAGGCAGGGCAGTCTATTGAATCTTGATGGTGGTACAAAGAAACTTCATGTGATCTTTTGGGATTTTGTTTTAGGATCTACTTTAAAGATTATTTGATGTTTGGTTGGCCATTGTACAACCTTTTCAAAAGGAAATCTCCATTTTGAAGGTTTTGAGGCTAGAAGCCTCATAGGTGTTTTAAGAGACATTGGGTGATTTTGTAATCAAAGGTTGATTTCATTGTTTGAGTCAGGTTATTTGGTGTTGGATAGTGAGTTTCTCCACCTTGTATTGCATCAAGTGGTATAATATCGAGGGATTAGGTCTCTTCAGAAAGAAGGTGAAGAGTTTGTGTGCAAGGAGGAGGTGTAATTGGAGGAATCAAAATGCCTCCTAAGGGAAGTGTTGTTGTTGACAAACAGGCTAAGAAAATAGAAGCCTTGGAGAGGGAAGTTTTTGTATTGAAGGCTAAGGGTAGGGCTCTCTTGGAAGAGAGTGAAACAAAGGAAGAATCCATTAGTGATGAGGAAGAGATGGATCCAAAAGATGTAAGGATGATGAATCTTTTGAAAGCTGTGAAGAAGGATGTACATGACAAGATGGATGTGCCTATGTATGGGGGAAAGCTAGATGGAGAAGAGCTCTTGGATTAGATAGGGGCTTTGGAGAACTATTTTGAAAGTGAAGAGGTAGGTGAAGAACTCAAGGTGAAGAAAGAAAAAACTAAGTTGAAGGGGCATGCCTTGTTGTGGTGGAATTTTGTGCAAGATGAGGGGGAGAAACATGGAAAGGCTAGGATCATTTCTTGGGAGAGAATGAAGAAAAAAATCAAGGGTAAGTTCCTTCCTAAAGATTATAATGTTCAATTGCTTAAAAGACTTCAAAATCTTAGGCAAAAGGATCTAGATGTGAAAGAATACACTGAGGAGTTTTATAGGTTAAGTATAAGGGATAAACATGAAGAAGATGAAGAAGAGAAGGTGTCTAGGTATCTCAATGGTCTAAGATATAATATTAAGATGAGATCAATGTGTTGGCACCAAAAGTAGTGGAGGAATGTTTTGAAATGGCTGTTAAAATTGAAGAAAAACTCAAGAGGAGACAAGAGAAGGAAAAAAGAAGAAGAGGCAGTAATTCTATGGGAAGAGGTACCTTTTCTACATCAAAATAGTCCAAAGAAGATCGAGGAGATGTTGGCAAAGGAAAAGAACAAGTGGCTAAGTCTAAAGGTGGAAGAACAAACTTTAGAGGTAGAGAACCAAATGATTTTTCAAGAAGATGTTACTAGTGGGGGAAGGTTGGTCACCCATTCTTCAAATGTCCTGCTAATTTTTGGGTTGCTACAAGTGGAATTGAGAGAAAAGGTGAAAAGAGGGTTCAACTTGTCCAAGAGGATGAAGAGGAAAGTGTTAGTTCATCAAACCTTGTTGCAAAACCTAAAAGTGGAGAAGCTTTAATGTTGTAAAGACAAATTTTAAAGGAATCCAAGGAGCAAGAACCATTGCAAAGGAGAATTCTCTTCAAGACCACCTGCAAAATCAAAGGAAAGGTATGCAAGTTAGTCATTGATTCATGCTCCATTGATAACATAGTTTTAAAAAAATGGTAGATAAGTTGAATCTAGTCAAAGTTCCTCATCAAACTCCTTATAAGGTGTCATGGATAAATGATAATCAGTCACTCTTAGTCAATGAGCAGGCTTTAGTGGAATTCCAAATTGGGGATTACATGGATAAAGTACTTTGTGATGTTTTCTAATGCAATGTTGTCATTTGTTGCTTGGGCGACCTTGGAAATTTGACAAACATGTTATATATGATGGATGGGAAAATACCTATAGGATTGAGCATGAGGGTAAACCATTCACTTTGTTTCCATTGCAAGAAGAGGATCGGGGGAAGACAATGGTAGCTAAGGTCATTATGATGGGTAAGGAGTATGTGTAGATGGAAGAAGTCAAAAGTGACCAGTTAGCAGTCATGACAAAGGTTGTAGAACAAAGGATAATGGTATTGAATGTTGAGGCTAAGAAGAGAAAAGGTGAACCCCTTGAGGAGGTGGAAAAAGAGTCTAAAAAGGTTGATGCATAGTTGTGGAAAAGGAATGATGAGAAGAAAGGGATGAATATTGATCTAGGAAAGGTCCAAGGTAAGTTGTTGATGGTAGAACAAGAGGAGTTTAGGAAAGTTGGTGGGTTTCTGGTTGAGACAATACTATGTCCTATAACAATTGCAAATGTGAAGGGATAGTCAAATAAGGGTAGTGAAAAGGCTCTAGAGATTGGAGATATAGTTGATGCTTAGGATTGATAATGATAGGATGTATAAGTTTGAAATTGAAAGAGGATGGTGGATATTGAATAGGAAGCATAAATTCAAGGACAAGTACAGAGTGGGAAAAGTGAAAGGTCAAGGATAGAGGTCTGAAGGAAGGTATGTTGTTTGGTTAAGGAAAAGGAAAGATGGAATCGGTTCTACATCAGTTACAAATGGAAGGAAAGTCAAGGAATGTTCAACCAAGTGCAGGGAGCCATACCAAAGTGGGCCATGAATTCAAGGATGGTAAGTATAATTCCAGTTCTCATAATTTTCTAGTCAATGTACCTTTTGTAGGTCACAAAGAAGGAGCATTTCAAGGTGGGATAGTTGCAGGTTGCTTTCCAAGAGACTTGGAAACTTTTTATGTTGGTGTGTATGGTGCAGGAGCACCTACACCTTATTTGAAAAATGTGATCTCTTGAAGGTTGATGGGAAGTGTCAAGGGGTAGTGTAGGGTGTATTTAGTTTATCTATGCTAAAATAATGTTTTTTGAGACCATTCAATTTGTAATAATTTTATTTGTAGTCATTTGGACTTTGGGGTCAAAAATTACAAAAGTGCAAATAAAGTTGTCAATAAAAGTTGCTAAAAATGTAGTTTTAAGGGAATTATAGGAAGGGATTAGTGTTTAAAAAGATAGTTGAGGGAGTTAGGCCATTGGTTTTTGAATTTAAAATTTATTTAATGGCCTCAAGGAGGCTCAAGCAAGTTGTTGAAGTTTTATATATTGAAATCAATTGCATTGAACACAACGTTTTTTTGCTAATTTATTGGTTTTATGAGTTTATCTTCTTCTATATGGCCCATATAGACATCATGATGCTTTGAATTATTTTGTGAATAAAATTATTATATGTTAACTTTCATTTCCATCCATTCTTAGAATATAATATCTAGATTTGTGTGAGTTCTAAATTCTCTGAGTTTGCCCTATTTTCACAGTTTCCACTGTTTAAGGTCCTTTAAAATGCTACTTTGACCCATTCCTCTTTTTTTTTTCTCTATTTCTCATGTAATGGGTCCCAAATAGTGTAAATTAAGTGTCTTGATTTTTTAGTGGGAAAAATAAAGCGAGTAGTGTGGATTGGAGTCAAACCCTAGGGCTGGAAAAGTTGTTTCTTTCATGAGAATGGAGGTGTCAAAATAGTGTTTTGACAAATCAGTGAGGGGATTGTCTATTTTATGGATTTGTGAGTTTGTGTAGGGAAAATTTAAAATGTTGGATGCATTGATTTGGTTTGAGAAGCGTGGGAGTTGGGTGTTTGAATAAAACCCTAGTATTTTGTAAGAAAATGGAGGGTTTGGTGGATCAACAACTTAGTGGTCATAAACCTGAGAATGAATCAAGGATTATGTGGTTTTGATAGAAAACTTAACTCTATCAAGATAGTTTTTCTTAAAACAAGGTGATTTGAAGGTACTTTCCTTTGGAAAATAGGGCTAATTTAGTAGCCTTTTGGGCAGGGCAGTCTATTGAGTCTTAATGGTGGTACAAAGGAACTTGGTGTGATCTTTTGGGATTTTTTTTAGGATCTTTGTTAAAGCTTATTGATATTTGGTTGGCCATTGTATGATATTTTCAAAGGAAATCTCCATTTTGAGGGTTTTGAGGCTAGAAGCTCATAGGTGTTTTAAGAGAAATTGGGTGATTTTGTAATCAAATGTTGATTTCATTGTTTGATTTAGGTTATTTGGTGTTGGATAGTGAGTTTCTCCACCTTGTATTGCATCATTTTGTTGTGAGAATGGTTTCGAGTTCATAATAAAGATCATTCTAAATTTTCATGCCTTGCTTGCCAAGATGCATTGGCAAGAGTGAAGTTGATACATTATCAAAAGAAAGAAGAGATTGACATAGATGAAGTTGTTATGTTAGATGATTAGACATAAAAGGATTAAAATTCCAACACTTATGACCATCAGATGTCAGAGGATGGATAGAGTAATGATGAAGATACCTCCAACTTTCCCTCAAAGGTACCTATGATGGAGTAAATCCCTCTACCTACAAAAGAAAGTTTAGATGAGTTTGAAGATAAAATAGTGATAAATTCCTATACTCACACTCAAGGAGATACTCTTATAAGGAAGGAAGAGCCACAACCAAGGTCTTGGAAGAGAAAACAATGTGGAAACTTACATTCAATCAATCTAAGTGTAAACAAGGAAATGGTGTTGGGGTTGAGTTGATCCATCCATAAGGGAATTCATTTCTAGGTGCTTTTAGGTTGTATTTTACTTGTAGAAACAATGAAATAGAGTATGAAGCGGTGATTAGAGGATTATTGTTGTCTCGTCAAAAGAAAGAAAGAAAATTATTTGTAGAAGGATATTCCAAATTGGTTGTTAAACAAGTCAGAAGTCAGTAATATTGTCATGAAAAAAGGTTATCCACTTACAAGAATAGATTATGGGATTTGATTGAAGACTTTGAAGCCTTCAATATAAAGTCTATTCCCAGAAGAAAGAACTACATTGCAAATGCACTTGTTGTCTCAACCAACTCTACAACCAATGACTGGATCTTGTCTAAAGATATTTTTGTAGAGATAGTGCCCACACCATCTGTTCTAGATAATATTACCAACTTTCAAGTGTTTGAGGATGATCAACATATCCCTCAAATTCATGATTAATTCTAGAATCTTTGATGCTTAAATCACTAAAAAATATATTAAGGATCCATTCGAAATGGTCAAGGATGGAGTTATCAATTAAAGACCAATAACATTCCTAAGGGGTTGGTTGCTTTAGAAAGGATATTTGACCATGATAATACAATGAGAACTCAAAAAAGCTACCTCTGATTTAGATGGCTCGGTAAGTGTGACTCTCATATTCTAGGAGACATTGATGATAAGAGAGATGTTTTATTGGTCACGTCTACACTACCAAGAAAATAAATGGTATAGTAAAGGATTTAAAATTGATTAGGTGGAAAATAGTGTATATCAAAGGGAAATGAATCAAGATAATGAACCACTAAGTTTTTCCACCCAAAACATCACAAAACATGCAAATAAAAATTAGAAACAATTCCTAATTGTTATAGCAACTATGAGGGGAGTTTTGAGAGCTTAAAATGGTGTGTACCTTGATGCAAGAATCTTTTTTTTAGGGAACATAGGACTCATTCGCCTTTAGTGGTGAATGGGTCCATGTTAGGATTTTTGAAACTAAGATCTAGGTTATTTTCTTCAATTTTTGCAATCTCAGATCCTTGATTGCTAGCTCCTGAAAACCCATAATAAATTTTGTAGCTTCAATTATTTTTTCTTGTACTATAAAGGTCAATCTTGCAACTTGACAACTTTGACAATTTTTCTTTAAACTTCTCCACTTAATCTTCAACCTATAAATCTACCAAAAAACACTCAAGAGGAGAAAAAATTGTTTATTTTTAGTGAATAGGGATTTTCCTAAGTAAAACCTTGTTTAGGTAATTAAACCAAATGATGAAATAAGGAAATTGAAGCATGAAACATGAAATATGTAATTGATGGTACCTTGGATGTTTTCGTGGAAGATAAATATGCAATCCAACATGTAGTGGCCATGAATAATTTAGATCTTGATCCTTGAATAAGATGTATAACAATGCTTGCAAGTAGATCTTCAATTATACATCCACTATCTTAGCTCAACAACATGCATGAATGCATTAAACCCTTAACATGATGAAATGATCTTGAATTGATGCAATAAAAACTTGATAATCTACCTTGAAATTCCTTTGAAAATGCTCTTGAGTTTCTATATAATGATCTTGTAAAGTATTAGGATGCTTTCTCAAAGTTGCTAGCTCTTGTTAGGAGAAATAATGTTAATTAATCCCATATTTATACTAAATCAAGAGATTAACCCCAAAATTCAAATAATTAAAGCTGACACCATTTTGGAAATAAATATTATTAAAATCTTGCCAAAATCAAATTCAAAAAGGGAGCCCTCATTAAGGGAGGACCCATTTGCCACCTAGGGTGAATGGGTCTTAGCACTGTTTTCTACGACCTTGCCTTTAGGGAATAAAAGTACATCAAAAAACCATGTAGAATCTACAAAGAAAGGGGGGTCCTATAGAGGGAGGACCCATTCATCACCTAGGTTGAATGGGTCCTAGCACCAATTTCTATGACCTCAAATTTTTTGGATTAAATTTTATGTAATTTGAGTTATGGGTTTTAGGATGGATCTTCGGAAGGTGTCACAAATAAGGCTTAAATTTGAATTAAATGGGATAATTAACTCTTATTAACCAAAATTAATTAAGGAGACCCTAGATAAATGTGAAAGTGTGTTACAACACTTTACAACACTTAAAAGAGGGTACAAATTAAGTACATTTTATTAAAAAGGGGGGCCCAAGATCAATGTAAATGTGTTAGAACACATTACAACATTAAACCTAGGCCAAATTAGGTTAACTCAATGATAATTATTCCAAAATCAAGTAAGGAAAAGGGATACTTTTTCCATTACTAAAAAAATATTATAGAGAGGTGTTTCTGAGAGTTACAAAGAATTTAAAACCTATGATACCTTAGTGATTACCCATACCAATCCTCTAAGGAAGGAAACTAAGCCCTTTAGATAAAGGTAACATATTTTTAATGATTTACTTGAGCCCATGATTCATAAAGAAGTTCAAAATCTATTGAGTGCCAAAATTATTTACCCAATAAGACATTCAACTTGGGTTATAAATTGGTACTTGTGAAGAAGAAAAATGGAGAAATTTGACTATGTGTTGATTTCAAAAACCTAAATTGAGCATTTGAAAAGGATAACTATCCACTTCCCTCACTAGATGAAGTCTTGCAAGTAGTATTTAATAAATCTTAGATGATTTCATTCCTATATAGGTACTCTAGTTACAATCAAGTGATGGTCTGATATGAAGATAGATTAAAGAGAACTTTCATCATTAAGTGGGGAACTTTTTCTTATCAAAGAACTCCTTTCAGCCTCATTAATGCTAGAGATACCTTTTAGAGGGTAATGACCATAGCTTTAAAATAAATAATTAGGAAATGTATCATCATATACATGGATGCTATCACTATATTCTCTATGGATAGAGCTGACCACATAAGTGAGTTATGTAAGATCCTCCAATGATGCAAAGAATCATGTATTTCACTAAACCCAAAGAAGTGCATTTTTTGAGTTACTAAAGGAAAGCTCCTAGGTCATATAATTTTTGAGAAAGGTATTTCTATAGAACCTAATATAATTGAATCCATTTTGAAGTTACCATTGACCAATAGTAAAAAAGAATTGAAATATTTCTTTGAAAAGATTAATTTTGCTAGAAAGTTCATCAATGGATTTTAGAAATCATGCGTCCTATAAATGACATACTGAACAAGGATGCAAAGATTGAATTGAATTCATAATCAAATAAATATTTCAAATAAATCAAGGAAATCATAACTAGTGCACCTGTGTTAGCTAGTCCAAATTATACTGTCATTTAATATCTACACTTTCACTTTAGAACATTCATGTGTTGGTGTCTTAACTCAAATGGGAGAGGATGGTGATGAAAGGCCAATAGCCTTCATGACATCTCCATTCAAAAATGAGGATATTAGGTATCCAACCTAGATAAACAATATTTTACTCTTGTAAAGGTTGTGAATAAATTCATACATTATATCCTAAGGAGCAAAGTGATAGCTATAGTCCTAGATGCCATTGTTAAGTCTATGCTAATGCAAAATGAACTCAGAGAATGAAGGGGAAAATGAATGGATATTATATAGGATATTGACATTGAGATCCAACCAATGAAGCTAGTGAGAAGTCAAGGAATCTCTAACACCCTAGCTAGAGCTAATATGTAATTCCCCGTCATGAAAATCTAAAGGACAACACGTTAAAACACTAAAAACGATGGAACAATTTTTTTTTTGACGTGCAACATATTAAGGATTGTAGATTTTACAATAACTTTCATTCTAAACCTAATTTCTCTAAGGTTCCATGACTATGCTACAAGAATCCCATTATTTAAACTAACATGAATAAATCATCCCTATCAAGAATTTATATCGTTTCTTTAATTTTAAAGGTATTTGAATTATATAATATAAAGAATTTATATTGTTCTTATAATATATTAATAGTAAATACAATACCTTGAAATTATTGGAAATACAATAACGTCTATAGTTTATATTAAGTAAATTCCTTATTTATTGAAATTGGTTAGATGTCATTGTTGGGTGTGTTTACACACAACACTGAAATGTATATTTATATTTCATCAACTAGTGATGTAAAATTCGTATTATAAACTCAATACACTTCAGTTTATGTTAATCTATATAGTTCGTCTATTAGAAATTTTAAATTCAAAGAAGATTGATTTATGGTAAAAGTTGGTTGTGTATACATTTGTAACATTAGTGATGTATGTTTCATTTCCTTAAAGTCTAGGAAAGTGAAAATCACATTGACAAGTTTATTAATCTCTAAACTATGTTACTCAATCGTGATGTTTATTTATTTGGGGGTATAGCTTTGTATATTTATTTGTTGAAGTTATGAAACTTTGAGAACTAAGGTGTAATTCTGGTTGGAAATGTAAACCTTTGTGGATTCGAACTTTACATTTGATAGCTACCCCTAGACATTCATGTTGAGTCATGTTATAGAAAGAGTGGCTTGCGGTAGAGGCCAAAATATGGAAGTGATTGTCTAGGTAACCTATTGTAGGTGTGATAATTCAGTGAAAACCTAACTAATGTATTAGGGGTTGGGTAGTTGTAAATACTAAATCACATAATGTTTTCCTTGCCTACTTTCTTAATGCTTGTTTAGGTTGAGAAAAGGCTGAGAAGGCCTGGAATGGCAAGTTGTCATCTTGTCCTCTTGAAAGATGAACTGACTCCACATTAGTCTGCATAGGGGTCGGGAATCAGTAGAGGCTACTAGGGTAACTCTTGGAGAGGGCTGGTAGTCTAGGAAGATTCACCATGGTAACCTATCCCGATGGTGTGATGGCACTCTTAGTCTATATCATGATGGTGTTTCCTTGTGTTCTGATTTCAATTTAATGTAACTTGATACTGAGATTTTATCCGTTTTGATTTGTAAACATTATGTTGTAATGTGAATTGTAAACCTCGTAAATGTAATGTTCTGTCTTCTTTGTTTGTGGACCTGTCAATTATCTCCTAGCACAGAGGGAGTGGACCTTCGGGTTTCATGTGGTCGGGAGGAAACCATGCTCTATCTTCCTTATATTTTCATGCAGATGATCCTATGCTTGCAGCAGGTTCTAGTTACTTCTTTGTTCATGACTGATGATGTAGAGCTTGTTCATGGATATTAGTGTCAGATGTTAAATGAACACTATCTGTTTTGTAAATATATCTCTTGTATAAGAGTGTACTGATTGTACCATCTTTTGATGTATAGAGATTCTTTGAAATCTCACCGATTGTAATTTGGACATTTGGATATTTGATTTTATTAAGTTTTGTAAACTGGATCTTACATGAAATTAAATTTGTACTTATGTTATGTTAATGTGTTGAGTTTATTTGTTAAGTTTGTGTAACTACGTCTTGGGAACTTTATAACAGTTGTGTAATCTATTATCCTTTTTTTAAAAAAATTATTCAATTAACTTTACTCTTTACACTTTGTTATAATAGTAACCAAGGCGGGGCATTACAAAATGATTGTTTTGATGAACAACTAACTACTATTCCAATGTTCTAAGTTGAATGCAAATACAGGGACCAAGCCTCCCAAAGGGAGGGGAAGTATCACTCAGGAGAAGTGATTGTTCGGGTAACCCTTAATGAATCCTAACTGAGCTTTTTCACACAGACACATATATATTTGTCTAGTTGAGTCATAGTTCTGGAAACTGGTAAGTCAACCCTTAATTTTTGGTTATCTTTGACTTAATAGGATTATGATTTGTTGTGATTTTATTTTTTGTGGTATTGTTGAGTTTCCTTTGTATATGTGAGTTCTTTCTTATATTTTCTTTATTCAATTGATGAGATATACATGTACATGTTGACGAGAAACCCATACACGTGAGTTAATACATACATGAGTATATGTAGATAGACATACCTACGCATTCTCATGAACAAATTTCTCATGGGCATGAGAGTATCGAGTGGATAATGAGACATGTATATATACCTATCAATAAGTTTGTAAATATATACTATTGATTGTATAAGAAAAATGTGTATATGGGATATATGCATATATACAAAGATACACAAATATTGAGTATATCGATATATGTGTATATACGTATATATGTATGTAGGTGTATACATATAGCTTCAATTATAAAATGATAACATAGATATATGCATTCAAAATACCAAATGATATATATTTATTATTGTATGAGTTGATGACTATATATATATATGTATGGATATCATACATATATATATAGATACACACACACACACACACATATATATATTATTGATAAGTGATATGTTTACATAAATCATTTTTTGTAAATAAAGCGTTGTTGTTATAAGTAACAAAGTGCATACTATATGAAATATAGTGTGTAATACATAAAAATGATAATGTTGCAATAATGCATGCTTTAATGGTAGCACAACAATCATTCAATATGCATTGAAAATCTTGCAAATACTATGAAATATATAAAATACTAAGTCAAGAGTTAATAGAAGATATTTGAAGAGCATTTAAATGATAACTTGGTCTTAGAACAACAAACTCCAAAATCATGATAGAAGGTTTTAGGTGGTGCCAAAATATGAAAATTGCATTGCAAATAGAAGTCTAAACTATAAGCTCTATCCAATGATGGAAGACAAAGTAAAACATAGAACAAGTCAAATATAAGATTGCATATTATGAGTTGACTTATTTGATCTTTCACCTTGAATTTTTGGAATGCATTCTTATTGTCTCTATTTTAATTGATCTACTGGTTTTCTTTGATGAGTATTGATTTTAAAATGTTGCCACCCATTGAGTTTAGTTGTTGAGTCGATCTTATAATTGAGAGGTGTCATTTAATATAGCTTATTTTTAGGTATCTAAGTCTCATATTTTTGTATAAATAGGGGAGAGGATTACCTCATTTGGATGCATTATTCACTTGTAATTTTTTTCTTTTTATTTGAGTTATTCTTGTTTAAGCTGAGAGTTTTTTGTGAGGAGAGTTAAGAGAGTTATTGTGAGAACTTCTATGTGTGGTTCTAGAGAATTACTGAAGACTCCATGAGTGGATTGAGCTTGGAAGTTAGTTTACTTGATTTGGGATTAGTGTTTTACACACATCTTATTTTGCACTCTTATACTTTATATGTTTTTGAAAAGATTGAGTGTTTTTGTTGTCTTGAGTTTAATAAAAAATTTGCCTTGATTTGCTAGATTAGGTAAAGATCATGTTTTGAAAGAATCTTATTAGCTTATGAACCTTGCTTGATTGTTTGTACATACTCCATATTAAGGAGTGATTGTGTTCATTAGTATTATATACTAGGGAAAGATGAAGCTTAGAATAGCTTATGAAGTATTGGTTTTCAATTATTTGTGTAATCGAAACTATAGAGAGTTCATTGATTACCTTGGAATTGGATTATCCAATGAAGGAAGTAGCTTGTGTACTATGTTTACTTAGTAGGAATGTTATTGACATAGGCTATTCCTGGGGTTAAAGATTACCTTAAGAAGGGAATTTCCTATGCATAATTTATTACGAAGGAAATAGGTTGTTCCTGGGGTTAATGATTACCTTAAGAAGGGAATTTCTTATGCATAGTACATATGAATGGTCATTAACCAAATCTAGCTAGGATAGTGGGTGAAGAGATGAATCTTTTATATGAAACTTTTTCCAAAGTAGTGTAAGTAGCCATTGTTTACACTGTTAGTTCACTATGATCCACTATAAAAATTCTATTATGATATTTCCATACTCATAGTTGTAGCCACCATATGATTAGGTTCTAGTTTGTAAGACACAACACTAAGATCAGGAAGCCTAGATTTGTTATGGGGTTTTCTAACCAATCTCTTCATCGAAGAGTAGGGCCATCTTTCCATATGTGGAAGATATATGGGGGACTACATTTAAGTCAATGGTTGGCGAAAAATTGCTTAAGTGATGCTTCTCCTCATCAGTTGGTGGTCGAGATTTGTAGGGGATATCTTGGACAATTTGATACTATTGGTACTAATAAAGCTCAAAAGAGCTATGTATTTTTTCTTATATCCATTTATGTGGAAGTTATAATGAGAGAAATGGTATCTTGAAATTTTATATATGGCAATGCTTTGGAAGAATTGTAACATTCAATTATAATGAAAATGGAATTTTTGGAATATGTGTTATTTCAGATGTCCATATAGTCTTGAATTACAATAAAAAAAATTATTGTTGTGAGTTTTGAACATTAATTATTTACACCAGGTTAAAATATAGTGAATTTTACATTCGTTGAACAATTGACATGTTATAGTTTCAAGGCACATGGTTTTATCTTACCACTTGGTTATATTTGTGTGAGCTTGAGTATATATAAACAAGCACATTTTTAGTGGTTAAGGTTAGTTAGATTAGTGGATTATCATCGTATTGAGTCTTCTTCTGAGGAGTACATATGTGAAGTGTGGCATGTGATGTTTAGATTCATACTTGGACACATGGAGGATGCATTCTGAGAGGCTTGATGTTTCAAAAGTGTTCATGGTAACTCTGTAAGTGAATATAATGTTTTGTTGTTGAATAATACATGTAGTATGGATGCTTTTGAATAATCAAGACTAATCATAATAGATTGAGGCATTTTCCTAGTCAAAAGGATTTGAATAATTAGCAAAAAGTGGATAATTTTTTTTAAATATATGAATTTGATATTGAATATGTTAAATGAAAAAAATTTGTTGTTGTTGATGCATTATATAGAAGGAAAACTTTATGTTCAATATGTCACATCTTTGTTGATTGGATGACATAAAGCATAGAAAAATATTCTAAGAAAGTTTTGGAAGGGAAGTTGTTGGATGATAGGTACATAATATGTAACAAAACAATTATGCACAAGGAAATAATCAAATTGGTGATAAAATTTAGGATGAAAGGAAATATTTTGAGACTATTTCATGATATTCCCTTATCCTAGATATTTTAAGACCTATAAGAAAATTAGGAAACAATTTACATGGATGGGAATCAAGGATGATGTATTTATTCATATAAAATAATATATTGTTTTTCAAGGAAAAAATACAACATTTTGAATAGGTCTTTTGTAAATATTACCTATTATAGAGCATAAGTGAGTTTTTTAATGGATTTCATCACTAGACTTCCTAAATCCTAGAGTAATGAATGGATATATGTTCTTGCAGATCTATATTGAAAAAGGATGTATATTTATTTGGTATTTCTTTAGAATTTAAGGAACCATGAGTTACTAATTTATTCTTTCATGAAGTCTTGAAGCCCCATAAACTACCCAAGAGTTTTGTCAATGATAGAGTTGGTCATTTTTTGATTTTGTTTTAGAAATTGATATTTCCTTGGGAGAGAACCAAGATCACACACAATACGAGCTACCACCCAAAAACATATGAAAACATATAGATTATAACCAAATTTGTGGAAGGTTAATTAAGAGATTACATTTTTACCAAAAAAGGATATGGATTAATTAGCTCTATCAAGAAAAGCACTATTATAACACCACTTACATATACCAATTAAGATGATCTTGTTCATGGATTTAATATATATGACTTGCCCAGAGCATAATGGACCTCCTATTGGATAATAGGGTATTGAGAGAGTGATTTAGTTAAATATATATAACACATTATTACATCACTCAATACCATTTTTCAATAGGATTAGAATCAATAAAATATGTATGTAAACTACCATAGGATCAAGACAATATTTGAGGTTGGAAACATGGTGTTTGTGACATTACAACAATACAAACAATATTATTTGAAGTCAATTGGGTCTAAAATTCTTAAGCCTCATTTTTATGGTCATTACAAAATCTTGAGAAGGATTGGTGAAGTTTCCTATAAGTTAGAGTTGCTAGAGGGAAGTAGGATTCACAATTTATTTCTTATGTCTTTTCTCAAATGAGCACTTAGAAAACATATTTCACTTTCAAATGAGTTTCATTTAATTGATGAATAAGGTTAGTTTATTTTGATTCTTGAAGAAACTATAGATGTTAGGGAAAATAAATTAAGAAATAGAAGAACTAAGAAGGATTTATTTTCATGAAAATATCTTCTTGTAGAAGATGCAACATGGGAAGGAACTCAAATATTGGAGCATCTAAATCTACAATTGCTTGAGGAAAATAAATTTTGAGAGGGTAAAACCATTCATGTACAATTTTAAATTAATTTAAGCCTTCAGATATTAGATATATTCTTTGTATCTTATGTTTCCCTTGGTCCTATTTTTCGATTTGTATGTTTAATTTTGAGTATGTCTTTCCTTCCAACTCTAATTTTCCTTTCTTTTTGTTTGAGTTTCAATCTTCTCCATCTTATCATTCCTTACATTCTTCCACCACTCTTTCTTTTATATTTTTCAAACTTTCAAACTTTTCTTTACTAGGGCGCTCATTGCTTAACCCTTAATTCTCGAACACATGGTTTGATTTTTTAGTATTTCCAATATACCCTAGTATTTTTTCCTTTGGTTATGCTCTCTTTCCAACTCTATAGGACATATCATAATATCATTAATGGTTGATTTTGGTTTCATAACTTTTATGGGTAGGATATTTCCTACCTGTAATCATTGTACAAATTGGAAGATGTAGATTCACATTGTGGTTGACCTTTTATTGTTGTGATTGATGTAAATGGGTGAAAATGTTCATTTGGGGATAATTACATATTTATTACAAAAACCGATATCTTGAAAATGATAGAGCACTTGATTTTGACTTAAGACTAGAGAACAAAAACCCTTTGATTTTAAAATATAAAGAACAAAACCCATTTGGCTAGAGAGTAATATCATTGAAAGGTGCAATTGGAGCTTCACTGATTGTGAATTTCAATCATATTCTATTGGTTTAATTTGGTGTTTCCATGGTATGAACATGAAATTTTAGTGTTATTGTAATTGTTGATGTTGCAAACTATTTGAATATAATTTAGTTTTTATTTGTAATAAGAGAATAATCAAGAGTTTTATCTATTATTTGTAATTTTCTCATTAAAATGTGATGATAATAATAAAGTATGAATAGTGAATTAAATTTAAATTATTTAAGATTTGATCTAAATATTAGAATTCAATGTTAAATAATAGATATTTGTAGAAGGTTAAAAATTAGGTTTACATAAGTGTTTTGATTGAGGCATTACATCATTTATAAATCCTAATCAAATGACACCCATACCATTAGCACCATAATTCCCTTATGTTAAGTTGCCTCTAAATCACAAATTGGTTTTGAATCTTTATTTGCATGTACACCTTGAGTTGTTATAAAGGACATCTTTGGATATGTAAGACTAGTAAAACAATTTCAACTCAACTAAACATGAAAATAGGAAAGAACATTGTAATATTAGAACATAGAGAGATACAATAAAGTTAACTTGGACAAGAGAGGACAAAGAAACAAGTAAAATTATGTTTAAGAAACCACATGAATGAGAAACATCAAATATTTAAAAGTTGGGTTCATGATCTTTTTTAAATGTATATGGAGGTTTTATATTTTATAAAAGACCCATATGATATAATGACTTCACTAAAATAGAAATTTGAAGATGATTATTAAAATATTTAATAAATTAAAAATAATAGAAATTGTTAATGATGTGGAGAGCCCTAAGAATAAGATGTCCAAACCTATAGGTATGGTTTTCATCACACTAATACCCATGTAGTGTAGAGGCATGTCCCAATGGTATAGAAGTCTGTAATCTTTAGATTTTGTGGGATCCTCCTTATTATGGTCCTCCTTTTCTTGCCAGTCAATGTTGGTAGTTTCAAGATTCCCCACTCTTTTCATGTGTTTTCTTAACTTCTATATAGATTTTTCAAGGTTCCATTTTTCCTATATTTTTGATACTTTAATACTAAACATATTGCACTCTTCATTCTAATAAATACAAAAATCAAGTACAACTAGCATGATGCATTCAAGACTAGGGGGTCTTATTAGACTACCCAATCTTGCAAGCTTAACATCTCATCCAACTCACATTCTTGCACATGTATCAATGACAACATATATTTTGTAAAAAATATGAAATATATCTTTATTATCACTTTCATATGTACTTAAATACAACAAAATTCTTCAAGAGAAACTACATATAGTGAGGATTTCCACATGAAATAAAATTCAGAAATTTTGCAAGGGTATCTAGGCACTTCATGCCTTCAAATCTTCAAGGTCTCTTTCCTTCAAATTCCTCAGCTTCACTCCTCTTTGTAAATCTTATTTTTCTCCTCATTATGCAGCTCTCATGGATACCTTGAACATCTGAAAAATCCTTTTTGTCTTCTTCTATTTCTCCTCTCTTCACAAGCTGATTTTCTACACTCTTTCTTGTGCAACTCTAAAGAGCAACCTCCAAGTTATTTCTCCAACCTTTTTGTTGTTGATTTATTCCTCTTAACACCATTAAAGGTTGTATTTAAAGAGGGTTTGAACTATGTGAAAACCCAAAAATTGGCTTCCAAATCTGATCTTTGATTGACCCTTAAAATTCTTGCAAAAAATGAAATAAAACATAGTTTGTTGCTCCCAAATGTGCCATTAAGAGTTGTTGAACCACATTCAATGTATTTATATTGTATATTCCTTTGGAAAATGAATTAAATCAATAACCAAGTCATGCTCATTCACCCCAAATTGGAAATTGAAGTCATTTATTTGTTTTCCAAAAATTACTAGTTTTTCTCCATTTTAGGAACCAAAACTGAAAGAATAAGACCAAAATGAAATGCCAAGAGTCACTTGTCTTATGCACACTTCCTTAGGGATCCAAGTTGAGAGAATTAATTAATTTTAATTAATCCTCCTATTACCTATTTTTTCTACTAGCCCAAACTAGTAGTGTTGTTTATATTTTACAAGTAAAAAGAAGGTACCATTTAACTTTGCTATGTCACATTCATGTGCATAAAGAAATATAAAAAGACTACAACACTGTATTGCCTCATGCAGATGCATATAACATAGGAAAAGTGCACAATCTTCCCAAAAATGTAGTCTTTATTGATAATGATAAGTGTATAGTGTTCTTCACAAGTCGAGGGACTGACTATTTTAAGGCATATATAGAAAAAAAATACATATACAAATAAAGAAAAAATGTGCATAAAGAGAATGGGGACCCATCATTGCCCAAATGATGAATTCCAATTGCTTGGTCCTGCATCATTCTCAGTCCCTCCCACTTGTCTTGCTCCCAATTGACGCTCTCCTTGCTGCTCCTAGTTTCCTTGCATCTGTGAGAAGAGTGTTGTTATTGAAATGAAGGATCACCAGTCAAAATATTTTGAAAAAATCCATAAACATATAATCTGATCCTTATAAACATTAAAATAGCTAGCATATCATAGATATCCAAGAAAAAAAAAGAGTTATCAAACACATCTGTACCATATGCTCTATTTTATCTAACATGTTTTCTCCTTGTGCAGATATAGGACAAATCTTTGTTACTATTTTGATTCATCTTATTACACCATGTGGAGTAAAATGTGGCTCCCATGAGGGTTGATCCCAGCATGTTTCCCTCTTGTGTTTCAAGAGGGATAGGAAATTGAGAAACTTGATCAAATTAGTGATAAACCTATTCTTGATGCATTAAATCAATATGGAATCATACCAGTTGATCAACTTTCATTATCAAATTCAAAAAATGCAATAAAACTGTGTGAATTTTCAAGAAAGATTACTCTTCACCATTTCACAATGAACCAAATAGTAGGCTGCCATCATGTTAATCAAAGGGGTAATCATTTCTTCTTGGAAATATTATTCTTCTAGATATGTCTTTCCATCTTCTTAAGTGGATCCAAAGTCAAGTTAAACAGTTATATGAGTTGTAATTTCATTATCACCATTTTCAAGGGTCAATAAAGAAGGAAATAAGAACAAGGACAACAATTATTCAAAGATGAAAACAGTTTCTCTTCCCAAGAAACTGATGATTTATGTGGTAATGGTGAAAATACACAATAGACTTGGCAGATGGAACTGAATAAACCAATGTTGGTACAATAGAAATTTTCATGTGTAGAGTTTGATTCCTTTGGCAGGAGAAACATGAAGACTGAAGCACAGATGCATCAAGTTCAATTATGGATAATCACATAGTATAGGAGATACCAAGTCCTATCTGGACTTGTCATGAGATAATTGGAGCATCTACAGAGGTTTTCAAGAGCATGTATGATAGACCAAGAGAGTATAAAGGTCACATATTGAATGGAAGACATCCTCAAAAGAATGATGATAGTGGCAATGATAGAGGTATAAGGATTCAATCTAGATTTCCATCATGCTATGAGAAGCAGTGCAAAAGTGAAAAAGAAGTCCAGGAAAAGTAGCAAAAGGATTGTAAATGGTATGAAATATCCATGAAATCATGAGTTATAACTATGGGCATATTACTAAGTATGTAGTCCTCTAAGTAGTGGAGTGCATTGGGAATGAAAGATCTTGCTAGTATCATAAGTACTTCATCATGAAATGAATAGGGAAGATTACAAAACCATCAAGAAAGGTGTAGTGAGTCAAGAATAGTGAACAAGAATAGTTAGGCACTCAATAAAGAACAAACCAGATGTAGCTATTCTTTTCAAATATCAAAAGTATGAGGAATCCATACAACACCAAAAAGAAAGTCATATAATTCTCATGACCTATGAAGACAACTATATACATCAAGAAAGGAAGATAGTCATGAGAGCAAGAATGAAGAACAAATTGTATTCATGATTGATTTCTTGCATTCCAATGGAGTAGCCATCTACATTAAGAACAATCACATTAATCTTAATGCATGAAGGGCATGATCATGACAGTTGGCAAAGATAGAGTGATCATTTGAGATTTTAGTAACATGAATTCTTATCTTTATAAATTTGAAAGTGTTGGAAAGAGATATCAAGATCATGAGTGTAGAGCTAGAAGACTATATCAAAGAAACATAGTCATTTAAATAAGCAACTATGATGATCTATTGCTTTGTTTATGTAGAACTCCTAGTTCTAGCTTCACAGACAATGCATACAAACATAGTGTTTCCAGGTGGGAATTCAAGAAGCACAGGGTGAGAAAGATAGTTTCATAAAAGCATCATATCATGGATAGATGAAAGAGTATCATGAACAAAAGCATGCATCTTTGAATCAATAGTTCTCACAAAAGAATGGAGATAGACATCGGTACCATGTTTTTCAAGAATTGTCTTATAATTAGCAAACAAAGTAAGGATAGCATTTAGAACATGCTTAAAAATAAACAAGTTTCAATAGCACAAAAAGCACATTCTATATTATGTATTTGACGACCCAAGACCATTTGTAATTGTATCATGTGAATACCCATGTTCTTTGTATGTCAAAAGAAAATTTCAAATTAAAAGGTTATGCTACAATGATCTAGTATAATGCAAAAGCATTGAGCAAAGGTGGAAAACTTCATATACCAAGACAAAGAGAGATCACAATAAAATGGTCTTTTGGTAGAGGAATGGTTTGTTAACAATGATATTCATAACATAAAGCATCATGACTTGGGAGGGACTACACATTTCCAATAGTCTGTCTTGTAACAAAAAATTGTTCCTTTTTTTACCATTCTTTGGTTATGCTAATCAGGGTATTGCAAGTGTTAAGAATTATAACAAGAATATGTATAAGGGGTTAAAAATTTGTATACAAATCTAGAACAATTCAGTTTCTTCAATCCATGAAGGTCTTTGACATGTTGGATCCAAAAGGAAAATTTACTTGTAAGGATAAAAGAGCAAATTGTTTTGGGGTTCTAAACCCTCAAAAGAATTACCAAGAACTGGTTTTTTGCTTGTGTTAAGTATGAGAAAGGAAGCCATGGATGAGATAGTGGCCCCAGAACACAAAAATATCATTTTATTTGTTAAACCTTCATTCCTATTGGAGAAACAATGATATACAAGAGGTGCAGAGTATTGAAACAATAGAATGCAAAGGGATGCAAACCCTCAAGTTAGGGTTTCTACATAGAAATAAGTCTTGCTATTGTTAAATGAAAAGAAATCCATCAATACTAATAGTGTAGACCCATTGAGGCTGAGCCACATATGGGGATATTTCTCCATTTTTTCTTCATACAATGCATAGTGGAGTTACCATGACCTATTTCAAAAAGAGGAAAAACCCAACACTACAAATGGAGGCTCAAAAGAGAAGCATTTTACTCACAAAAGTAGATAAAATAATTTTCAAAAGTATCAAACTGACCAGGATTTCAAATATAGTGAGCCTGTAGCTTGATGGTGAGGTCAGGCCTTTATTTTTTATGCTTTACATGAAATAGTAAGTTAAAAGCTTGGGTTTCAAACCCTCTTTTTGAAAGTTCAAATGAAAATACAAGATACACAAAAATAAGCAAGCCTGAACAGGTTCGAGCAAGGTGGGAAGGCACCCAAAGATGCAAGGATGGCCACGGCCATCAAGATTTAGATGGCCATCACAAACCTAGAAAATGAGAAGAGATTGCAAACACAGTTGAATGTTCATAGCCACTACCTGAGAAAGGGAAATACTCAAGTTTATGCCATGAGAAAACATTCTAAAAAAAGAGAGAATGCGAGAAGTTGTGGCTTCCATAAAAAATACATAGAGATTCATCTATTTTCTTCCACATAAGGTAGAAAGAGCTCATCATTTTATTCAAATGAGCTCAAATTGAGCTTATTTAAGAGGAAAATGGAAGATTCAAAGAATGGGAGCTTACCCTCATTGTTGTTGTGAAGAAATTATACATGAAAGGTTGCAAGCTTTCCCTCATATTTTCCTCTCAAAGGTTCAAACCGAGCTCTCCAATGGTGGCTAGGAGAAAATTATATCAACAAGAGTCACAAACATAAAGAAAATACATCAAGAAAATGTGCATGGCCATGGCCTTGAAAGCTTGAATGGCTTTCAAAATGGAGGAAAAAGCTAGATTTATGACAAGGCACTGATACATTTTGATCAATTTTTTGACGACGGCTTGTCAGAATTTTGACAGTTGTTCGTTGTTGTTATTGCATCAGAATTTCAACGACATTTGAAACATCGAAATTCTAACTTGGCATAACAGCTGTCGAAATTCCGATGAGTCATCGTCGAAAAATTGATCAAAATGTATCAGTGAGGAATAACACTTACCTTGCTTTGCTAGTTATGAATGTTAAAAAAAAACACTCAGAGTCCACCATGAAAGTGTTTATAGAACCAGTAGAAACCCTATGTTAGCAGCCAAGAGGAACTCCAAAAAGTTCGATGGTAAAATGAAATGACTTTTGCTAAGTTTGCATTGTTTTGTTGTTTAGGGTTTATTACCCTAGGGAGGCTGAACAGAGAGAAGGAATTTTTTTCCTATCATTTTGCAAAATACACCATGAAACTAATACCTCATGGGTGTGCTTGTAGAAATTGATTAAAGTGAGGGGTAAAAAATCACTAAATTGTTAAGTGTTTTCCTTGCTAATAATTTTTGCATTCACCTTCAAATGTATAATTTTTACTAAGTGATTTTATAAATCACTTAGTAAAATATTATTTATGATGCAAAATTGAAATAGCATATGTCCTTAATATATAAGTCAGGGGATATGTTTGAGCCATTTTCCTTTAGCATTTTACTTTCAAATGTAAAACATTTAGTTAAATGGTGTGATTATAAACCATGTTATTAAATGTTATTTTAAATGCAAAATTGAAAAAATCTTGCATTGATATGTATAAGTCAAAATGTTATTATGTTTTTGCAGACACACCAAGGGTGTGATACAGAACAGGTTGAAGACATGTTTGAACAATAAAAGCATGATTCAAGATAGGCTTGGAGACCTAATGATGATTGACCAATATGGGGAAGGTGTGTGGGTTATTTTGATTGAGTTTTGGAGGGAATGAGACCTTTTGGGGGCAATTTTGTCATGTTTTTGGTGTGACTTCGGCCTTGGCTTAACTTTTCTTCATTTGGATGGCATTTTGGAGGAGTTTTGGAAGGTTCTTTTTTTACCTTTTTGCTGCATCCAACCAAAGGTTCTAGAAGGACATGTGTGGGACAGTTGTTTGAATTTTTGCATACATAACTTCAAACAAAGTTTTTGGAGTTAGTTCTTTCTTCCCAGCAGTGTGGTAGCTTGCTTCTGGAGTTATCTTTTCAGCAAGAGTAGATTGTAACTCTTTTGACATATTTGTATACTAGTGAGTACCTTGGATATCAATGATATTGAATAGTTTTCCTTCTCATTTCATGCTTTATTGTGTGAATCTAGTGATTGATCAAATTACTTGTGAAATTTAGCTTTTCCTTGTAATTTTGTCTCATGTTAAGCACCTTTAGGCATAAAAGTATGTTGTTGTAGGTTATAAGTTGTGTTATAAAATGCAAATACTTTTAATTATGAAATTTCTTTCCTTCTAGGAGTTTAGTTTTAAAACCTTCTTATAAAACACTTATGCAAGAATGCATACAAAATGAGTTGTGTAAGCCAATATTTGTCATTGTTTGAACCGTGTGCAAGTTGTTTGTAGGTCTTAAGTCATTATTTGGTCTATCACCTTTTAAAAAATTTTAGTTAATTTTAGTTTATGTTACCCTCTTACTCTTTCCTCAGGAAATCATTAGTTTAGGTGATACCATTTAGGAGCCAACCTTTTATGGAGATCCACTCCAAGCTTAGGTGACCCATAGCCTAGGAGTGCTCCCATGTTGCTTCAAATTTGCTAAGTTCTACAACTTAGCAGGGGTGCAAATTTGAAGAGTTAACACCTCCAAAATCTCCTTCAACCATGGTAGATTGATCATTTCAACCCCTAGAATCTTGAAATTGCATAGTTTTGCAAATCACATTAAACACCTTGCTTGACCTTAATGTATGAAATGGAAATAAAGTCCTCACAAATAAAAACTTCACAATTTTCTCTTAAATCTCAAGCCCACACCAAAAATTCAAAAGACTTAGAAACAACAAAATAAAACATTTTTTTGGTGGTGCAAGATTTCTTGTGAGCCCGGATGATCCTCCACCTTATTATGATCCTCCTTTTCTTGCCAGTCAAAGTTGGTAGTTCCAATATTTTTGACTCTTTTCATGTGTTTTTTTAACTTCTATATAGATTTTTCAAGGTTCCATTTTGCAATATTTTTGATGCTTTAATTCTAAACATATTGCAATCTTTTATAGTTGTTAGCAACTCAATATCTATTAAGAAGGGAAGCATACTAAAATTCAATGATGTTCTTGGGAGTCTTTTGAGTGAGGACATGATAAGAGAAAACCAAGGTTCCTCATTGAGAGATACTTTTCTAGCTGATAATAGAGGGAGAACACACAGACAGGGAAAAAAAAAAGATAGGGGAAGACAAAAGTCTAGTAGAACATCAAAGTTAAGAGGTAAAAAAAATTAGTTGTTAATATTGTGGTAAGGAAGGCCACGTAAGAAAAATCACTAGTCCTTAATAAAAAGGTTGAAGACCAATCAAAAGAATTTCAGTACTAATACTTGACTCAAGAGCATCATTTCATGTGACATAATACAAAGATTATTTCAAAAATTATCAAGCCAATAATTTTAGTAAAATTTACCTTGGTAATGATGAGCCTTGCAGTATTATTGATAATGGAGATGTTTTTTTTTAAATTAAAAAATGACAACAACTAGTTGCTAATGTATGTTAGGCATTTTCCTCAACTCAAAAGAAATCTTATTTTAGCTAGATGGTTGGATGCTCAAGAATGTATTATTACATTTGAGTCAAGTATATGGAAGGTGATAAAAGGAACATTGGTAATTGCTAGAGGAACAAAATACTTAGTACATTGTATGTGATAAAGGGTTGGACAAAAGTGCGAGCTGCAATGGTAGTGTCTCATAGCAGAACAAAACTTTGGCATAAAAGGCTTAATAATATTCAAGAAATAAAGGTCTTGAGATCTTGCAAAATAAGGATCAACTTCCAAGTTTGAAATTCATATATTTGGAGTTACATGGGCATTGCATATATGGAAAATAGAAGAGGATAAGATTCTATACTAAGTAACATGAGAAGAATTCAATGCCATTAGAATTAGTGCATTTTGATGTATTTGGATATGTTAGTATTAACCCATGACTCATTCCCCATGAGGTGTCAAGGTTGTTGAGGTGACTTGAGAGGTGTCTGATCCCTCTTGACACCTCTCCCTTGCATAAAGGAGAGCAACTCGCCACCACTATAGGATGAGGAGTCCTCTCCTCAATCCATGGAATGTGTGCCTATTCTTATGTGATGTGGTTGCTCATCCTCATGCTATATATTGAGGGTTTGAGCTCTTTATTCTTGGGTCAACTAATACATTTTCATGCTTTGTTCATATGCTTGTTTCTCATCTCCTAGATCCTCCTAGTTTCTAATAGGATCCTTACTTTCTAGATGATTTCTCTGGGAAGGTTTGGGTTTATATGATGAAAATAAGTCTGAAGTGTTTGGTATGTTTAAACAATTCAAGGTGCTTGTATAAAACCTAATTAATAGTAAAATTAAGTTTTTAAAAAATAATGACATGGTGTAGGTGAGGGTTTAGATGTTTTAAAAAACTATTGAACACATGACAATTAGAACTGACAAACAATAACATTGAGTATTCTTTTATTATGTGGCAACTAAAATTATTATAGTAGGTGTTGCAAGTATGAGCTAGTTTGGTGGTGTTGTCATTAATGTTGTCATTGATGTCAACACAGTTCAGTATGTTGTAGATTGTACATGCATAGTTGAGATGTTGTTGAGATGTTGTGAGTACATGGAGCTATCTTTATAATGTTGCAGATGTGCTAAATTGGTGTGTTTCCAAGTGCTTTTAAGAAAATTAATAAAGAAGAGAAGTCATAATGTTGAGTGTGTTCAGAATGTGCTCCGTGTTTCTTCTGTGCCGATCCTATGCTTGTGCAGATCTGGAGGTTTGATAATGATCATCTAGTGGTAATATCTCCCAAGTTTTAGCTTATGGTTTGATGGTATGTGGAAGTTACATTCACCGGTATGTGAATTGTTCTGGTAAAGTTGGTCTTCTCTGGACTGGGAGAAATGTCTCTGCTCCGTAGTCCTTTGCTATTTTATTTTAGATCTTGTGAATCTAGGATATGTCTTACGAATGTGTTCTTTGGGTTTTGGCAAAGAAGGTTGAATTTTGGTGGTCTAGAATTTATGTATCAGTGTTGTTGTGTGTGTGTCCATAGTCTAGATGGATTGGTGGAAGGTGTTCATTGTTTGAAGTTTGTTGCATTTTCTATGGATGTATCTAAAGGAATCTTAGATGTATTCTCCTCCACTATGTTATGTACCCTACATACCTTTGCTACATCTTGAAAGCACTCAGAAGGGGTTTTGAAGTCTTCTCTGGAGAATTTTAGAGTAGCCTTGAGGGAATTAGTGGGTATGACAAACCATACATCTGGGGGTGTGGGTGGGTGTAATGAATTACCGCTATCCCAAGTTATAAAATTTCTAGGAGCAAGGGGAGGTACATGATCCATAGAGAAAATATTCCTATAAATTGGGCATACAAGTATTCTAATTTGGAAGGTTGAGCCTCCGAGTGGAGTAGATAAGGCTCTAGATATTGGGCTTTTCTTTCTCTATTGCTCCTTATAGGTGATACAGAGCCTGTAAGTCTTCTCCTCCTAGGTACTGAGGAAGGTAACTGAGAGTACTGGAAGTGGCCTCTTGAAGATGCTCTTGTTTGGAGTCTAGGCATGAAACTTCCTATTTCCTTCCTTAGCTTGATTTAAGAAATATTTATGAATTCTAATTAAACATTCAAAAAACTTCTAGTCCCACCAGGCATGCCAGAAAAAGAACTATTGATCATCAAAGCTTGTGCTTCTCTAATAGTCTTATGGGAAATTTAGTGACTAGCAGACTGATTTTCACCTCATTAAATACCTCCAAGATTTTTATAGAAATTCGACTCTTCTTTGGGGCTTGGAGAAAACAGTAGAAGGAAATGTAAATATAAAACATAAAAAATGGCGATGCACCAATGCTTTTACAACATTTCAAACCCAATTATTCCTATGAGTTCAATATAAGTAGGTGCCTATTTGACCACCCTAACCACAATAAAATGATAATATTTTTTTTATAAGATTTTAGATATATGGGTGATCCCACAAAGTGGTTTACAATTTTTTGCCAAACTAGACACTAAAATTATTTTTTAAAACTAAATCTTCACATTTGGGCACCTATAGTGGCTAAACCATGAAGAATTTGAAGATGATGAAAACTAGAGTCTCGTCACATTTTTTCTATAGATTCTAAAAATATTTTTTTCAAAATTTTTGGAATTAGATTGCACTTCTTTTTCCATCTCCAACAAAAATTGGTTTTTTTCAAAAACAACATTTTTAAAAAGTGATGCACATCGTATAATGCATAACTTTTTTTCCATGAAGGATAAAATTATAATTCTTTCGAATTTAGATTTGTAACTCTAATATCTAGTGCTTCCACTTGGTTAGAAAGTATTTGATTGAATATTTTTTCTTTAATCAAGTTTCGAAGTCAAACCAATTACAATTCAGACATAGCGTGACCGTATAACGCATTTTTGTTTTTGTATATATCAAAATTCAATTTTATTTTTTGTTGGATCAAGGACTTCAATATCTGGTGCACTAATATTTTTCAATTTTTTTTTTTATAAACTGCTATTTTTCCACATGTCCAGAACATAGACCTTCATTTTTGATGAAAAACCTATGTTTAATAAAACTAAAAAAAAAAAACATAATAAAACCAAAACATATTAAAATTATATTCATTGGATAGCTTGTTCTGAGGACTACATGATTCAAGTTGGGTTTGTGAAGATTCCTCGATTTTCATCCTCAAACCGAGCTCTGAAGTGTCAAAATTCAGGTTTTTTTTGTGTCTCAGGGAGGGGATGAGGAATAAAGGGGGTTTGAGCGAACCCCTAGGGGTTCGCTCGAACCAGGGTTTATTTGAACCTTGGTTCATTTGAATCCCCCTTCTATGAGGGGTTTTGATGGCTTTTTTAGCAGGAAAGTATTAGGAGGGTTCTCCCGAACCTAGGTTCTAGCAAACCCCTAATGGGTTCGGTCGAACCAATAGGTTCATACGAACCCCTAAAATCAATTTTTTTTCCATGCATTCATTTTCTGTGAGTTTTCCTTCCTCACTTCAATTGTAAAACACTATTGCGGCTTCACCCATATAAGTAGAGGACTCATGTCCTGATGTGATGCATATTTTTTTGTAATTTTTTTCCAAGTAAATAATTAATTATGATTTTTATATTACAACTTTTAAAAAATATAAAAACTCGTATGTCTAACCACCTTAACTTGGTCAAAACTTCATGAAATTCAATTTATTCATTTTTAAACCTATAGTATATGAAGCATATAATGTGACGCATGTTTTGGATTCAAAAAATGTGATACCGTTTGAAAGCTATAAATGTTTTTCAATCACCCTATCAATCAAGACTTTAGTCATAATTCAAATAGAAAATGTATAATAATTATTTATGAAATTCAAAGTAAAGCATAATTTACATTTGTGGAAAGTTGAGAATCTCCTTTAAAAAACCTTTTCCTTTCATAAATTTTGGGTTAAAAAAATTCGTTAGCCGCATACCCTACATATACCCATCATATCGCCACTTTTTGGCCCATCATGATCCTACACATTCCCTGACCCTTCTACTTTTTCTTCTCATTTAGGCCCTCCTTGTGATTTTTGGATTAATTTTTCCTTGATTTAATGTTGTATGTGAATAACACGTTCACATTAGGTCTTGGGCCCTTGTAAACTAAAAGGCTTAAATGGTACTTTACTTAAGTTTTGTAAAGTGTTGTAACAAAGTTTCACACTTTTCTAGGCTTGTCATTAATAATTGGACCTAATATGCTCTAATTGGCCCCATTTTACATCTATAGGCCTTATGTGTATTTTTGTGAATAAACTTGATAAACATCATTTAAAGTATTTAAATCTAAAACCCACCTCAATTTCTTAAGGTGGGACTTAGTCGCCATTCTAGGAAAATGAGTCCCCTTTGGCTCAAAATTCAAAGTTAATTTGAATTTTTGGCTAGTCTTTATTTTCTAAGATCTAAGGTCAGCCTGTGATATTGTATTTTTAGTAATTATTGCATAATTGAGTATAAATATAAGGTTTTTCCACTCATTTCACCCATGATCCCATCAAACTATCAATCATTCAAGTATTTTGGAGCCATCATTTACTTGTTTGCAACATTCTATTTCAATGGTTTGGTGAGTTGTAGCATTGTCCTTTGTTCATTCATCATTCTCTTTCCTTATTCCATTTCATTTCAAGGGTTTAATTACCAACACAAGGTTTGACCAAGGAAAACCCCTATTCACTAACTACATAATTTTTCCCTCTCTTTGCATGTGATTTTTAGGTCTAGGTTGTATATTTATCAAGAAGAAAGATTGGAAAATTTTTCATCAAGTGATCAAAGCCATTCAAAGTTTTCAAAGTCCTAAGATAAGCTTGGAGAAGACCTGCAAGTTGAATTTGACAGTTTTGGACCCAGATTTAAATTAGGAGCAGAAGAGCAGACTGAGAGCTACAGTTTCCTATTTTGAATTTCAAGAAATCTAGAGGTGGACTAATTCACCGCTATTGGCGAATGAGTCCTAATGCCAAGGCCTAAATAGGAGTTTTGTAGATCTGAATACCCATTTGTCTGAAACCTATTTTGACACAATCTTCCCGAAATTGGACTAAGTCATCCTGAATGGCGTATGAGTCCCAATTGACATCAATAGTGAATTCTTTAGGATTTTGGAGCTCCATTCTACCTTCTTCAACTTTGCAGGTGGATATTTCCAGTTTCATAAGTTTTTGTTAAATGCTACTTGCATTTCTAGGTCTTTTTGCATATCATAGTGTGTTTTAAAACATCTTGCATTTTCCAAGTTTACACTTGGTGGTGAACCCCTTTCTTGTCTCATTCATTTCAAAGGATATATTATAGTCATATCTCTCACATCCTTCATTGGGTTGAGATCTCTAAGGTACCCTTGAATGTGAACATTGTGAAATTAGATTCCTTCCTCTTATCCCCTTTAGTGAGGACAAGGAAGTGAAGCATCCATTTTCAATGTACACATTGAGTCCTCTTGAACAACATCTTGTGCCAAGCCAAACCACATCTTGGACTAAATCCTCTACTCTATTGATTTGGAGCAACCAAACCTAAGATCACTACCATGATGATCAATTTGAAAGTCAACACCCAACCTCTATACATTTCAAGGTCAATCTAGGAGTTGACCAGGACAATGTCCTCCTATTCAAGCACCTCATGGTAAGCATGATAGCTAACATCAATGTCATATATCATGTGCACACAATGTATCGTCAATCACAAAATTTGTCATACATCCTCCAATGTCACTATTGCCTCACCAGTAGGTAAGTGGAATGACGAGGTCTCGCTATGCCATCGCTCGCACGACACTGTCATAATAGCCAAATTTTTCTGGACAATGGGCTTGTAAGAAATGTACCACAATCTGATCTATCCCTGGTGCTCCTTTCGCAACTCAGAAAAATCACCAAGTATGGATAAAATAGTCAGCTAGTGCTTGTGAGACATCAAAGGCGGGATAACCTCCTGCACCCATGCAGCACAAGATGTCAAAATTCAAAATAACTGGCTAATTTTGGATATTCTATCCCCCAAAATGACAATATCATCTCTATTTATGTAGCGTTGCTATAATTCAAATTCTAAACAGTGATGCTCGAAGCATTTAAATTGCAAATTGTGATATGCATCTCTAAACACATATGCATCGTAATTTGACCTTGGCAAACCCTAACCGTCAATTTCAAATCACAATTTGCATCACCATTTACATATTTGTTGTGATTTAAAATCTAAATCCCTAATTTTAAATTGCAAACTATGTCTCTAAACACATGCATTGCTATAAATAAAAGTAGCATCATTGATTCTAGAAATAGTGTCATTATATAGCGATGCTACCAAAATTTAAATTTCAAAATGCATTAAATGCACCTAAAAGTCAAAATTCAGCTCAATTTTTGAATCACATACTAGTGGTCTTGTGCCTGGAAGCCTTTGGTACTCGGGAACCTAGTCAAAAATGTGTCGAAGGAGCACTCGTTGTGCCATTTCATCAGAGGGTTAGAGCTCAAAATGCAAGAAATCCTAAAGGTGTGAATGCACAAATGAATTGAAAGTGACCCTTCCTCACCTATTTATGCTTGAAAATTAGGGGTTTTATCCTAATTTAACCATGAAGCTAGGATTTTTAACCATTTTCACAAATTTTTCCAAACTGAAGCTTGTTTTGCATCATTTTTTGTGTTTTTGGCATGTTCTTTGCATTTTGGAGCCTTTGTGGACCCCTAGGGAAGCATTTTAACCTTTGTCAAGAAAACAACCCAAAATAAAAAAAAATTGCATGATTTCTTGAGGGGTAGGGAACCAACTTATTCCTTTCACTAGGGAAATAATGCGGTGTCAAAAAATCAATTTTTATTTTATTTTTATTTAAGAAATAGTTTTTAATCCTCCGAAGGGCATCAGTCTTTGAACCAACGTAATATGTACCTCACTTGAAAGAGGGAAAAAATGTAGACACTGAAAAATGTCCCAAATGGTATCATAGACTCGAATTAGACATACTAACATCATTTCCTCCTAAAACCCATCCTTTTTTTTCTTAATTGATTAAATTAGCCTAGCTAATTAATTATTATATCGTTTGCATCTATTAACCTAATTAATTTAATTAGCTTCTTAATTCACCCCCTTTCATGCTAACATTTCATCCTATTAAATTAAATACATTGAAATATTTAATTTAAATCCCTAAGTCCTCTTATTTAATTAAATAACCCTAAGTTATTTAAATTAAATTTCATCACCTTCTCCCATTTTCATTAAATCACTTTATTTAATGAATATCATGTAATTCTTCAAATCCCCTAATTGCATAATCAACATTGTTTAATTATCAATTACATAATTAAATCTAATTCCCCCCACTTGCAAGGGAATATTCCTTCTTTGCACATTCATCCAAAAATGGAATATTCCCATGGACTATTCCTTTGCATATTTTAATTTGGTTTTAATTAACTAAATATACTTTTTCCCTCACTCATTTGAAAAATGGAATATTCTTACAAAGCTTCATGTGCAAGTTAGCTCAAAAAAAATTGTGCAAGTTAACTTGTGACCTTTTGTATAGGTCAAAAGTGTGTTTCTTTGAAGGAATATTAACCCTTGATTAAAATCTCATCTTTCATTCTCATCAACCAATGAGAATCCAAGACCCATCCCTCTAACTTCTTCCATCCTTAACCCTTGATTATCCCTTTTGGTCTCAACCCTTCATTTCTCATTTTCCTTCCTATAAATAGGTCACTATTTGGAGAAAAATGGATCCGTCTTTCTTCCTAGCAAACTCATGTTGTTGAAATCACTCACACTCACACTCATATTTAGCACATATTTAACATAATTTTAGTTTAATCACTTTCATAATAGCCTAGCTTTCATTAATGGTTGCCATGGTAACTTAGATGCACATACATTTAGCTTATAGATTAATTAGGATTTGAATATTTTAGTTTAAAATCCATCTAGATTAGCTTTGTATTTGAATATATAAAATCATTTTAGCATAAAATCATGTTAAATTATCTTGCATCATGTTCATTTAGATTAAAATCATGTTTCATCACACATCCCACCATGGTTTCAATAGTTTTCTTCAATAAAACTAGTTGAAACAATGCTCACTTATCCACGTGATTGGGAAAGGGTCGTCATTCCACATCAATGTGACACAAATCCCCCAATGGATAAGTTTCAGATGGATTAGAGTAGGCATTTTAAAGCATTTATAGTTTAGTATAACCTTTTAATGGATGCTTGATTTAATTTTCATTCGAATGATCTTGTTGATATTTGACATTAGTGGCTTCATTATGCTTTGATTCTTCATGGATCAAGCGTAATCGACCCATACTAATCCATCAGTCATAATAACACTTATGAATACCTATGATCAGCATATCCAAACCACATAAGTAGATCTTTAACATAGAAGAAATGCAGAGAAAAACAAAAACACCACTCTCTATTTTAGAACACCTCTCAACCATAATGTTTCTTTTTTTATTCATTTTTTAAAAAAAGAACTTGGAAACCAAGAACTAGAGACATATTTTCTTCATCTTGAATACTTCCTCATCATCACCAAACCTATTGCAACACAATAACTCAACCAAAAAACATCCACAAATAGAAGCTTATCAAAGCAGCACTAGAGGTTGCCACTAGTAACACTTACTAATGACAACATAATGCAACTAATCAAAGAATCACCAAGAACTCATCAATGTAATAGAATAGATCTATTGACATCAATGACAACACCAACTACTAATAGTTGCAACATTAAGTTGTCTGTGATGATCATTATTTGGGAGATGTCACTTTAGGCCATCTCTCCTTGTCATACCCAATTGTACTTCACCTAAGTATGATTTATGTTGTATTTAACTCATGATGACTTGGACCCAAAATTGGAATAACTATAGGAACCATATGTGTAATAAAATTATATTGAATTTATTATTTAAATGATTTCATGAGTTTCATGTTCTTCACAATATAAATGTTAATATTTTATATTCAAGATGTAATTTCATCATTAGTTAAATTGTGAGTTTCATGTGATAGGATGCTTAAGAGGAAATTTAATTATTTGAAAGGGTGTATTTGGGTTTGATTGAAATTAGTAAAAAATTAATTTAAATTTTAAATTTTAAAAATAGAAAAATGGTTGAAAAGGGAATTAGACTTAGAATTATTCATTCATTGTGTTTTGGGGAGGATTTTTCTCTCAAAAAAACCTCTCTCAAGCAAAACTTGAAGTTGGAAATGTGAATGGATTGGTGAATGGAATTGAGTGGGCTTTAAGTTGGATTGGATAGGAAAGGCTAGGGGATATTTTGTGGTGTGAATTATTCCTCCCCAGGGGTGTGTTGTAAGAATTGTTTTATCTTGTGTTTTGGAAAATTTAAGGTATGCTCCTCATTTCTCACCTTTTTTTTTTTAATGATATGTTTACTATTTGGGGAGCATCAAAGACTTCCTATGCAATTTACATTTTTTAATTCAAATAGGAATTAAAAATATAGTATATTTTCAAATTTTGTAAAATTGTGCCCTCATAGTGGCAATTAATAATAAATTTCTCAAAAAATGAATTTGATATCTAGAAACGGTTTTTGTGCATATTTAAAGACTAAGGGAACTTTTTCACTTTTTTAAAATGTTGTATTTTAGAAAATGTGAAATTTGAAGGTATTTTAATGGATGTTTTTTTGAAATTTCCTTTTCTTAGAGTTAAGAAAATTTTAGTGAAATTTTTATATGAAGAATCCATTATGATTTTTTGGAATGAGGGGAAATAATATCTACTCCATGGTTTTTAGAGATAAATCTATTGGGATAAGATTGGAAAATTTTATTGAGTCAATTTTTTTCATTGTTGTTTGTGTCATGTTCATTAGAAAAGGACAAGATCCTAGGACATAGGTGCTAGAGAGTCATACGAGAGTGGCTTCAATTATTTCCCTAAACAAAAGTGGTTCAATACTTATCTCATTGGGAATTATATTAAATAAGTGATAATTCATTAATCACATAGGTAATAAAAAATTAACCAAGATAATTGTGCCTATGACATACCTTTGAGTGCTTGTAAAGGCTTGGTATGGGTGTAGATGACATTCCCACTCAAGGAGCATTGGACTTGTATGATAAAATGGCCTCATCTCTAGTGAGAGGTGTACTTGGATCTATGTAGCTCATATGTTAGTCTATAGTTATGAAACACCCTATCCACTTTCTAAGAGCTAGACCTTGTGTAGATTGAGTAGTACCTAAAAGAAATTTTACTTCATTGTAATGAGTTAATGAATTATTCTTTTATGTTTTGATTATCATGTGTATTATCTATTTTTACTAAGAGTTCAAACCTATTCCCCTAGTCTACTATGTGAATGTATTTGGGCCTTTTTGATCCTATCCTAGCATGGTGGGGTGAACCTAAGAGTTTCACATGGATGGGTGGCATGAAAGCCATCACTGGGTACTAGAGGATCATGGTCAAAGCTTAAAGATTGGACTATGTTGGTACAGGTTTACTTATGCTATATTTCATTTGTATACAATGATGTAAAGTTCATGGAGGGAGATTTGAGTCATCAATGTATATTGTAGTTGATTTATTAAATATTTCCTATTTGATTGGATTTTAACTGTGCCTCTTAAGTGGTGCCCAAATTGTATCGTGTTTTCATGTCTCAACATTGGAGTCTAGCAAAGACCCCATGAGTGGTTTCTATGTTTTCCCTTTCGGTTGTTTTAAAGTGAACATAGGAATCTCTATTTGGTTTTTAAAATGAATATTGTTTTTAGAAAATGATTAATTAATTTTGGCATAGCCTAAGCTTTTATAGAATCCTTAAGTGTTCCTTTTTAGGGTATTGGCTCATTTTGGGATTGTTTATGTGTCCCTTTTGTTCTATTGTAATGGTTTGGAAATTTGGAATCCACCTCTCCTTGGTCCCTCTTTCTTATGGAATAATTTTGGAGCCCTCATAAGGTCACTAAAACCTTGTAAACCTTATCCTTCATAAATATTGGGAGTATTGTGCTTAGGGAGGTAGGAACCTCTACTTGTTTTGAATTGTTTTTGATGTTTTAGGTTCTAACTAGTATTTTAGGCTCTCCTAGGTAGTTCAATGGGTCTTGGAATGTCATGGGGACAAATCATTGATGTTGGATTTCTCAATGGATAGGAAACCAACACCCAAATTTTGCTACAACACTTGGAAAATGACTATAGTTCCAAGCCTAGACTTTGAGGCCAAACTAAGACACCATTGCTAGTCTAGGATATCTGCACCTAAGGTGCTAGTGTCCCACATGGGTGATATTGTCCCCCTAGGAAAAAGTCTCCCACCTAGGCATTGTAGTCCCCTAAAATTCTATATTCCCCTCGATTCATCAGACAATGAGCAATTTTGGGTCTTAGGCAAGAAAAAATTGTAAATGGAAGTTATTCCCCATGGTATTTTGAGTGTCCTAAATTTTATCTAACATGTTCATAGGTTTCATCATTGAAAATGTATTTTAACTTTTATTTCAAGATGTGTGTCTTTTCATGGAGGTGTCTTATAGTCACATTTTAACTTGGGAGTCTCATTCTCCTAGTATTTTGGAGTTTTGTGAAGGTTGAAACTAATCATTAGTAACCACTCTCTTTTCTTATCCATTTCCTTGGTGGTAGGGCTTGTTTATATTTTCTTAACTCTTTTTCTTGTGCAATGTTTCCTGCAATAGTGGTTTCATGGTTTGTCATGTTGCAAACGATCACATTGTAGTGGTGTTAGTTGTTGCACTTATTTGTTTAAAATAAATGTGTTGCTTTTTGGCTAATGTCCTATGGGTCTTTAGGTAGGGAATTATATAACTCCCATCCTTCCAAAAATTGAGGTATCCTCATTTTGTCCAAGGCTACTATATGCTATTACTCTTTGAAATGACATTTTTTTTGTATAGTTGCAATATTTTCACAAAGAGAGGAAAAATGTAGACACCTGAAAATACCTATCACACATTTCTCTTTTTATTAAATAAATTATAACAATTTATTTATTTATTTAATTTTCCTATTTTTCCTAATGTCTTATCCTAGATAAATAAGTATATATGTATTTATATCCTTGACACACATTTCACATGATCTTAATAAATTTTATTTCACATTTTTTAAATTGTACTTTAATTTAAGTGTGGCTAGATTTGAAATAGGGATTTTTTTTTTAGACTGCAAGAATTGGGTAGCACAAGCCCCTATAAATTGCAATGCGCTTGGTAAAATTTTTAATATGACCAGCTACACTAGTGTGACATGCCCTCTGGTACCACGGGGGTGGGGGAGACTAGACCTCGTGACCAACCTCCTACAATAGGAAAGATTTAGCCAACTAAGCTAGGGCCCCCACCCCGATTTGAAATAGGTTTTTAATCTTAGAATTAGAATTTGCATTTTATTTTAGTTTTTTCTATACATGCTAAGTATTCAATTATTTTTCTACTAAAATCTACTTACAAATATTATTTCTATAATGCATATTTACATCATGCTTAAATATATAAAAAAATATAAATTGTATCAAATTTATGATTTAATATATTTAAAAATCATTAAATATAATATAATTACATTTGACATGAAATAAAAGCTACTACAAAAATAACACAAACATTTTCCTAGCATAATTTAAAATTAAATTTTAAGAATGGTGACAAATAATGAAAAAAGTTAATAAAAACCTATTAAGAATAAACTATAAAATCTTATCATAATTTAATTGGTTATAGTCTATTTCCATTATTCTATAGACTTTAATATTGTGAGATAAAAAATACATAGTTTAGAATTTTCACTTTATGTTCATGAAATCATTTCGGTATTTTCCACCCCAAATCATTTTTACATGAATTTATCTAATATCTATATGTAAAACCCATCATTAATGTGTCATACAATCCTAATTAATGTTACCTTAATCCTACAACCCATATCTATATGTTATAATAGTGTGCCTACACTTGTTATCTTGTTTCTACTAAATTTCATTAGTATACTCATGGTAATGTCTAATTAAATTTTCAACCTATCATACTTGAAAACCCTAATATATCATCTTATAATTTTTCTACAACATAGTCACTAGCATAATTGTCCTCGTACAAATTAAAATTTATGTTTAGAGTCCCCATATAACCATTAATATATTTATACATATAGATTTCTAATAATATCTCTTGGTATGTCTTTGATTTCCCTATCCTTCTATTATTATAAAATTAAAATTTCGATCATTTATTTCTTACTCTTTCTTACTCTTTGACATATAATTTTAATTTTAATTTCCGATTAAAATATAACCCCTCCATTACTAACCTTGTTACATATTTGAACCATCATATCCATTTACCTCGAGAAATAATATCATGAATAATATTTAAAGAGAATGTGGTGCTACAACATAAGATAAATGAAAGCCAAATTAGAAATTGAGACATCGATAGCTAAGCTCAAATAGTAAATAATAAAATATGGGTAGTGGTAATATAATGGAAAAGGGAGAAATAATCCACAAATTATTATTTCAAAATTATTTTATTGGATAAAAAATGTCTCTGTGAGGGGAAGTGTGATCCATAAGGATCATAGAATGAAAGTTTTTTGATAGATTGAATCTTTCTTGAAGTTACAAGTTATGATAATGATCTTGGGAAGTAGAAAATAAGACTATGGATTCTCATGCGGAGTAATTTTGAAAGTGTTGGTTCCCTTATATAATAAAAATATAAAATGGTAATAGCAACTATTTATTCCTTATAAGGGATTCTTCTAAAATAAAATATAGTTTTCAATATGAATATTTTATTTTTCCTCTATATTTTAATTATATATACCTAATATTTAATCATTCTAAACTCATTTGATTAATTTAAATGGTATTTTAGATAAATTTTATGAATTTGTAATTTCTCTAAATAATTTTAAGAAAATTATTAATCATAAATGTATTAAATATATTAGATCATTAAAAGTATGCCTTACTTGGATCTTATTCTCTCACCATATATAAAGTATGAGCAACATATGTTTGAAAAAATATTTTTTTATATATAAATAGACATTATACAAACCTTATTAACATACATCATGCTTCAAGGTAGAAATTTTTTGAAAGAAAAGAACAATTATGTAACACAATTTTATTAAATCCTCTACTGAAAAGAGAATTCATCTAACCATTATCTTATTCTAAGTCACTTTTTAAAAATAAAAATAAAAATGTATACCATATTATTATAAGTACAACACTTCCATATATGTAACGCTCCGCCACACAAACTCCAAAGGACACTGAAACATCTAACATTTATGATACATTTTAGAAAAAAAGTAATATAATGTGAAGCGTACATTACTTATGTGTAGGACCATAATAGAAAAAATAGGCCCTTAAGTGGCGAAAAATTCAAAAAACTCAGAGTTAGGCAACTTGACATAAAAATTTGAATAAGTTATCTATATTATTTAAAAAATATGTAAGAATAGAATCCGTAGAAAATTGAATGTAGTTTCTAAACTACTAGGATTATTTAAAAAAATCTATTTGGTGAAAATTTGAAATTTCAATGCGATTACTTAAATTAGGGAGAAAATAAGTAGGTTTCTATCTGACCACCCTAACCACAATAAAATGATAATATTTTTTTATAAGATTTTAGATATAAGTAGAGAACTCATGTCTGATGTGATGCATTTTTTTTGTATTTTTTCCAAGTAAATAATTAATTATGATTTTTTATTACAACTTTTAAAAAATATAAAAATCGTATGTCTGACCACCTTAACTTGGTCAAATCTTCATGAAATTCAATTTTTTTAATCCTATAGTATGCAAAACATAGAATGTGACGCATGCTTGATTCAAAACATGTGATACCTTTGAAAGCTATAGATGTTTTTAATCGGACTATTAATTAGGATTTTAGTTGTAATTCAAATAGAAAATGAATAATAATTATTTATTAAATTCAAAGTAAAACATAATTTATATTGGTGGAAATCTAAGAATCTCCTTTAAAAACCCTTTTTGTTTCATCAATTTTGGGTAAAAAAAGGTCATCAACCACATACCCTACACATACCCACGTCATATCACCACTTTTTGGCCCATCATGATCCTGCACATACCCCATTACATATATCACTAGTAATAAACCATGAGTAAACAACATATAACTTAGTCCCTTGGGGTTATATGACTACATTACTTTTCGAATATCTCTAACATAACACAACTCCCCATATTGACGATTAACAAATAGGAGTATTCCACTTAACCAATGTATTGAATTAATTATCAATAGACGTACATCCAAAAATTTATATAAATAAAAACTATCCATCACATCTATGAATTTAAATATAAATATTTCCACAGATACAACAACATTAAGGATTACATACTGTGAAGCAATAAACACATAGTAATACACGAATCAATATGTACATTACATTTAAGACAAGCATCCATCTATGACCATAAGGTAATGTCAAGGACTACATTCATTAAATTTATAAAAAAAGATACATTGTTTCAAGAATTACATCAATATAATAGTAATTCCAAAAATGAACGGGAATAGTGCAATAACATGGAATAATACAACTAAAATGTATGAACACAAAGTATGAAGACTTGATCCAACTCTAGTACAACTTTGGAGTCATTGCAAATGGTACATCTCCACACATCTCAATCTTTGGATGGGGACCCAATGGGGCGTATAGCACATTCTATCTGACCATGTGGACCCTAAGGCCCACCCCCCATGCTAGGAGAGGACAAGGACCTACAACATAAAATAGTCAAGTGAACAACCCTAACAAAACTCCATGACAAGAGCAACAACAAACACAAGAAAACATACAACACAAGAAACATCTACTTCTAGAGGTACAAGAACAACGAGGGGGGGAAACAATAGACATACAAGGTTGTTAAAGGGTAAAGTGTCATCACATAAGCTCAACATGGGTTACCCAATGCAGATCTTCATATATTACTGACCCCCTACTTAGTTAAACCCTTGCAAACTCAACCAATCCCCAACCCCCATTCTCACTCATGCAGGATCAACATACCTTTCAAGAGGACAAGGTAGTTGATATTTTCCATTCCAGTCCTTCCCACTCATCTCAAGACTAAGCGAGCACTTGAGCCATGAGTGAGACTAACTTATCTGGATTAAAATGAGATACTACTCAAACCTCTAATTAATTATTAGGTTATCACTGATTAAGGAAACTCTCAATGAGTTACCCATACACCATTTTGTGTGCTGACCCCCACTGAGAGCCACTCCCCTACTAACAACAAAAGACTCAAAACCACAAACGGGGTAAGCAAACTTGCACAAACTATCAAAGCCAAATAAGTAAATACATCAAGTGGGGCATGCACCATCTCACGTTAGGACTTCATAATAAAACAATCCACAGTGCAAGGCTAAAACCACAAAATTAAATCAAGCATAAGAGCAGTAGTTCACTAAGAATCAATATGCAAACTAGCTATAAAGCAACATTTTTCCCCACCTCTAGAAGCCTAAAAACTAAATATCCAAGAGCTCACAATCGAGGGTAAATCAAAACAAATCATGGGTTTCAACAAAACTTCAACATATAGAATCTCCTTAGTTCCAACAACTAAAGAGGAAGACACAACTTGGAACCATTACAAATCATTCTTTAATTCCATTGACACATTCAAGAATTTTTTTTAAAGATCTTTTAATTCTTCAATATGTTTTATCTTTTCACTCATTAAGAAATCATTTAAATAATTAAACCATTTATATAAACATAAAACATCTCAACGCATATTTTAACACAAACAAAATCACTAGTTAACTATTAAATACAATAAAAATAATCACTATTCACTAATAAATCAATAGAGAATAAACTAATCATTTACTTTCTATATAAATACCACTACTTCCTTTAAATATTACTAATATTTCATTTATTTATTTTAATTTCACTTATTTACTTCCACATATATAATTAATTAATTTAATTTTCACTCTTATAAAAAAAATCATAAATTAATATTATTAACCTTATTTTCCATATTTTAAAGTAACTTCCATAATTATTTAAAAGGAAGAAATTCTAAAAGAAGTTCAACATATTTCTTTCTTTTTAAAATCACATTACTTTTCTATATTTAATTAATTATCCTCACACAAATAATAAATTATTAATTATTATTAATTACCATTAAAACAATACTTTTTATAAAACAAACTAATTTATTTATTTACTAATAAACTATATACTTAATGTTTCACAAAATTAATTTATTGAACTATTGTTTAAATCTCAAATTTATATAAATTATTTGGTAAACAACTTTTAATTTAATTAACTGCTTTAATGAGGCCATTAAAATAATACGTTTACCACATAATTCAATAACACAATAAACAACGAAATCACAAACCAATATGGAAGGGCGCTACAATATAAATGATAATATACATGAAGAAGAAAAAAAAAAATTAAGAATGTGACGCATGCTTTTCTAAAGAGTAAACTAATTAGTAACAATTGAAACAAAGTGTGTTGTTTACTGAGTTAAACATGAAAATGTTTTTGATAAAGATATTAAAGGGAATTATAATACACCACCACCAAGACTATGATGAAATAGCATGGAATCGAACTCCCTTAAAGTATTGTCCAACGAACTCCTATAGCATCCAAAAATTGTGCACTCCTTCCATAAAATCCGATGATTTTGCATCCTAAATTTTGTGTTACAAATCTTTCTCCCACAGATTTACCAAATGGACCATAAATTTTATGATTGGTATGGAAGGCAATGGATGTCAAAAATGTTGAACCATACAAATTATAAAATCTTCCAGTAATTGACAACAATACTTCATTTGGATATTCAAACTCAACCTGCAAAACATATCAATATATATTTATATTGTATTAGAAATATAAAATTAAATCTTTGAAACTGTGTGTATGTGTGTTATATTTCATTATAGATATAAATAAAACATAGTATATTTGTTAAAATATTGTTGTAAAGGTAGATATTATTTTTCTACTATCATTTCCATATGGATTCCCACAAGAGGTTGATTTTATCTTACCTTATATTTTGTTTAATAGGAGAGTGAATTATAATTATTTCTCAAAACCTCAAAAAGTAGTTTTAAGATTCTTGTAGATTTAAATAGTTAAATAATACTTACATGAAAAATATTTTTGGAACCAAGTTGTGATATATAGTTATCCATTATAATATAAAAAATTAAATATTTTAATTTCTTAACAAACACATATAAATATAAAACTCATCCTTCTACAATAATCTGAAAGAAAAAATTTAAATGTTGATTTATTAGATAGTATTATATATAACATAGATACTAAAAACTAGTCTTTATAAAGCATAGGTGATTTTGAAGAGGATATAGATTTTTGTACTTTAGGATATTATATGAGAAAATGGGTAACATATTGAATTGTTGATAATGTTAAAGGGGAGTGGGACATGTTTGTGCAATTTTTAGTGAATGCTAAAATATCATGAAAAATAAGTATTTTTTTAAATAATTTATTTAAACAAGTTTAAAATACCATCTATTATGAAAAATTTATCATCTATTAGAATGAAATTCAAAATAATACAACAAAATATTTGTCTTCACAATAAAGGAAAAACCCCTCTTTGTCATAAATATTGAATTTATTATGATAGTTTGTGGGCAGTCAATGGCATTATAGTTTTTTAAATTTCCTCCTTATTCATGGTCTATTTAACCTTCAAATGCATTGTAAATATATTTATAATAATTACTTGACATGACCATGAAACTTTTAGTAGCTAATTTATGAATTGTTGAGGGTGATTGTTACAAGTTTTCAAGTATTTTTTTAATGTTTTCAAACAATCGTAGTAGAAGTAGTGTAAGTGAATTATGAAGATTTTATGATCTAGTAAGAGATATTTTGAATATTCTAGATATTTGTTTCCAAATTATAACATATATTTCCCTTTTTAATTCTAATAAATGTATAATTTGTTGAACACCTGAAATATTGAGAGGGGGTGAATCAGTATTCTTTGAAACAACTTAAACATTTAAACATTCATTATAAATAACATATTCAATTTGTAGTATGAAGAAAATCATGAAAGTAGCCATCAAAGCACATAAGACATGAACATCACACTTTTACATGGAAAACCCAAAAAAGGAAAAACCGCAGTAAGGGTTCGCTCACAATATTTTATAACGGGTTATAACATATTACAAAATTTCTCACTATAGGTGGACTCACTATCCTATTGGACTCACTGCCTATAGAAAGAAGAAAATATTGAAGAGATTGGTGGCACATGGCTAGGATTTGAATTGTTGCAAATGAATCTACAACATGCTAGAATATAGTTGCATTGAAGCTCAATACATTGACTTTTCACACTTCATATTGATTTGCACTAACACTTTGCTCTACTCTCCATTCACCTCACACTCAGATAGTTCACATCAATAGATATTTATTATACATACATACATACATAAAAAAAACTAAAAAATATCTTACATATATATCCGCTTTATCCACAAACACCTACAACATCAATTAGGTCAACCTAATTAGATGTATTATACAAAATATACCTTGTTAGCTTAAGATACAAATATACATATTTCAAACCATGATTCAAAACTTATAACAAGTCCAAATAGGTTAGCAGGGACCTATAATAGCTCCCACATTTAATGAATGAATACTTTTCAAAGCTCCACCATAACTAAAACTTATTAGGTTAGCATCGATAATGAGCTAACATCAACATTCATCAATTATTCAACCTCAAACAAACACATAGACCTCAAAACTTCTTACCACTTGGAATGTAGGTGCTAATAACACTTTTCAATGTATCCACAAATTGACAAAGCCAGATACATCAATCCACAAAGTGATGCAAATCCTCCAAATATTGTACTAGTAACACTATAGCTACAAAAATAAAACATCTGCCATTCATAACTTCAACACCAAATACCTAAACAATATGAAACTCTAAATTTAGAATCTTCTAATATCTAAAAAATTACACCAAAACCATAGAGTGAGATTGTACACAGTGGATCAATGTGAACCAAAATATCGTATGTACTATACAGTAAAAAAACTCCTTTAAAACTTAGCCAATTTTCCCTTTCATCTATCTTCACTAGATCAAACCTTCTTGCAAATATCTATTGGATAACCATCTTCAAACATGCTCAAGCTATATAAAATGGTTTGCACAATGGTCTTCATATCAGATCAGAATTTTGGCATCAATGACAACACCATACTGCATTCTATATAACTTATGCTTATACCTTATGCTCATATGTCATGTTGATGTTTCCAAGAAACATATAAATGACAAAATCCTTATTCTTCCAAAAAAATCCCCCTTTGTCATTGATGGAAGCATGCCTCAACTATTCTTCCAAAACTACTCTCATGTTAGAGATCAAGGGCAAAGGATGCATGCAAATAATTCTGATCTTTACTCTCCCTTTATCACATATATTTTCCCCATTTAGATGATTTTGTATTTACCAGATTGTGTATATATTCTCACATATGCTCATGTGCTCCCCCTAATTGATATATAAATACTCAAAATTTTACTAATTCCCCCTAAGGGTGTTATCCAATACTACCAAATCAAAAATTGCATTGGGAAAATTTCCTTATAACATCCACATATGTACACTGAAATATGAACAAACTAAAATACACATAAAAGAATACAATCACTGAAAAGAAGAATTTGACTCCTAAAGCTTCTTGAAATGTGATTGCCATTCCTGCTTCCCTTCTTCCTGAATTTTCTTAGCTAGACCAAGCAATTTTCTCTAAGTTCTGAACTCCATCAAAAGTTCTTCACATTCATCTGGAGTGTTGGGTACTAGATTTAGCTTTGAATCTTTGTATGCACTCATCAGGGTACTAAATATAGGTAAGAATTTGGAATTTACTAGATCCCTAAGATGACCAAAATGCATTATTATCTTTCCTTTTTAAACTTGTAGTTGGAAAAACTACTCATGTAGATTCTTAATTGTAGTCCTTATGCTCCCATCTAAATCTTGTGTCAGATCATAAGCACTGGATGTATTATCAATTTGGGATTCAATAGAGTCTATCTCATCTTGTATGCTCTTAGTGGACCTCAACCATTTCATACAAAATTGAAACAACATCTTGGCTTCCACTAATAAATCTTGTACACTTTTTGAAATTATCCTAGAATTTGTTGTGTGCAGTGGTACACTTTTTTGTTATGTCAATCAATATCTTCTCATTCACCTTTATGTCTATCTCCTTCTCCAATTTCTTCCTTTAATTCATTGCAATATTGCTTTAATGAATAAGAAAAAACTTTAAGTTCTCCATACCAAATAAAGAGTTATCAATAGTTACTTCGGATATGCTCTCACATAGAATCTTTACTGCCTCATCAATGAGTTTTGTGCTATTTTGACGTGTTTGCAAAATATATTTTCGAGTTGAGGTATGAGAAGCGTCACCTAGTTGAAGTTTGTACAACAAAGAGAATCTATCCATGGTTACTTTCCCCTATTGCATAGGAAGTTGCAATAACTGGGTAGATACTATCGATTGAAACTCTTATTGCATACTCAACAAATTTTGCAATGGATCTCTAGAGGAACTAGAGGACACTCCAATTGAATTTGTACTATATTTTATAATCTTCTTCTCAAATTCCTTTTCTTTGTCACCACTATTAATTGGTGTCTCCTCATCCTTCTTCTCCTTTATACTGGAGGAATCCTTAGACTTTTGCATATCATATTTTTCTATATTGATAGGCTCATCTTCTTCCTCTTTCTCTTCATTAGAAAATTGAACCTTGTTATCCAAAGGCATATTTATCTCTGAGTGGCCTTGAGCATCTTCTACATTTATTTCTAATTTTAGAGGGAGTGTGTTATGTCCTATGAGTGCATCCTCCTTCTTATCTTCCATATCTTTTCCTCTATAGTGGTGTTCTCTCCTACTAGAGGAGCATCATCAGTGATATTTTCAATTGCAGTGTCTTCTCCATTGGTAATATTCTTTTTAGCCTTTTCTTCTAATTCCAAAATTCTATCATCAATATTCTCTTGCACATTTTCTTCATCAATCACATGCTCATGTTGAGCATCCTCTTGTGATTCTTTTACACAATTAACATCTAGGGTAGGAATATCATCATGCAATTCCTTTACACTATCCAAAGTTAGATCTAATTCTTTTGCCAAATTTTCAATCTTCTCAATGGTCTCCTTTCTTATCCTTTCAAAGTCATTCTTGTCATGACTCATCAAAGTTGTAACCCTTTGTTTCAAGGTTCTAAATTATTTATTGTATAACTGGGCTAGTCTTTCCTTATTATCATATGAAAGGGGTGCACTAATCTTTGCTAAGGCGGATTCCTTCATTCTGGCATCATCATGAAATGTCTTCTCTCTCCTTACATATAATGCTGCCTTTAAATCCTTGAGAATTTGATCTTCAATGTCTTTCATGTTTACATACAAAGCTATCATACATCTTACAATTGCTTCCTCAATGGTTAATTTACCATTATCACCTACATCTAGGTACAAGGCAGTAGTCCCCTTAAGATTCCCATTAAGTAATGTTGTTTATCTGAGCTTCAAGATTCATAGGACTATTTTTTCTTATCAGAGGGGAAGCCTTAATTTTTTTCTTCTTCTTCTCTTTAGTTGACATTTTTCCTTTACCAGATTCTTGCTTCTTCTCCCTCATTTGTATCTTGTATCCTTCTTTTTATTTCTACACCTTTGTCTCACTATCGGTGTCCATAATGCCAAATTTCTACTTCTTTGCACTTGCTTCTCCTTGTGATACTTCTGATTTTATTTTCTAGACCAATTGTGGTCCTTCTTCTTCTTCCTCCTCATCTTCTGCATTGACTCCCACATACTTTTCCCTTGTGTCTTCTTTTTTTATTCTTCTTCTTACTGGGCTAGTTTTTTTTGTTTTCAGAGTGGCCCTTTCTTTCTCAGGATTCTTCTATTGCTGAACTAGAGATACTTTCTCCTTTATCAAATAACTTGCATAGTCTTTCTTTTTCTCTCCTATAGCAAACTTTGGGGAAACTGGAGGAGTGGTAGTTGTTCTACCAGATCTTCTAACACTTGATGATCCTCTCAATGAGACAAACATGGCTTTAGCCTTCTCTACTTGTTCTTTTGTGAGGCCCATTAGCTCCAAAACTATTGTAGTCATCTTCTCAACAGCATTGCTCATTTTATTTTATCTTTGGTCCATGTTCACTTCTATAGACTTCTCCTCAAATGTTTTGACCTCTCTTGAGAGGTGTCTCTTGGCTTGCTCAACATAAATTCCACTAAGCTGATGATTCATTCTCTATAATCTCATAACCCATCTCTGGGATCCAAATAGTCCTGGGCTCAACAACATATATGATGTAGCAATATTTTGTCACTAAGAATGTGATGTCATTGCTATACTTTTCTACCATGCTTTTTGGTATTTTTTCTCTTACTTGAATCTTCTCTTGAAAAGTTTTAAAGAATCCCTAGAGAGAATTCCTTTGTGCATTTGAGTCTCCCAACCTCATCAAATGATCTTCGATCTGATAGAATACAAGTCTATCCTTTAGCCACACTATGTTCCTTGTTCTGAGAACCTGAAATTCAAAAAGTAAAATAGTAAGCAAATGATTAAAGTGCCAAAATTAAAGGGATACTTAGTGATGAGGGCCCAGCTCGAGACATAGAAAATAACCCACAAATAAGAGAATAATTTTATTATTCAGAAAATGGAGCTTCTTACATGCAGAGGATCTCAAATCCCCAAGTTCTACAACACATGCAAGTTACAGAAAGCTATAGAATCACCCTTTCGCAATATCGAGCTTGTCCCCAAAAAGCTACCCAAAAATTAGAAACCCGCCCATAAATAGAGGCTCCTCTTTAGTTTGGAGCCAAAATAACATTCAAATTTGAGTTTAGGTGGTTTGGTGCCAAAAATTACAACTTGAAGTTCAAATTTCAAAAGAACATTTGCAATTGTATCTTCTAGAAAGTGTGCCAACTTCCCAGGGCCATAACTTTTGATCCAGGACTCCGATTCGTGAACCGTTTGAATCGTTGGAAAGGTCTCAAAGCCAATAACGTGCTTGAAATTTGTGATGCCAATTTTGGCAAGTTTCAAGGCCGTTCTGGGAACTCTAAGTGCCTCAAATCTAACTCAGAAGATTTTCAAGTGCAAATCTGGGAAACTAAAACTGCAATATCTTTCAACCCATGAATAGAAAATAAAAACCATAAATTGGGAATTTCATTATAACGAAAAGGGTATCCAAAAATGTAAAAACATCTAAAAACTGAGAAACTTAAAATTTAACTATTTTTGGGTGATGTAAGATTGCCCTTACACCACTGGATGCTCCTGCATCAAACACCCAGGGTAATTTGAGAAGTGACCCTGTCACGTCTCTAATGGTTGAGGAAAACCCAACTAGTCAACCGCTGCCTTAGATAGCCAGGATGAATCTTCCACAGGCCTTCATCTCCATTTCACCAGATATTCTTCATACTGCCTATTTCTGGTACTCCTTCCCACACGATTATCCAAGATTTCTTCAATCTCCTCCCTTTCTAAAGTAGGTGTTGGAATGCCATACTGCACTATTGTTGGCACTTCCTTCATTCCACCTTCATGATACTCTATCAAATTAGAAATGTTGAACACAGGGGAAATGTTGATTCCATTAGGCAACTCGACCTCATATGCATTCCCTGAATCATGCTTCTTCAAAATCTTATAGGGACCGAATTTCTTCATCTTCAATATTTTATAGGTTCCCATAGGAAACCTTTCTTTCCTCAAGTGGACCATTACTTCATCACCAAGCTGAAACTCCTTATTCCTCCTTTTCTGATCTGCCTTAGCCTTATATTGCATATTCATCTTATTAATGTGTTCTCATACCTTCTCATGTATATTCTTGATGTGCTCTACAAAATCTTTGGCTTTAGCACTTATTCTCTTCTCTTGGTCCATCTTCCTCAATTCTGGAGTTGTTCTAGGGCTACCTCCATACACAATCTAGAATGGTGATCTACTAGTGCTTTTGTTGACAGAATTGTTGTAAGAAAATTTTTCCTGGGGTAAGATCAAGTCCCATCCCTTGGGTTTATCTCCTACCAAACATTTCAGTAGGTTACCCAGACTCCTGTTAACAACCTCTGTCTACCCATCTATTTGTGGATGGTGTGTAGAACTGAACTTCAACTCTGTCTTCTGCTTCTTCCACAAGGTCCTCCAAAAGTACCCCACAAATTTGGTGTCATGATCTAAAATAATACTCTTTGGTAGACCATGTAGCCTCACCACCTCTTTGAAGAACAAGTTAGCAATGTGGACTGCATCATGGGTCTTCTGACATGGAATGAAATGTGCCATCTTCGAAAACCTATCAACCACCACAAAGACTGAATCATTCACTTGTTGTGTCCTTGGCAAACCAAGAACAAATTCCATACTTATATCCTCCCATGGCCTCTCTGGTACAGGTAAGGGCTAATATAAGCCTGTATTTTGACTCACTCCTTTAGCCATCTGGCATACCCTATAGCTTTGTAAAAACTTATTCACATCCTATGACAATTGAGGCCAATAATAATGCTCACTGATAATGGCAATGGTCTTATCCTGACCAAAATGTCCTGCCATTCCTCCACTATGCTTCTCCTTTATCAGGTTCTCCCTCATGGAACTCCTCGGGATACATAATTGACTTCCCTTAAATAACATGCCATCTTGGATTATGAAATCCAACCACCTTGTCCTATCCACTATAACAGGTTCCTTGCAAGCTTTCCAAGCCTCTGCGAAATTAGGATCTTACAGTGTCTTAAGTTCATTGAACCCAACCACTTCAATCTGCATCTTTGCCATCAATGTATGCCTCCTAATTAAGCCATCTGCAACCCTTATTTGACTTCCCACTCCTATGTTTCAAAACAAAGGTATAACTCTGCAAAAACTCTACCCATTTCATATGCCTTTGATTTAATTTTCCACGACTATTTAGGTACTGAGGGCCTGATGATCGGTATATAGAACAAATTCCTTCGGCAAATAATGTCTCCATTTTATTTAATGCTTGAACTATTGCATAAAATTCCTGATCATATACATAATACTTTCTCTTGGAATCATTTAACTTTTCACTGAAATAGGCAATGGGCTTACCTTCTTGGCTCAACACTGCTCCAATGGCACAACCACTGGCATCACAATCCACCTGAAACACCTTGTTGAAATCTGGGAGGGCTAGAGCAGGTTGCTCTGTCACCTTCTGCTTCAACAGTTCAAAACTTTTTGCTGCTCTAATGCTCCACTTGAATTCTTTTCTATCCCCTCTCATTGTTTCAGTCAGGGGTCCACAAATACTACTGAAGTTTCTAATGAACTTTCTATAAAACTAGCCAAACCATGGAAAGATCTCACCTCAGTAGTAGTTCTTGGGGTAGGCCATTTCAAAATAGCCTTCACCTTCTCTGGTCCATCTTGAGACCTTTTGCTAAGACAACAAACCCCAAGTACACTAACTCCTCTTCACAAAACTGCACTTCTTCAGTTAATCAACAGTTTCTCTTCTCTTAACTTCTCAAAGGCTCTGAATATGCATCAGATGCTCATCCAATGTCTTACTAAAAATCAAAATATCATCCTAAATACACAATAACAAAACTTCCCAAAATTCTTTTTAATTACCTCGTTCATGAGCCATGATGTGCTCGTCATTGGTTAGCCCAAAGGCATGACTAATCACTTTCGTCAGGGCCGTCTTTGGTCTTGAAGGTAGTCTTCCATTCATCTCCCTCTCAAATCTGGATCTGGTGATATCCACTATTTAGATCAATCTTTGTGAAGTACTAAGCTCCACTCAAAGCAGTCCATCAATCGTCCATCCTTGGCAGGGGAAATTTGTACTTGATTGTTATCTTTTTATGGCTCGGAATCTATACACATCCTCCACTCCCCATCCTTCTTTGGTGCTAATCTTGCGGGTACTACACATGGACTCAAACTCTCCGTATCAAACCCTTTCTCAACAACTCTTGAACTTATGCATTTCAACTCATTTTTCTAGAGTCATTCTATGAGGCTACCTTATTTGGCAAAGTCCGAGGAATCAAGTCAATCGATGACTAATCTTCCTTATTGGTGGTAAACCCTCAAGTACATTATCAGAAACAATATCCTGAAACTCATCCAACATCCCAGAAACTTCTTTTGGAACCTTCTCACTATCCTCCTTACTCACTCCAAGAATCAATGCATAACACACACGCTCATGCTTCATACCTTCTAAAATTCTTCTTCCATCTACATAACAAATTCTAGCACTACTACATATCTTTTCTTCGGTCTCCTTCAAGGGTTTCAACTTGTGATGAACCCCATCCTTTGTCAAGGAATAAGTGTTTGCATGGCCATCATGTATAGCTCACCTATCAAACTGCCACGGCCTCCCCAACAACATGTGACATGCATCCATGGAGATGATATCATAGAGTACCTCATCATGGTAGCTCCCGATCTTGAACTTTACTAGGCACTACTCATTGACCAAAACCTTGTGGTCTTTCTGCAACCAGGCAATCTGATACTGATGTGGGTGCCTTTCCCTCTTTAGCTTCAACTTTGTGACCATCCTCTCTAACACCAGATTATCAGTGCTCCCACTGTCAATAATGACATCACAACATTTTCATTCACACTTGCTCCTTGTGCAAAATAGATTCTTCCTTTGTTCTGGTTCCTTTTCCTCAGTCACTAGGGCTCTCCTAATCACTAGGGCTTCTCCCCTTTCAGCATCATCTGAATGTTCAGATTGGGCCTCCTCATCTACATCCAACCCTTCCATGACCGGCCTTTTATGCGCCCTTCCTTGGTGTTGTGGACATTCATAGGCTTGATGCCCTTCTTCACCACTGCTGGAAACATGTTCCTTTGAAACCACCTCTTCTAGATCCTTGTCCATATCTCCCTCGTCCTCTACCTCTTTGATCACCATTGTTTGATCATGGGGGTAGTAAGTTGTCATTCCTTTGGCTTTGTTTGGTACCCACATCTTCACTTTTCTTTTCATCATCATTTTGGCTTCACGAAGGTCTTCCACTACCCTTCCACTTTGACCTCCTTGTCCTTTTTGCTTGCCATCAAATCTTTTGTTTAGCTTCTCTTCCACTTTAGAGCAAACTGATACACATCCTCAATGGTGGTCATTCGACTAGGCTTAACTCCTCCTAAATGCTTGGTCATAACCCATTAAGATATCGGGCTACCTTCTCCTTATGGCCTCTATGTGACCCGTTCATTGATTATTTTGTGAAAATATTTAGTATATTCTTTCACAGATCTACTTCCTTGCTTCAACCCTTGTAATTTCTTCAATAGATCTAACTCGTAGTCCACTGGTATGAACTACTTCTTCAATTTCTCTACCATGCGATCCCATCTAGTGATATTTCCTTTTCCTCTTCGGTTTCTTTCTAGTTGGACCTCTTTCCACCAAATACTGGCATGGCCCTTCAGCTTCATTTTTACAAACTTAACCCGATCTGGGTCCTCTATTTCCTCATACTCAAAATATTCTTCTAGCTCGTTGATCCATTGATCAACCCTTCCGGGTTCAGACTTCCAGAATAACTGGGGACTTCTGCTCTGGGTCTTTTCCTGATCTTCGAAATGGCCCTTATTAGCCGCATTTGGTCTTGATCAATTGCTTCTTCTTCCTCTTCTACATTTGAACATTCTTCCTATCCTTCATCCTCACTTTCCTCCCTTGGGTTTAACCCTCTTCTCAACTACTCTTGTAATGCATCAATCTGTCTCTGGAGGGCTACCAGTGCATCTCTTCCACCAGCATTTCTACCGCCTTGACCACCTCTAGCACCACCATGCCTACCAGGTATCACTCTTGGAGGCATCTTTCTTGACCTCAACCCACAACCATGGTCCTGGTGTGAACTGCCTCACGATTGGGGATCTGTCCACACACTTAAGAAAACCTTGCTCTGATACCACTTGATGAGGGTGCAGCTCGAAACATAGAAAATAACTCACAAATAAAAGAATAATTTTATTATTCAGAAAATAGAGCTTCTTACATGCAGAGGATCTCAAATCCCTAAGTTCTACAACACATGCAAGTTATAGAAAGCTACAGAATCACCCTTTCGCAATATGCGAGCTTGTCCCCAAAAAGCTACCCAAAAATTAGAAACCCGCCCATAAATAGAGCTCCTCTTTAGTTTGGAGCCAAAACAACATTCAAATTTGAGTTTAGGCAGTTTGGCGCCAAAAAATTACAACTTGAAGTTCAAATTTCAAAAGAACATTTGCAATTGTATCTTCTAGAAAGTATGCCAACTTCCTGGGGCCATAACTTTTGATCCAAGACTCCGATTCACGAACCGTTTGAACCGTTGGAAAGGTATCGAAGTCAATAACGCGCTCAAAATTTTCTACACCAATTTTAGCAAGTTTAGGGGCCGTTATAAGAACTCTAAGTGCCTCAAATCTAACTCAAAAGGTTTTTAGGTGCAAATCTGGGAAACTAAAACTATAATATCTTTCAACCCATGAATAGAAAATAAAAACCATAAATTGGGAATTTCATTATGACAAAAAGGGTATCCAAAAATGTAAAAATATCTAAAAACAGAGAAACTTGAAATTTAACTATTTTTGGGTGATGCAAGATTGCCCTTACACCACTAGATGCTCCTGCATCACTTAGAGTCCTTTTTATTTTACACATTTTCCATAAGTTTTAGTCTCAATATCTCAAAAAGATCATAGTTTTCACCCTTCTCAACCATATCATATGTTATATTGATGGCTATTGTTGATACTTTTAAGTATATTTTTTAAGTATATTTTTTATCCTATCATCATTGAGGCATACTTGACTATCAGGTTTTTGATCTCCTTTATTGTTAGTTCTCTTCTATCATACTTCACACCCATTTTCTCCATCACCATTTCATTTTTCACTGACTTGAGCACTAGAGTTGGTCTAGTTGAGTATAATCCATGAACAACCCTAATAAACTCTTTGTTGATCAAATGTGGTATATACAACCAAAGGAATTTTTCATGAATGAGGCTTAAAGTATATCTCACCCATTCATGTACATAACAAAACATGGGAAAATTATTTTAGGTGTCGAGTTTCTTCTCCACGAAACCCTCAAACTTTGATTTCAACTCAAAATCATCTTCAATGAGTTCTTTGTACCATACATCACTCAACTTTGTATTATTATATTCTTCCATGTTAACATGGATGTATTCCCTTACATATTTTGAATGCAAAACACCATATGGGATGTGAAAAAATGCACCATCTAGATCATCCACTAGAGATTTATTAAGATGCTATTTAAATTTAGGGTGTAGAGTATTTTTATCCTCTACAACACGTGGTGTATGTACAATTTTATAGAAAATTGAAAGAACTTTTTGAAACTAGGGAAAATGGAAACTATAAATACCATTGAATCACTTATGGCTAGGGTTTCACTTTTACCAAATCTCAATTGCTTCAATTACTCCACTTCACTTTTTTTTTCTCTTCTCTCCTTGAATGTTTGTTTGCAAATGAATTCTGATCAAGTGAAATCACTTATGATCCCTTTATAAATTGACCAAATTTTCATTAAATAATCAACTTTAAAAGCTGAAAAAGACCCTAATTATGTGCACAATCAACTTCAAATGCTCTGTAAACTACCACAACTAAATATTTTCCACTGGTTCTTTCATTAATAGGTGAACTGCATCAACCCACACCTTATACCACATGTTGAAGCATTAGCACCATTTCTCTGGAAGGGGATAAATAATCTTCTATTAATACTCCCCCCAATCCAAAGCTTTCTTCTTAGTTTCTAGAGGAAACATTTGCACTGGATGCTATTATAGACTCAAGCTTCGTCTCACTATCTTCCTTCTTTCTCCAATTTTTTTCCATCTCTTTCTTCATCTCTACTTGATCATCCTTTTTTATCAGGCTATCCTTCTTCATATTCTTGCTTCTACAAAACTTAGAGATGCATCTTGGTCTATTGCAATTATAACATATGGCATTCTTTTGAACAAGCCTCCTTCCATTTATTCTAGCTCTTCATTGATTAGCTTTATGCCCAAATCCATTGCATGTATAATAGTATCCATTGAATGATTAAAATATCACCATTGTTAAAGCCATTCATCATATGATTTATGCATTCACTAGCCTTATGACCAAATCTTTTGCATATAAAGCACTGACTAGGAAAAGATGGAACATTTTGATTTATTCTACTTCTACATTCCATAGCCTTATGTCAAAATCTATTGTAGGAATAACATAAGCCATTAAAGGATGGGTACCTTTGTGCATTTGGTTGTCTGATAGGTGGTCTCTTGAATTCTTTCCTTTGAATCTAAAACCCATTTTTCATTTGTCTTCTTGTCTCCAGTCTTCTTTTGTTCATTGATCTTTTCAACACTCGATGTCTGATTGAGCCCTTTGAAATTTCCCATTTCTCAAACCCTAGTTCACCTTTGTCCTTGGAATTAGTCTAATTTTTAATCATTTCATCAAGCATTATAGAGCTCATCTTAAATTTTTCTTCATGACTCTTTGATTTTTCTAGATATGATCTCAAGGTCACAACTTCTTAAGTTTTGAACATTCTTCAGATTTTCTTTTCATCTTAGAATTCAAACATTCTTCAATTATTTTTCCTTATTAAACTTGCACTTTCAAATTGGTAACTGTCTCATTTTCTTGCTTCAGCTACTCACTAATCTCCTTATGTCTTTCCCTTAATTTTCTATCTCATATTTTTGATACATTCATCTGCTTCTTTTGATATTTTCCTTTAAATCTTTGTTCTCACTTTCAGTCCTTTCCATAATTTCAAGGGTTATTCTGAGTTCTCCATTGTTTTCAACCATGTGCACTTCTTTTGTAAACCCAACAAGTATCTCTTTCGAAGGAGTAGGAAATCTTCTAATATCCATATGTTCAACCTCCAAGATCTTCCCCGAGCAGTTAAACTCCTTCCAAGGAACCAAGCTCTAATACCAAATTTTGAACACCTAGAACACTAAGAGGGAGGTGAATTAGTATTCTTCGAAACCACTTAAACATTTAAACATTCATTCCACATAGAATATTCAATTTTTAGTAAGAAGGAAATCATGAAAGCAACCATAAAAGCACATAACACATGAACACTGGATTTTTATGTGGAAATCCCAAAAAGGGAAAAACCATGGTGAGGGTTATCTCACAATATATTATAACCATTTATAATATTATAGAATTGCACACTGCAAGTGGACTCACTGCCCATAGAAAGAAGAAAAGATAAAAGAGATTGGTAGTACAAAGCATGGATTTGAATTGTTACAAATACATCTACAACATGCTGGAATATAGTTCCAGTGAAGCTCAATACACTGAATTTACACACTTCATACCAACCTACACTAACACTTCCCTCTGCTCTACATTCACCTCACACTCGCATAATTCACATCAATAGATATTTATCATAAATACATACATACAAAACACTAAAAAATATCTTACATATGTATCTTCTTTATCAACAAACACCAACACCATCAATTAGGTCAGTCTAATTAGATGTATTATACAAAATATACCTTGCCATCTCAACATACACATATACATACTTTGCACCATGATTCAAAACTTATAACAAGTCCAAATAGGTTAGCATGGACCTATAATAGCTTTGACATAATGAACTAATACTTATCAAAACTCCACAATACCCAAAACTTATTAGGTTGACATTGGTAATGATCTAACATCAACATTCATCAATTGTTCAACCTCAAACCAACACGTGTACCTAAAAACTTCATGCCACTTGGAATATTGGCACTACTAACACTTCTCAACATCTCCACAAATCCGCAAATCCATATACCAATCCACAAAGTGATGTGAATCCTCCAAAACATCTATATTGTACTGGTAACAATATAACTGCCAGACTATAACTTTTGTCATGTTTATAACTTCAATACCAAAGATCAAACACTATGAAACTCTAGATTTAAACTCTTTTAGCATTTAACAATATTACAAGAAAATTGCAGAGTGATATTCTACATAGCAGGCCAATGCAGACCAAAATACCAGATAAACTATACACTAAAAAAAATTCTTTGACACTTATCCAATTTTCCCTTTTATCTATCTTTACCAGATCAAACCTTCTTGCAAATATCTACTAGATAACCGTTTTCAAAAATTATCAAGCTATATAAAATGGTTTGTTGTACCATATAAAAATGGATCATTAACATTTTCATGGTCATTTAGGTCCTGCTTCCTTAGTATTTGATCTATTTTGCTTGATTTAATGATGTAATACATATGACTCAAATATTCATGTTAAATTCTAAATATTCAAGTTATCATGTCTTGTGAAGGTGTTGTGAAATGTTGTAAGACATTTCTACACTTTTCTAGACTTTTCCTATCATAATTCATCTAAACATCACCTTTTTACTCCTTTTCAAGCCCTATTTTAAAGTGTGGTAAAGTCTTGTAACAAGATTTCACACTTTTCTAGTCTTGTTTTCACTATTTACACCTTTCTTATGTCTTATATGACCCATTTATACACTTATAGGTCACATTTAAGTGTATTTTTGAATGTAAACCCGGCAAACAATATTAAATGAATTTTTATTTTTGACACCCACTTACAAGCCTAGGGTGGGACCCATTCTCCATGGGTGGAAAATGAGTTCTCCTTGGCCCCAAATTCAAAATAATTTAAATTTTCTTTTCGCTTTTTACTCTAAAATACCTTATGTTAGCCTATGTTGTAGTATTAGCATTTAATTAGGGCACAAGTGTGTATAAATAGGTTTTTTTCTCTCATTATTCACCCCTATTCATCTCAATTCACACAAGAATTCAATCCATCATTGCATTCAAGCATTTTACATCTTTTCATCGAGCAATAATCAAGTACTTTGGAGCTTCCATTGTTATATCTTAAGATTTCTTCAACAAGGGTTTGGTAAGTGATAGCATTTACATGTTATTTGTTTATCATTCTTCATATTTCATTTTATTATCTTGAGTTTGATTACAAAAGTGGGATTTGACCAAGGCAAATCCCTATATCATAACCCTCAACCATTTTTACCCTCTTGCATGTGTGTTTGTAGGCTTTTCTATGTCGATTATCAAGCAAAAAGGTGTTGAAAGGTGGCCAATAAGTCAACAAAGTGTTTCAAGTCAACATCAACCTATTTTAAGCTTGGAGAAGACCTATAGTCTGTTTTTTGCAGATTTGACCTCGACAACCTGATAGGAAGATAAGTGCAGATCTAGGCCCACAGTCTTGATTCCTGAATCTACAAAATTTTGGGAGAGGATTGATTCACCATTTGTGGCAAATGAGTCCCACTGTAGATTTTCCTTGATCTTAGTCATATTTCAGATCATTCTAGATTCTCTGAGGTGCACTTCATTTATCTCTATTCATCTTTATTCAATTCTATTTATATTTTCTGCATATCTCATTGTGTTTTCAACCATTGTATTTTGCATTAGTTTTACATCCATAGTTAGTCAATTTCCTCACTTAATTACATTTACAACATTTCATTTAGCATCACACATCTTCTATTTGAGTGAGCCACTTCAATTTTTATAGGTGGATTGTGGCCTTAGGGGATTCTATATGTCTCCTTTTAGGTGAAAGATCCTAAGAGTGTAAGAGGACATAGAACCTGTTATGAAATAACTTGCACAATAGAGGAATATGATATGAAATATCTTGCAAATAATTTATAATAGCTGAGAAAAACAAGCCACCTCGAGGGGGAAAACCTCCAAATATCTCCAATGAGAACACACTTCACAACTTGATGATGAAATAAGACACAACCTCCTATATATACCTATTTATGCCTAGGATATCACCTAGGCCGACTTAGACACACCTATATACGTCTTAGGCCAACCTAAACAACTAAATAACAATATACTAATGATAATATGACTTAATAGAGAGTTAAGATAGCCGCAAGCCAACTATTCATAACCTAATGTACACTAATATTAAGGGCATAGCATGCCCCTTGTTTTCAAAGAAGCATTGTCCTCAATGCTAATCAAGTTTGGATTCTTTTGAATGAACTCCTCATCCTCCCATGTGGAATCTTCAACTTGTAAATTCTTCCATTGGATGAGATACTCAATGAGAGTTATATTCCTCAGCTTCTTTGTGCATGTTTGACAAATGCACTCTGGTTCCAAAATGATTCTTCCTTCTTCATCGAGCTCTGGTAGTGTTGTTTGAGTGGGAATATTATGCCCAATTACCTTCTTCAAATAGGAAACATGAAAAACTAGATGCATCTTTGTTGTTGGTGGCAACTCTAGCTTGTAGGAAACACTACCGATCTTTTACATGATTCGGTATGGACCATAATACCTTGGAGACAACTTATTATTCTTTTTTTTCTGCTTTAGTGAGATTTTCTTGTAAGGCTACAATCTCATGAAGACCCAATCCCCAACTTCAAAACTTCTTTCACTATGATGTTGGTCTGCCTGTTGTTTCATTTGATTTTGTGCCATGACTAAACTCTCCTTGAGTCCTGAAAGTACTTGTTGTTGATGAAGCAAGTGGTCTTATATCGCCTGAACTCTTTGTGACACCTTTATTGATGATGTGATGGAAGGAGGATGATATCCATAAACTACCAAAAATGGAGACATTTTTTATGAGCTATGAAAAGAAGTGTTATACCACCATTCCACAAGTGGTAGACAATCTACCCAGTGAGATTGCTTCTCTAAAGTGAAACAACGTATATATCCTTCCAAACACTTATTAACAACCTCAGTTTTCCCATCTGATTGAGGGTGGTATGAAGAGCCATGAGCCAATTGAGTACCCAAACATGAGAATAGATCTTTCCAAAAGTGACTAGTGAAGATAAGATCATGATCACTAACAATAACCTTAGGTGTACCATGTAGCTTTTTGATATTCTCCAAAAATGCTTTTTCCACTGCACGTGTTGTAAAAGGATGTGATAATGCAATGAAATATGCATATTTAGTGAGGCGATTAACTACTACCATGATGACATTATGACCTTTAGATTTGGGAAGCCCTGTGATGAAGTCCATGGATACCTCTTCCCAACATTGGCTAGGAATAGATAAGGGTTGCAAGAGACCTAGTGTTTTAATTGTCTTCCCTTTATTCCTTTGACAAACCAAACATTCAACCACAAATTTTTGAACATCACCTTTTAGCCCTTCCCAAAAAAAATCTTGCTTGACTTGATGATATGTCTTCAAAAATCCTGAATGACCACCCACTGGAGACCCATGCAACTCTGTGAGAATCTTGTGTTTAAGAGTGGAATTTTTACAGAGATAAAAATGATCTTTATGCCAAAGAGTATCTCCCTTCCAACAAAACTTATTTGAACTACTACGATCACTTTTTAATTGTTCAATGAGATTACTTGTCACAACATCATTTTGCCACTCTGCTTTGGCTTCCTCCACCCAATTTTCTTGTAATATTGAAAGGGCACACAATAAGGCTTCATCTTTCTCATCCTTCCTAGAAAGTGCATCTGCTACAATATTTTCTTTCCCTTTCTTATATACAATCTCAAAGTCATATCCTAACATCTTAGTGACCCATTTTTCTGCTCTTTAGAAGAAAGTCTTTGTTCCAAAAAATATTTCAGGCTATCATGATTTGTCTTAACCTTGAAGTGTCTACCCAATAGATAAGGCCTCCATTGATTAACTGGATGGAGGATTTCTAGCATTTCCTTCTCATAAATAGGGTTTACTTGATTCTTTCCCTTTAATTGACGACTCTCAAAAGCAATCGGTTGACCTTCTTGCATGAGCACTGCTCCTATCCCATTTCTAGAAGCATCACATTCCATAGTGAATTCCTTAGTGAAGTCAAGAGCGGCAAGCACTGGAGTTGTACACATAGCCTCCTTCAATCTCTCAAATGTATTTCCAGACTCGTTCCAATGAAAAGAATCCTTCTTCAACAGAGTGGTGAGAGGTGCTGCTATACGACCATAATTCTTCACAAATCTTCTATAGTACCCCGTCAATCCCAAGAAACCCCTTAGTTTCTTAACAGTTTTTGGAATAGGCCATTCCATGATAGCCTTAATTTTGTTAGGGTCCACCTTTACCCCTTCATGTGAAACTATGTGCCCCATATACTCCACCTCCTTAAGACAACAAGCACACTTGGATGGATTAGCATAGAGTTTATGATCTTCAAGTATTTGTAATGCTTGATCCACATGTTGCAAATGTTCTTCCCAAGTCTTTCTATAAATCAATATATCATCAAAGAATACTAACACAAACTTTCTCAAGAATTTCTTAAAAATGGAATTCATCAAACTTTGGAATGTAGATGGTGCATTGGTAAGACCAAATGGCATCACCAAAAATTCATAATGACCCTCATGAGTTCAAAATTTTTTCTTACAAATATCTTCCTCCTTAATCCTAATTTGGTGATAACCAGATCTAAGATCTAACTTGGTAAAATACATAGCTCCATTCAATTCATCTATAAAATCATCAATGACTGGAATAGGAAACTTATCTTTAATTGTGTAGATGATGAGAACTCTATAATCTGGACACATGCACCAAATATCATCCTTCTTATGTACCATCACCATAGGTGAGGAGTAAGCACTTTGGCTATGCTTGATAATTCCTACCTCTAGCATCTCCTCAACATATTTTTCTATCTCACTCTTTTGTATGTGTGGATACCTGTAAGGCTTGATGTTCAGTGGTTGGCTCCCTAGAACTAATTGTATGGCATGATCATGATCCCTCTTAGGAGGAAGTACTTTAGGCATATTTCCAAGAACAACCAAGTGATGATCAATTATAGCTTGTAAATATGGATGAGTAGGAGCATTAGATTGAGAGACTTTTAATGAACATAGCTGGGTCACAAATCCATCCACTCCTTTCTTAAGAAAAATTTTTAGTTGATGAGAGCTTACCATTTGTGGGGATTGTACATTCAAACCCCTTAGCTCTAATACCATTCCTTCTGATTGAAATCTCATGAATAGTTCTTGGAAGTTCATCTCAATCATTCCCAATGTAGTAAGCCATTGTACTCCCAAAGCAATATTTGTTGCAACCATGGATATCACATACATTGGGTTATCAAGTTGATAATCTCCCATCGATAATTTAATGCTATGAAAATTCCTTCAATAGCTAATTGTACCACCATTTTCAATCCAAACCTAAAAATCTGGAGCTGGATATATAAAACAATTTAGACGAGTAGCTAACTTTTTGTTGATGAAATTATGAGTACTACCTGAGTCGATCAACACTATTACCTTCTGCTTCTTTAAGAACCCCACCACCTTGAGAGTTTGTGGAGCACTAAAACCTGAGAGTGCATGAAAAGAAATGATTGGTTGAGTATCATGTGATTCCTTATTTGACTCCCTTTCATCCTCTAGTATGGGTTCCTCCTCTTCTTCCTCACTTGGACCTTCAATATAGAACAATTTCTTTTCACTGCATTTATGTCCTCTACTGTATTTTCTATCACAATTGAAACACAACCCTTTTGCTCTTTTCTCCTCAATTTTTTGTGGAGTCAACCTAGTAGGTTGTGTTGAATATCCTTTCCCTCTTGTCACATTAGCCCCTTGCTTTTTAGGAATCAAATACTTCTCCTCTACTCTACGTGCTAAGATAAAAGACTCATTTATGGAGCTAGGGCTAAACATGCATACCTCATGTTGAATGTGATCCTTGAGACCCCCCAAGAATAAATCATTCAATTTTTCCTTTGTAATTGTGTCCACTCTTCAGGATAGATTTTGGAATTGCTGAATATAATCGTTAACTGATCCTGTTTGTTGAAGTTTAGCCAGCTAGCTAAAGAAGTTGTTTGTCATGCTATTGCTATATTGTACTTGGATTTCCTCCACAAAAAATTGACCATGAGATGGTGAGCCCCTTTTTCCTTTGATGAGTGCAAAGCCAATGATACCAAATGAATTGATCGGATTCTAGATATAGGAAAGCCATTTTGACCTTTTGTTCATTTGGGATTTGGTGTACTTCAAAAAAGTTCTCCATTTGGTTTATCCATGTTAGATGATCCTTGCCATCGAACTTGCACATATCCACCTTTGGAAATAAATTCCAAGATCCCATAGGAGTACTAAAGCTTGTGTCAATGTTAGCTGACCTAGAATTTTCACCTTGGTTGCTTGAGAACTCCTTTCTTGGTTCAGCCATGTAGGTGCTTTTAAATATGTTTTGTATGTCCAATATATCTCCTCTTAGGTCACACATATCCATCTTCATTGAGGAAATGTCTTCCCATACGTCATTGATTTCCTCATTAGGAGTAATATCCTCTATTGTTACCCCATCCTTATCAGGAGTCTTCCCCAGAGTGACAACATTCTTTTTGCCCCTTATTGCAGGCCCCGTCATGATGGGAACCACTAATTTTGAAATAAATCACACAAATTAAAATTAAATTCTTTAAAATTTTCACTGTAAGTTACTAGGGAAAAAACAACTCTCACCTAGAAAAATCTCCTAGAAATAAGTAGATTTGTAGCGTGGAGGGTGATAATTGTGAAAAGTTTATTTTTTTAATAACTTGCTTATTTCTACTCCAATTCCTCCAAATTTTTTTCTGTAATCTCCTTTAGTATGTATTCAAAAAATAAATAAAAAGAAGACTCCAATTCGACAAGATATGAAGATATGCAAATTCCAAAAAATTGTGTAGAAACCCTAATTCTACACTAATTCGCTTAATTCTGCTCCAATTCTTTTGAAATCTATATTGTAGCTTCTTTAATATGTTCTTAAAAAACCCTTTAAAATATAAAAAAAATTCTCAAAATCTAAAAAATATGCTCTTCCCAAAATCGCGTCCAAAATTGAGAAAAAACCTTGCCTCTACGGTGCCAAGATCATGCTCTGATACCACTTGTTATGAAATAAATTGCACAATAGAGGAATATGATATGAAATATGCTACAAATAATTGATAATATCTAATAATAACAAGCCACTTTGAGGGGGAAAACCTCCAAATATCTCCAATGAGAACACACTTCACAACTTGATGATGAAATAAGGCTCACAACCTCCTATATATACCTATTTATGCCTAGGATATCACCTAGGCCGACTTAAACACACCTATATAAGTATTAGGCTGACCTAAAAAACTAAATAAAAATATACTAATGATAATATTACTTAATAGAGAGTTAAGATAGCCACAAGCCGACTATTCATAACCCGATGTACACTAATATTAAGGACATAGCAGAACCTTCCTCTTCCTTTCCGCCTTCATAAAAAATTGCTGATTCATTTTGGTGAACCTAACAAATGCACCCCACTATTGATTTTCCTTGATCTCAGTCAGATTTTAGAACATTCCAGATTCTCCCATGTGCACTTTGTTTATCTTTTTTCACCAAAATGAACCAACAATTTTTGTGAAGGTAAAAAGGGAGGGGAAGGTTCTATGTCCTACTCTTACACTCAGGATCTTTAACCTAAAAGGAGACAGATAGAATCCCCTAAGGACACAATCCACCTATAAAAATTAAATTGGTTCACTCAAATATAAGATGTATGATGCTAAATGAATTGCTATAAATGCAATTAAGTTATGAAATTGACTATGGATGTAAAACTAATGTAAAATGCAATGTTTGAAAATACGGTGAGATATGAAAAAAAAAATGAATAAAACTAAACATAGATAAATAGAGTGCACCTGGGAGAATCTAGAATGTTCTAAAATCTGATTGAGATCAAGGAAAATCAATAGTGGGACTCATTCGCCACTGATGGTGAATCAATCCTACTATTGATAGAAACACCTAAAAACTGCTTTCTGATAGTCGAGAACTGGAATCTGACAAAACCACTTTTCCTGCACTAAGGTGGGACTCATTTTCCACAGATGGTGAATTAGTCATCTCTAAAAAAATTGTAGATTCAGGAATCAAGACTATGGGCCTAGATCCACACTTATCTTCCTGCCAAGTTATCGGGGTCAAATATGTAGAAAACAAACTGTAGGTCTTCTCCATTCTTGAAATAGGTTGATGTTGACTTGAAACACTTTTTTGATTTATTGACCACCTTTCAACAACTTTTTTCTTGATAAATCTACATACAAAGGTCTGCAAACACACATGCAAGAGGGGAAAATGGTTGAGGGTTAGGATATAGGGATTTAGCTTGGTCAAATCCCACTTTGGTAGCAAAACCCAAGATAATAAAATGAAATATGAAGAGAATGATAAAAAAATAACATGTAAATGTTATCATTTACTAAACCATTGTTGAAGAAATCTAAGGATATAACAATGGCAGCTCCAAAGTACTTGATTATTGCTTGATGAAAAGATGTAAAATGCTTGAATGCAATGATGGATTGAATGCTTGTGTGAATTGAGATGAATGGGGGTTAATAATGAGAGAAAAACACCTATTTATACACACTTGTGCCCTAATTACCCAATAATACCACATCATAGGCTAACATAAGGTATTTTAGAATAAAAACCCAAAAGAAATTTTGAATTATTTTGAATTTGAAGCCAAGGGGGACTCATTCGCCAAGTCCCACCCTAGGCTTGTAAGTGGGTGGCAAAAATTAAAATTCATTTAATATTGTTTGTTGGGTTTACATTCAAAAATACACTTAAATGTGACCTATAAGTGTATAAAGGGGTCATATAAGACATAAGAAAGGTGTAAATAGTGAAAACAAGCCTAGAAAAGTGTGAAATCTTGTTACAAGACTTTACAACACTTTAAAATAGGACTTGAAAAGGAGTAAAAAGGTGATATTTAGATGAATTATGATAGGAATAGTTTAGAAAAGTATAGAAATGTTTTACAACACTTCAAAACACCTTCACAAGACATCACAATTTCAATATTTAGAATTTAACATTAATATTTATGTCATATTACATCATTAAATCAAGCAAAATAGATCAAAACTAAGGAAGAAGGACCTAAATGACCATGAAAATTTTAATGATCCATTTTTCTACAACACATTTAGCCCCCACTTTAGTGAGAGGATGAACTTTCTTCAGACTCACACTAAAGTAACCATGCATATCAAGAAGGATTCCAAATGCACTTATGCTAGCAAGATGGAATAACAATGATCAAGAGGGATGATCAAGCCCACAGGATGAAGATCCCATGGCTAACTAAAATTAAGAACAAATGAACACATGAGAGAGAGAAAGAAGAGAAGGAAAAGGAAAAGGAAAAGGAAAAGGAAAAGGAAAAGGAAAAGGTAAATCAAGCTTTGATCGTTTGTCTAGCTAGTTGTAGATCAAATCTAGGTTGTTTGTCCAAAAAAAAAAGATAAATGCATACTCACTCTAGGGCGATGGAACTCATGGTGGTCAACTGGGTGAGAAGGCCCAAAAGAGAGAAAGATACGCTAGTTGGTATGTACTCACTGTTTATTTTAGTTCATGGCTGTCAGAAAGTAGTTTTCAGGTGTTTTTGTTAGTCGTAGGATTGATTCTCCATCAGTGGTGAATGAGTCCCATTGTTGATTTTCCTTGATCTTAGTCATATTTCAGAACATGGGTATGTGCAAGATCATGATGGGCCAAAAAGTGGCAATATGACGGGTATTTGTAGGGTATGTGGCTGACAACTTTTTTTTTACCCAAAATTAATGAAATGAAAAGGGTTTTTAAAGGAGATTCTCAACTTTCCACCAATATAAATTATGCTTTACTTTGAATTTAATAAATAATTATTATTCATTTTCTATTTGAATTATGACTAAAGTCATGATTGATAGGCTGATTGAAAACATCTATAGCTTTCAAACGTTATCACATTTTTTGAATCTAAAACATGTCATTCTATGCTTCGTATACTAGAGGATTAAAAAAGAATTGAATTTCATGAAGTTTTGACTAAGTTAAGGTGGTTAGACATATGAGTTTTTATATTTTTTAACAGTTGTAATAAAATAATAATAATTAATTATTTACTTGGAAAAAATTACAAAAAAATATACATCACATCGAGACACGAGTCTTCTACTTATATCTAAAATCTTATAAAAAAATATTATCATTTTATTGTGGTTAGGGTGGTCAGACAAACACCTACTTCTTATTTTTTCCCTAAAATTTAAGTATTCCTATTGCATTGAAATTTCAAATTTTCACCGAATAGATTTTGTTTTAAAAAATAAACCTAGTATTTTAGAAACTACATTCAATTTGCTACAAATTCTATTCTTACATATTTTTGAAATAATATAGATAAATTATTCAAATTTTTACATCAAGTTGCCTAAGTCTATTTTTTTTATTTTTTTGCCACTTAAGGGCTTGTTTTTTCCATGATGATCCTGCACATACCCACATTCCAAATTCTCCTAGGTGCACTCTGTTTATCTATGTTCAACTTTATTCAATTTTGTTTATATTTTCTACATATATCACTATGTTTTCAAACATTGTATTTTACATTAGTTTTACATCCATAGTTAGTCAATTCCACCACTTAATTGCATTTATAACATTTCATTTAGTATCATACATCTTCTATTTGAGTGAACCACTTCAATTTTTATAGTTGGATTGTGGCCTTAGGGGATTCTATCTATCTCCTTTTGGGTGAAAGTTCCTAAGAGTGTAAGAGGACATAGAACCTTCCCCTCCCTTTCTACCTTCATAAAAATTGTTGTTTCATTTTGGTGAACTTGACGTGATTCTAAAGTGACATAGATCCTAGACTTATTTTCCATCTAGGGCGAATCAATCCAGCTGCACATTCTACATTTCATTTTCAAGCATTTTCTGGGCATTTTCTATGTTACAATTTTTTGTTATTCCTTTTTGTTAGACTTTCTAGTTTCTCTATTTTACCTTCTTTCTTGCATATTTGTTTACTTTCCTCATGTATTTTTGGGTATGTGCAGGATCATCATGGAAAAAAAGGGCCCAAAAGTGGCAAAAAAAATAGAAAAATCAGAGTTAGGAAACTTGACGTAAAAATTTAAATAAGTTATCTATATTATTTTAAAAATATGTAAGAATAGAATCTGTAGAAAATTGAATGTAGTTTCTAAACTACTAGGTTTTTAAAAGAAAAATCTATTTGGTGAAAATTTGAAATTTCTATGCAATAGTACTTAAATTTCAGGGAAAAAATAAGAAGTAGGTATCTGTCTGACCGCCCTAACCACAGTAAAATGATAATATTTTTTTATAATATTTTAGATATAAGTAGAGGACTCATGTACCGATGTGATGCATATTTTTTGCAAGTTTTTTCCATGTAAATAATTAATTATGAATTTTTTATTACAAATTTTAAAAAATAGAAAAACACTCGTATGTCTGACCACCTTAACTTGGTAAAAACTTCATGAAAGTCAGATTTTATTTTTTTAATGCTATAGTATGCAAATCATAGAATGTGACACATGTTTTGCATTCAAAAACGGTGATACCATTTGAAAGTTGTAGATGTTTTTCAATCACTGTATCAATCAGGACTTTAGTTGTAATTTGAATAGAAAATGAATAATAATTACTTATTAAATTCAAAGTAAAGCATAATTTATATTGGTGGAAAGCTAAGAATATCCTTTAAAAACCATTTTCATTTAATAAATTTTCGGTAAAAAAAATCGTCAGCCACATACCCATCATATTGCCACTTATTTGGCCCATCATGATCTTGCACATACCCTTTTGCTTTAGTAAGTTCTTGACATCCCTGAATTCCTTGGTTGATTTTTCCAATTGTGCCTTTGGTTGTGATCTTAATGACCTTGAGCTTCCTCATGCTCCTTTGAAACTCCTCATGATTGTCCTCCTTGTGATGTTGACATCGTAGGAGAAGATGATGTTAGCATGCATGAGTTCTTTAACGAATGCTTTGACAACCTTGATGCTCACAAGACATTTTATCCATCCATGAAGTCTCAAGACCTTCCTACTATCTCTCCTCCTGACATGTTTGGCTTCCTACATCTTGAAATTAATGAAGGACCTAAGGCTCCTCCTACAAGTGGACCTTGTTCTTCCTCACAAGCAATTCCACAAGCATCCTATACTACTCAAGTCACTCATACCCTTATCAACCTTGAAGAGACCGATAGTAAGGGTTATACTATTTTAAAAAAACAAGGATGTGGTGTAACCAAGGAACATGAAATTCACCAACTTTTTGAACAAACTCCTACTAAAGAAAATACACAAGGAATAAGCTATCAACCTCCTCCTGATTTAAACATCCTTCTTCCTTGAGAACACCTCTTTAATAATCCTAATGACGGGGAAACAAGGATCCACATGGGTCCTTCTCCTGCTCCTCCTTCCATTCATGAAAAAAGAGAATCTAGTAAATGAAAATGACCCTATAAGCTGAAAAAATCAAGTTTCCTCTCCATCCACCACCTGAATATGAAAGGAAACTCCAAATGCTTTTAAATAGAGGTCTTATACTCTTACCACCTTCCAATAGGTTGGTTATACTCCCTAAAGATTTTAATGTTCCATATTGCAAATACCATCATGTCCTTGGACATCGCAATGAAGAATGTTAGACATTAAAGGAAGTACTGAGTAAGTACCACTTTACTAATACCGACTATTATCCTATAATTCCATAAGTTCACTTTTCCCATTCCTTTATCATGCCATCATTGTAGAATCTTCCATTCTCATCATTGCATGATCATTCCCACAACCTACCTTGATATTGCCTCACACTCAGTGGGGGAAAGAAGTTGTTAACCTTTTCCTAGTAATGCATTTGTCCTTTTTCCCTAATTATGTTATTCACCTTATGCTTATACCAATTGAGATTGGGAGGTGCATGACTTGTTTGATGTGTGACTAGAATTTGCATTACTAGTCCTTTTTCTTTTTCTTGTATGTGCATATTGTGTTCCCCCATAATGTGCCTTTGATGTTCTCTCCCTCTTTGTACACTTATTCTATTCCTACCTCTATTCTTCTATATGTCGTACAACACTTTTTTTTTTCCTTGTTCACTTTTTTCTTTTTTCTTTTGTTTTGTGTTTTCCTTTTGGGGATGACGTAAAGCATTGAGACACCCTATGTCTCTTCCATGTTGACCCAAAATGTCCCTTTTCTTTTTTCACTTTTCTTTTCTTGTGTTTTCCTTTTGGGGATGATGCAAGGCATTGAGACCGAAATGTCTCCTTCATGTTGACCCAAAAATCTTTCTTTTTCATTTCACCTTTTTCCTTTCACTTTCGCTTTTCTCTTTGATTTCTATGTTTTCCTTTGAGGAATGATGCAAATCATTGAGACTGCAATGTATCTTCCATGTTGACTCGAAATGAACTTTTCTTTTGTTTTCACTCTCTATTCGTCATTCTTCTCATTCTATGTATTTTGGGAATGATGGCAGTTCCAAGCTCTCTAATAAAACATTGCAGAAACAAACATACTAACCCAAAATCCATAGATCCCTTATGTGTTTGGTATTTTTCTTTTGGGGGAAACTCTTCCTTTTTTATGTTTCTTCTTGCTTTACATGACACAGTCTATTCGAAAAAATATAACTTGGCATAGAAACTTTTTGCATTGGCTCTCACATTTTTCTTTTGTTTGCATTTTTCTCTTTGCTACTTTAAAGCAATTGCTCATAGAATGGTGTGTAGCAATTTATTTCAAGTGGGGGCATAAATTGGTACTATTCATTTTTTATTTTTATTTTTCTTGCTTCTTAGTGTAGCCTTATTAGTTCATATGATGTGTTTGTCACTTTGTGGATGACATTAGGTATAGTTTCCTTCATAAGTGTGATCTATCTTAGCATAGTAAATTCCTCTTAAATGATTGATATGACACACTACATCCCCTAAGATGCAAATCTACTATTCTTTGATTGGTCCTCTCTTGGAGACATTAGAGGCAATGCTCCCTAAGTGATAGACCTTGCATGATTTTAACAAGACTCCTTTGAACACTTTTCTTTTTCCTTTTTTTTCATTTTTACATGTTTATCTCTTTTTACCACCTTTCATAACACAACTTGCATGCTTGTGGTACCATTTTATCCAACCTTTTTCTTTGTGGCACTTTATTAAAGTTATTAGGAGGTATAACTTTAATATGGCCGAGCAGGAAGCCCATTCTGAGGCATGACTTTCCCCATAGCCACCTGTGTGTTGTGAGTACATACCAACTAGCATATGTTTCTCTCTTTTGGACCTTCTCACTCGGTAAACTACCATAAGTTCCATCACCCCAAAGTTAGTATGCATTTCTCTTTTTTTTAGACAAACAACCTAGATCTGATCTACAACTAGCTAGACAAATGATCGAAGCTTGATCTCCCTTTTCCTTTTCCTTTTCTTCTCTCTCTCTCTCTCTTGTGTTCCTTTGTTCTTATGTTTAGTTTTCCATGGAATCTTCATCATGGGGGCTTGATCATCCCTCTTTATCATTATTATTCCATCTTGCTAGCATAGGTGCATTTGGAATCCTTCTCAATATGCATGGTTCCTTTAGTGTTAGTCTGAAGCAAGTTCATCCTCTCACTAAAGTAGGGGCTAAATGTACCATACAAAAAAGGATCATTGATATTTTCATGGTCATTTAGGTCCTGCTTCCTTAGTATTTGATCTATTTTTCTTGATTTAATGATGTAATATGACTTAAATATTCATGTTAAATTCTAAATATTCAAATTATGGTGTCTTGTGAAGGTGTTGCACGAAGTGTTGTAAAAAAATTCTACACTTTTTTAGACTCTTCCTATCATAATTCTTATAAACATCACCTTTTTACTCCTTTTCAAGTCCTATTTTAAAGTGTTGTAAAGTCTTGTAACAAGATTTCACACTTTTCTAGGCCTGTTTTCACTATTTACACCTTTCTTATGTCTTATATGACCACTTATAAGACACATTTAAGTGTATTTTTTAATGTAAACCCAAAAAACAATATTAAATGCATTTTTATTTCCAATACCCACTTGCAAGCCTAGGGTGGGACCCATTTGTCATGGGTGATGAATGAGTCCCCCTTGGCTCCAAATTCAAAATAATTCAAATTTCTTTTGGGTTTTTATTCTAAAATACATTATGTTGGCCAGTGATGTGGTATTATTAGGTAATTTGGGCACAAGTGTGTATAAAATAGGTTTTTTTCTCTCATTATTCACCCCCATTCATCTCAATTCACTCAAGCATTCAATCCATCATTGCATTCAAGCATTTTACATCATTTCATCAAGCAGTAATCAAGTACTTTGGAGCTACAATTATTATATCTTCAGATTTCTTCAACAAGGGTTTGGTAAGTGATAGCATTTACATGTTTTTTGTTTATCATTCTCTTCATATTTCATTTTATTATCTTGGGTTTGATTACCAAAGTGGGATTTGACCAAGGAAAATCCCTATATCCTAACCCTCAACCATTTTTCCCTTCTTACGTGTGTGTTTGTAGACGTTTGCATGGAGATTTATCAAGAAAAAAGGTGTTGAAAGGTGGTCAATAAGTCAACAAAGTGTTTCAAGTCAACATCCACCTATTTCAAGCTTGGAGAAGACCTGCAGTCTGTTTTCTGTAGATTTGACCCTAACAACCCGACAAGAAGATAAGTGTAGATATGGGTCCTTAGTCCTAATTCCTAAATCTGCAAAATTTTGGAAGAGGACTGATTCGCCGTCTATGGTGAATGAGTCCCACCTTAGGGCTAAAAAAGTGATTTTTTCATATTCTAGTTCCTGGCTGTCGAAAAGCAGTTTTTAGGTGTTTCATTCAATAGCAAGACTGATTCGCAATCAGTGGAGAATGAGTCCCACTGTTTATTTTCCTTGATCTCAGTGAGATTTTAGAACATTCCAAATTCTCCCAAGTTCACTCTGTTTATCTCTGTTCAGCTTTATTCAATTCTGTTTATATTTTCTACATATCTCACTATGTTTTCAAACATTGCATTTTACATTAGTTTTACATCCATAGTCAATTTCATCACTTAATTGCATTTACAACATTTCATTTAGCATCATACATCTTTTATTTGAGTGAACCACTTCAATTTTTATAGGTGGATTGTGGCCTTAGGGGATTATATCTCTCCTTTTAGGTGAAAGATCCTAAAAGTGTAAGAGTAGGACATGGAACCTTCCCCTCCCTTTCCACCTTCATAAAAATTATTGGTTCATCTACACAATGGTCTTCTTACCCGATCATAATATTGACAACATTGACAACACTGGACTACATAATGTACAACTTATGCTCGTACCATACATGCTCATATTGCCAACAAATATATCAATGAAAAACTCCTTATTCTTCCAACATAATTAATATTTTAGTTACCTTTCAATTGGATTTTTAACCTAAAGTTGTTCTATTTGGGGTAAAACTCTCCTTATTATTATTTTCTTTTGACTATGTTTTAATTTTCAATGCTCAACTAATATTTAAATTCAATCATGTTTCCTCACTTTAGCTAAGAATTTTATTCATCATTGATAAATAAAATTAGGCAATATCCTCATTCTTATGAATTAAGTGGTAGTAGAGTGTAATAGTTTATTTTTATTTAGTCATGCATGAAGGAACAAAAATATAAACTAAATATAAGGTAAAAAAGGAAATATGATCTTTATCGATTCATAGTAATAATTGAATTGTTATCTATTATAAGGGATTATGGCATGAGATCTTATAATTCAAAGATATATATGAACTATAAAATACTACAATGCTCTTCAATATGATATGGATATTTAATAATGATAATGTAGTAGATGTTTAGAGATAGAAGAAAACCTCCCTAACTAGATAACTAAATTCTAATGATCATGATTGTATAGTATCTCTATCCTCAAGGATGATATTTTTTTAATAAAGTATGAATACATATTTTAAGTGTAAATTTTAGTTGGCCAAACATGCAGAGGGAACCTTTTAGAATGAATAAAATATAGATGGTTTAAAGAATATTGATATTTTCTTACTATATATCTTATAATTGCCAAGTATCTAAAGATGATTATTTATTTCCACATTCTTAAAATAGTGTCACAAAATTCTAGTAATGAGATTGGTTATTATCATTTTATATGCCTTCGTAGTTATTATAATTTTGATAAAATTTAGTTGGAACATTGGCATGTCCTATACAACATTTGTTACCAATTATAATTTAAAATGCACAATTATAAAGGAATTTTGTATGAGTTACAATGCAAGGTTGATGAGTCAAATTCAACTCATCACTTGCAATAAAAAAGTAAAGTGAATTTTTTATTTTTTGGGTGATGTAAGATTTCTCCTACACCTAGGATTCTCACGTACACACACTTATGATAATTTAAAATTTAAATTCCACACTATTTTTTTGTCAAACAGAAACTAAAATGGTCTACATCAGCTTTATAAATATAATATGAGTTTTCCATATACCTTCCTTTATATTTATCCAAATAGTCTTTCTTACTACCAATTTATAATGCTTTTTCCAATCCTATTACATAAAACATCCTCAATCTCCTCTTGTTATTGTTGTGATATGCAATCTATCCATTATGTTTCTATATTACCATATTTGAGCTCTTATAAATATACAAAATTAATTACTAGTGATATGAATTTATATTAATTGGTAGCTCTAGTTCTTATGAATTCCTTGTATCCCATGCCTTGTGGTAATTATATAGGAAAACAAATCTTCATATTCACTTTTGTATATATTTCAAATAGAAAAATTGATGTTCTTAAAAGTACCATGACTTTATTTCCAACTACAAACTCTTTATGTCTTTTATTTTCATGAACCTTCAAATCTTATACATATCATTCATCCTTTCCAATTACAACACCTTACTTTTGTGGGAAATTCCTTTATGCCTTATAAATATTAGTTTTATTTTTCATTTATCTTCTCTTTATTATTTTTAATTAAAAGGTAGAATAGGTTTTGAAGGGACCTAAAAACCTACAAAAAATGCTACCAAAAGAAGAAAGCATAGCCAACTAGAAGCCAAACTACAACCAACAAAAGAGACAAAACAAAAAAAAAGAAAAAATAATAAGAAGCGTTGCTTCATATTCTTCAAGGTTTCTTCCTCTTCCAACTTAAGCATACCAAGGGTAGCATTAGTTTCCTAATCCTCCATACCACTACCTGCATCTGGGATAGGATTATTACTAGTCTACTTGTCCATGATGGTCTCCTTCCCTTTACCTTTGTCTATTTTTCTTTCCATCTTACCACCAAACTTTAACTTTCAGCTCTTCATACTCAGTTTTCATTTTATCCCCCTCATTATCATCACTGATTTGTGAGCCTTCACACCAAGGGCTATGTCTTTTTCTTTCTTCTTAGGGGTTTTCTTTTGACCAATACTCTTCCTTTCTTGGGGTTATCCTACTCATCTAAGGGTAGATAAGAATACATTTCTACATAAGCCTCCCTATCACCCTATTCAATCAAATCCTTATCATCTTCATCCTACTAAATATTAGAACTCATGTCTATGTAATGAACACCAAATTTGGGTTTTTGTTTCTTTTTCACACTAAACTTTCCCTTTGAGTCAATCTTATGAGATTGATCTTTCATAAACTCCATAATTAGTAAAATCAACCCTTTATAGAACATGGGGATATTAGGGTTTTTACAATTCTCCTTAATGGTATATTCCATAGAGGAAAACAAAAAATAAGGGAAGGAAACCAATATCATATGGTAGAAATGATTCAAAAAATATAAACACAACCTAAATTGTAGTAAATCTACTATCTAGATTTAAGTATCTCATAATTACCTCCACAAACTCTACTCAACTTGGCTTGATAGAGAGATTCTCATAAACCCCTAGACAAGAGCTCAACCATTTTATTTCCCTTGAAGAACTGAGTTATAGTTTTTGGATGTTGCTAATATGTGGTTTTCATTGATGTCAACACTATTTCCATTAATGTATTAAAGGTTGTATATGTCGAGGATATTGAGAAAATTGTAATAAAAGAAGTTTAGGGTTGTTACTAATGTAGTGAAGTTCATGTTGTTGGCTAGCTCAATATGTTTGATCAGAGGCTATAGACTAAATGGTTCATTTTCAAGTATATCTAGCTTATCCATGTTAAGTTTTAGAGATCAACATGAAGATTTGATCGAGTTATGAGCAGTTGTGTTCTGACAATTTTTCTGTTGCTTCGGTTGGTGTTCCTGAAAGAAGATGATGTGATTCTAGTAAGTTGAGTTTTTTTGGATATTTCTATGGTGATTCATGATGCTCGTGAATTTTTATAGATCATGCTCTATTTTAGTTGCACGTCTTCATTGATTGTTGTGCTCATGATTGGTGATTTTCTTTTGCGTGCTCATGTTCTTCATGATCAAGACCGACATGGTGATTGTAGCATGTTGTGGATCTTCAAGGATTAATTTTTGAAGGTGTTACATGCTTGAGAATATTTTTTTGAGTCTTCATTATGTCATGGATGACTATTCTTTGCTCACATTAAAAAATTATTTATTGATTTGGGCCGACAGTTTGTACACATTTTATATTTTGTTTTGGCTGAAATGCAGTTGATGTAATTTCGAGTTGCAGATATATATAAGTGATTGTTTTGTGAAGGATGAAGGATGTTGATGTGATTTAATGTGTGAATAATGTCCTAATCTTTCAAAGGTAGAAGTAGAGTGTGAAGAGAAGTGAGTAGAGTGTGAAGAAATGTTCATGTGCTTAACCAGAACTGTAATCAAGCATTAGTAGATGTTATTTTCTTAGTTCAAAATCTTATGGATGTAATCTGATTGTTCTGTAAGATAGTGTGTCTTACTTAGGTAGTAAGCTTTTTGTATTTGAGTAGTGACCTCTAGGAAGTGTGCCTGAATGCATGTGCATTCCCCATTTATTCTTCTCTATACTTTTAATAGGGTATAATTTTTTGGACTAACCTCCACCATGATTTTTCCCCTAATAGGGTTTCCAAGTAAAAAATCTTGGTTTTATGTGTGTTTTTGATGCTGTGATGGTTTATTTTTTCATGTTCATTTATTAGATCTAAGAATAAGTTTAATAAGTTTAATTTCTAGGACAACTGATTCACCCCCCCCTCTTAGTTGTCTTCCCTTGTGTTTCCAACAATTGGCATCATAGTAGGTTCCTCAAAAGAGTTTAATAGCTTGAGGTGATCTGGGATAGCAACATATAAGAAGGATAGTGAAAGATTTTATGGAACAAATTATTCTTTATGGAAGACTCAAATGGAGTGTCATATGAGATGCATTGGTGAACCCTACTAGAAGATTACAAAGAATAGGTATGTTATTCCATGGAATGGTCCTTCTACTCCAGATGATATTAATAAAGAAGCTAAGTACAATATCAGGGCTAAGGAAGCATTGTTGATCGCTTTGACTGATTCCAAGATGAAAAATGTAATGGAGCTATAGACTACTTTTGAGATCTAGAAAAAGTTGGAAACCTTGTATGAAGGTGATACCCATGTGAAGATTTCTAGGCTACAAAGTCTAAAAGGAAAATATGAGGCCTTGAGAATAGGTGACGATGAGAACATCACTTCTTTTATGTAGAGAGTGAATGAACTGGTGTGTAGTATCAGATGTGTTGGTGAAACATTAGAAGAATTAGAGATTGTTGCTAAAGCACTCATATCCTTGCCTACTACGTACAAAGCCAAAGATGTTGCTATTGAGGAGATCTAGACTGTGACAAATTTTACTAGAGACATGTTGATTGGTAAGCTTGCTTCTTTTGAATTAAGTGAGTTTGGTGAATCTCTTCCTAAGACATAATCTACATTTAAAGTTACTATATCTAGAAAAGACAACCAAAGATATTGATCCAGGAGAAAGTTCTTCTAGAAAATGTTTTAAGTATGAACAAGAGATGAAAGATATTGAAGAAGAAGAGAGAAAGATAGATGAGCTTGAAGCACTTATTGTCAAGAGAGAATCCAGAGGAGAAGGTAAGTATAAAGGAAAACTTCCTATTAAATTTTGTTCTTGCAATAAGATAGGTCATTTTGCTTCAAGTTGTTCGGAAAGAGTTCCTAAGTCAATACCTAACAAGCCTAGATTTCAAAGAAAGTGTTATTATGCTACTGATGAAGGGGTGATAGATGACAAGTCTGATAAAGGAAATACAAGTGAGGATGAATGGGTATTTATTGCTATCAAGGAAAATGATTTGGAGGCTACTGAATCTGCTAGTAACAAGAATGTGGAGAAAGCTCTGGCTGCTAGAATTTAAGAAAAATATGAATGGGTGATTGAAAGTGGATGCTATCATCACATGACAAGTGACAAAAGAAAATTTGTGAGTTTGGAAAAGTATGATGTTGTTGTTGTAGGATTTGGTGATAAAAATGCTAGTGTAATATGTGATAGAGGATCCATTTCACTTGGTGGTAAGCATAATACTAATGATATCTTATATGTGGAAGGTTTGAAGTATAATCTCTTAAGTGTTGGATATATGGTTGAAAAGGGATACAATCTTCAATTCAAGGATGGAAAGTGTAGAATACTAGGGAATTCCAGAAATGTGATTGCATCAAGTACAAAGAAAAAAGGTAATATCTTTCACCTGAGTGCTAATAATAAAAGTTGTCTGATTGCTCAAGTTGATGAAAGTTGGTTGTGGCATAGGATATTCTGTCATGTAAAATTTGACAATATTATCAAGATAAGTTATACTTAGGCAATGAGAGATCTTCGTAAGTTAGTAAAGCCTACTAATACTATATGCAAGGAATGTCAGTTAGGAAAGAAAACTAGAGTTTCATTCTGGAGCAAACAACATTATTCAAATGAAGTGTTGAAGCTTGTGCATACTGACTTGTGTGGTCCTTCTAGAGTCATAAGTTTACAAGGAGACATGTATTTTATGTTACTTATTGATGATTATTCTAGAATGCTATGGGTTGATTTCTTAAGGGAAAAATGTGAAGCTCTAGAAAAATTCAAGATTTTCAAGGCTATGGTTGAGACAAAGACAGGTCTGAAAATTAAATATCTGAGATTAGATAGAGGTGGCGAGATGTTGGGAATAGGATGCCATTTAATTTCATTCTAATAATATTTCATGTATGTCCTAATTCCTTGGAATGTGTTTCACAACACTAGGATTAGGAAGGGATTAATTTGGAATGAAATCAACATTTAATTTGATAATTTTAGTTATTACTAAATGTTAGAAGCATGTGGGGATGCCTTGGGATAGCTCCTACAAAATAGGACCACATGGGTGCACACATGGGAGGTGGGGATCCACCTTAGTTAGGTTAACTGGTTGGTGAATTAAGTAAACTTTAGAAATGCATCTAAGGTTCCTACAAAATATTGATTTTGATTTATGCATGTTGAGATCCTAGAAAATAGGGGTTGAAGTTCAATTTAGTTCAGTTTCAGTTATCTTTAGTTGCATGTTAGTTAATCTTAGTTGACTTGAGTTACATGGACAGATAACAGGTGGTTACATTCAGTTAATAGATGGAGGATCAATCATGCATGTTGTTTTGCATGAGTTAGTGAAAGATATGTTTCAGTTAACAAATATTAACTTGGGCCCACTTTGGGCGCCCAAGTTGGGATCTTTGAGTTATAATTATTGCATGGAGAAGATATTTCTAATGCTCAGTTAAGTGGCACCTATTTTGGACGCCTTCTTTGAGGATGAGCTTGAATGAGATCTTTTTGATAACTACGAGGTTAACACTTCAGTGTTGGGTGCCAACTTTGAGGAAGACTCTTGTTTGACTTTGTCTTGCATATGTGAACTCAAATTGGCACCTCTAGGCATGTATTTTCTCAAGAGGCTTTGTAATTATATATTTGATAACTCTTATGAGTTTGGAAGAAAGAATATTGTCTATTATTGCAGCAATTGTATGAGAGTTGTGTGAGAAAATATTGCAAGCTGCGAAGAAGAAAGGTTGAAGAACAAGGAGAATTGAATTTTTATTATTGGAACTCATTCAAACGTTAAATAATACAAGCAAGATCAAATTAGCGGTGGAGTTTTTTCCCGAAAGGGTTTCTCCACGTACATGCAGTGTTCTTTCTATTCTATCTTATATTTCTTCTATCAATCTTTTGTCTACTTTCTACAACTTTAAAATTTATTAATTCAAGATTAATCATTCACAAGGATTTGTGACAAAGAATAATAAAATTGAATCAACAGTTACATAGGATTTATATATTTTAAGCTACTGTTTACTACATAATTTACCTTCATTTTCAATAGTTGAGATAGAGATAGGTCTGAAAATTAAATGTCTGAGATCTGATAGAGGTGGTGAGTTCATTTCCAGTGAGTTTAATTATTTTTGTGAAGAGCATCAGATAAAGAGACAATTATCTACCTTGCTGACCCCTCAACAAAATGGATTTGTGGAAAGGAAGAATAGGACAATTCAAGAAGCTGCTAGGACTATGATGCTGGAAGGAAATGTTCCTCATATCTACTAGAGATAAGTTGTAAGTACTGCTATTTACACTCTCAATCGGGGAAATGTCAAAGGTGATACTGGTAAGACTCCTTTTGAATTATGGTTTGTTCATAAGCCTACTATTAGATAATTCAAAATCTTTGGGAGTAAATGCTATATCAAAAGAGATGAAGATATAGGAAAGTTTGATGCTAGGAGCGATGAAGGAATCTTTTTGGGTTATTCTACTAAAAGTAAAGCTTACCGATGCTACAATAAGAGATTGAGGAAAGTAGTTGAAAGTGCTAATGTCAACGTTAATGAAGACACAGTTAGATCATCCAAAACTTATGGATATGATTCAGATGACCAGCATGATAGTTTAGATAAAGGAAAGAAAGCTCAAATACAAAATCAAGTTCAGATCATTCTGGTGAATTAGGAAAGCCAAGAGGGAGAAACTAGTGGAAGTGCAAAAGTGAGATAACAAGAGCCTGAAGTTCAAGAAAATCCTAAGATTCCAAGGTATCTAAGACTAAATTATTCATAAGATGAGATCATTGGTGATAAGAAAAAAGGTGTGCAGACTAGAAGAAGAATTGTAGAAGAGCACTATTTGATTTTAAAGACTAAGCCAAATAGTGTCAATGAAGCATGCAAAGACGAACAATGGATGGAAGAAAAGAAGGAAGAACTATTGCAATTTGAGAAGAATGATACATGGATTCTTGTTCCCTTACCTAAAGGAAAAAATGTAATTGGAACTAAATGGGTATTTCAGAATAAATTGAATGAGCAAGGTGAAGTTGTTAGAAACAAAGCAAGACTGGTGTGTAAAGGATATTCATAGATGGAAGGTATTGACTTTGAAGAAACTTTTTCCCCTGTTGCTAGGATTGAAGCTATGAGACTATTTCTTGCTTATGCTGCTTACAAAAACTACAAGCTTTATCAAATGGATGTCAAGTCAACATTTCTAAATAGTGAATTGGAAGAAGTGTATGTTGAGCAACCGATGGATCTCAATTTACTGATCAAGGAGATATGGTTTTCCGGTTGAAGAAATCACTATATGGACTCAAGTAAAACCCAAGAGCATGGTATGCCAAACTAGAAAAGTATTTGTTGAAGATTGGATTTAATAAAGGCACTGCTAGTAGTAATTTGTATTTCGATATTGATCATGATAAATATTTGATTGTTGAAGTCTTTGCTGATGATATCATTTTTGGAGGAGATGGTAGTTTGTGCATGAAGTTTTTTGATGATATGAAAAGTGAATTTGAGATGTCTATGATTGGAGAAATGAAATTCTTTCTAGGATAAAAAATTACTCAGCTAGATAGTGGGATCTTTATATCTCAGTCCATGTATGTGAAAGAATTGTTGAAGAAGTTTGGTATGGAAGATTCAAAGCCAATTGGAACACCCATGGTGACCAGATGTAAGTTGACACAAGATGATGATTCTCCTAAGGAAAATCAGACTAGATATAGATCTATGATTGGAGGATTACTCTATTTGACTCAAACTAGATATGATATCATGATTTTGGGCTATGGTATCCTAAAAATGATGATCTTACTTTAAATTCCTTTATTGATGCTAATTGGGTAGGATATGTGGATGATAGAAAAAAGTACTAGTGATGGTGCATTTTTCTTGGGAATGATGTTGGTCTCATGGTTAAGTAAGAAGCATAATGCCATTTGCTTATCTACTACATAGGCAAAATACATTGTTGATGCTAACAATTGTACTCAAGTTTTGTGGATGAAGCAGATGTCAAAAGATATCAGAGTTGTTTATGATGAACCTATTTCCATATTTTGTGACAATTCAAGTGCAATTAACATTTCTAAGAATCTGGTGTTGCATTCAAAAACCAAGCATATATCTATCAGGTTTCACTTCTTGAGAGAGAAGGTGAGTGAAAAGGAAGTTAGACTTGAATATGTTCCCACTAAGGAATAGATTGTAGATATCTTTACCAAGCCATTTCCTAAGGATACTTTTGAGTATCTCAGAGGGAAGTTAGGGGTGATTACCCCTCCTAATTAGAACTAAGATGCATTAACTTGCATCAGTCTGTGTACTTCAAAGTCATAATCTTATGTTCAGATTGATGTTGTGGTGGATGCTACTCATGGCAAGTAGTTAGATGTTTAGATATGTGGTTTAGAGCTTGTGTGGAGAAAGATATAGATTATCTTTGTCATTGATGTCAAAGGGGGAGAAGAATCAGCTTAAAAACTTTATGGGGAGAAGAGTCATATGAAAGAGCTGAAGAGAAAAGAATCAAAATCTAAGGGGGAAAAAGTACTAAGAGAAAGTTGAGTTGATGGTGTTTTTCACATCATGTGTTTCCATTAATTCCATAGGGGGAGATTGTTGGATGTTTCTTATTTTTGGTTTTCATTGATGTCTACACTACTGGCATTAATGTATTAAAAGTTGTATATGTTGAGGATATTGAGAAAATTGTACTAAAAGAAGTTGCAGGTTGTTGGTAATGTAGTGAAGTTCATGTTGTTGGCTAGCTCAGTATGTTGATGATCAGAGGTTGTGGACTAAATCATTTTTTTTTGAGTATATCTATCTTATCCACATTAAGTTTTAGAGATCTGCATGAAGATTTTATTGAGTTATGAGCAGTTGTGTTCTGACAGTTTTTCTGTTGCTTCAATTGGTGTTCCTAAAAGAAGATGATGTGATTCTAGTAAGTTGAGTTGTTTCAAATGTTTTTTTGGTTATTTATGTTGCTCATGGATGTTTCTAGATCATGCTCTATCTATCTTGTACATCCACATTGATCATTTTTCTCATGATTGGTGATTTTCTTTTGTGTGCTCATGTTCTTCATGATCACGACCAATAGGGTGATTGACCAATAGGGTGATTGTAGCGTTTGTGGATATTTGAGGATTAATTTTTGAAGGTGTTGCATGCTCAAGAATTTTTTTTTGGGTCTTAATTATGCCTTGGCCAACTATGATTTGTTCACATTGAAAAATTATTTATTGATTTGGGCCAACAACTTGTACACATTTAATATTTTTTTTGGATGATATGTAGTTGATGTAATTCTGAGTTGCAAATATATATTTAAGAATTTTTTTTGTGAAGGATGAAGGATGTTGATGCAATGCAATGTGTGAATAATTTCCTAATCATTCAAAGGTAGAGGTAGAGTGTGAAGAAAAGTGAGCAGAGTGTGAAGAAGTGTTCATGTTGTTAACCAGAATTGTAATCAGGCATTAGCAGATGCTATTTTCTATGTTCAAAATCTTGTGGATGTAATCTGATTGTTTCTGTAAGACAGTGTTTCTTCCTTGGGAATTAAGGCTTTTGTATTTGAGCAGTGAGCTCTAGGAAGTGCTCTTGAATGCATGTGCATTCCCCATTTATTATTCTTTATACTTTTGACATGGTATTGTAGAAGTTGTCAGATCCAACTTCAGAGCCCAAGAACACTTGCATGCAAGAGATACCTGTCATAGGGAAGAGAATGGTGAAAAAACCAAAAGAGGGTTTGAAACTCTGAAATATGAAAATGTATTAACTAGAGAAAAAATGAATCAAGAAGTGAATACAATACAAGAGATCAATCCTTATAAAAGGAGATCAAAACTAAAAGGAAAACCTAACCCTAAGGTGAGTGCATTTAATAATTTAATATTAATTATTAAATGACTAATATATGTGCATAAAGTGAAGTCTTAAGAGGAGAGTAAAGTTAATTAATTACTTTACTCTAACACCCCCCCTTAAGATGAGCTACAATGCAACTACAAACAATGCAGAAGAAAGCAAAGGAACAAAAATGCAATATTGTGTCCCAAAAACATGGCCTGATGAGGTACCTGAATACAAAAAAATCTCTATAAAGTGGAGTAAAGGAGAAAACCCAGTGGGAAAAAACTCCTCTCCAAAAAAGAGATAAAGAAACATGCTGAAAGAAAAACATGAAGGAAGGAAGGCCTCACTGAGACCCATCAAGGACAACTTCCTTCACCCCAAGCATGGAGTGCAACTGAAGATAGCACGGAGCTACCAAAGGTTTAGTGAAGATGTCTGCAACCTACTCCTCTGTAGGAATGTACTCCAAGATGAGAGAACCATCCTGAATCAACTTCCTGATGAAGTGCATGTGGATTTCAATGTGCTTTGTCTGCTGATGCTCCACTGGGTTGCGAGAAATGTGAATGGCACTCTGATTGTCCAACCAAAGAATAGTGGGACTATCTAGAGGAAACCCAAACTCTGTCATCAACTGTCGAAGCCATAAAACCTCCCGACTGGCTAATACTGCTGCTCGGTACTTAGCCTTTGTAGATGCTAATGCAATAGTAAACTGCTTCTTGCAAGACCATGTGATAGGACCATAACCAAGGAAAAAAACAAAGCCAGAAGTAGACTTCTGATCATTGACATCACCAGCCCAATCAGAGTCAGTGAACCCAATTATGTGAGGGGATCCTGAAGTGTAGTCAATGCCATAATGAGTGGTGCCCCGAATGTACCTCAAAATATGTTTGGCTGCTTGCCAATAGCTCTCATGAGGATCATGGGAGAACCGAGAGACAAGGCCAACCGCAAAGGAAAGATCAGGATGAGAATGTGTCAGGTACAACAAACTACCAACCAAATGCCTATATAAAGTGGGGTCTACTGAAGGAGTAGAGCAAGTGGAAGACAAAACAACACCTGACTGAAATGGAGTGGGGGAAAACTTGCAATCAAGCATGCCAAATCGCTGAAGCATATCAAGAGCATACTTCTCCTGAAATATGGAAATCCCATCCGAAGACTGAATAACCTAAAGACCTAGAAAGAAGTGTAGAAGATCGAGATCTATCATCTCAAACTGCTCCATCAAAGCTCTTTGAATACTCTTAGTCATGGAGGATGAGATAGCTATAAGAATGAGATCATCTACATATAGCACAAGAATCAAAAGATCACCCTCCTAATGCTGAATATACACAGTGTGATCAGAATGACAGTGTGTGAAGTGAGAGGAAAGCAAGAAAGAGTCCATCTTCTCATACCAAGTCCGAGGGGCTTGTTTGAGACCATACAATGAACGTTGAAGTCTACAAACCAAAGAAGTTTCTTGCATAAATCCTTGAAACTGCTTCATATAGATCTCCTCATGTAGGTCTCCATGCAAGAAGGCACTCTTCGCATCCATCTGAAACACTGTCCATCCCTGTGAAGCTACAAGTGAAAGTACAAGGTGTATAGAATTCATCTTGGCGACAAGAGCAAAGGTCTCGGAGTAGTCAATACCCTCTACTTGAGAAAACCCCTTCGCAACAAGGCGTGCCTTATACTTATCAATAGAACCATCTGTAGCATACTTGGTATGATACACCCACTTGCACTGAACCAACTTTCTTCCCTTAGGAAGAGGACAAATATCCCAAGTATGATTCTTCATCAAAGAAGAATACTCCTCATCCATGGCCCTATCCCACTCAAGGTGACCTGTCACCTCTAAAAAAATTTGAGGGTCATCCAAAATGGCATGACTCAAAAGACTAGAACCAGATGTCTAAGCACGAGTACAATGAGTATCTGAAGGATCACCTTGCAAAGAACCAGCTGCATCAACAATGACACGTGCCCACCTAGGCAAAGGTGGAGCAACTAGTGGTGGTGGAGATGGTGGATCATCATCTACATCATCCTCAAGAGATAAGTAATCCTCAAGAGATGAAGAGGGAGGAGTAGGCAATGAGGGAGAAGCTGGTGATGGAGAATCCATCTAAGGATAGCGCTCATCAAACTGGACATCCCGTCGAAACAAGACCTCTCTAGAATCAAGATCAAACAACATGTATGCCTTAACATCCTCATAGTAGCCAACAAATATGAGTGGTCATCTCTTCCTCTCCATGGCTTTCCATTTAGCATCAGGAATAAATGCCCAAGCCTCGCTACCAAAAACTCAGAATGTAGAAACATCAGGCTTGACATGGTTCCAAGCCTCCTCAGGAGTCATATGTCGCAATGCCTTATGAGGCATCTGATTCTAAATATAATTGGCACAATTGACTACCTCAACCCAAAATGAAGAACTCATAGCTTGAGACTGTATCATACAATTTTCCATCTCCCGTAAGGTTTTGTTCTTTCTCTCAGTGATACCATTCTACTGAGGGGTGTAAGGGACTGTAAACTGATGCTGTAAACCATGCTCAGTGCAAAAATCTATAAAATCCTGATTAACATATTCCCCCCATTATCTGTGCTTATCATCCTGATAGAAAGTCCAGATTGCTTCTCCACAAATGTCTTAAAAGTCTTGAATGAGTCAAAGACATCAGACTTGTACTTAGGAAATTACACCCATGTACGTCTAGAGAAGTCATCAATAAAAGTGAGCATGTAGCGGGCCCTTGAAAAGGAAGGAGTCAGAAAGGATATAAGATCACTATGTACCAACTCTAGGGGTGCCCTTGCACGAGTCGCTCGACCCTTAGGAAAAGGATCACAATGATGTTTTCCAAGAACACAACCTTGACATACACCATCAGTACAAGAAATTTGTGGTATCCCAATCACAAGTGCCTAAGTACTCATCTACTGTAGATATCTATAATTGACATGGCCAAAATGCTCATGCCAAAGCCTACTCACTGAATCTGCATGTGCTATAAGAGAGGAACCAATAGTATCTGAACTCTCAAAGCCATCAAATCTGTATAAGCATGATGTAGAATCCACACTCCCAATAGCCACAACCAATTCAAGATCATGAAGGTCTCGAATAACCACATCATGTGGTGAGAACTCAATTGTCTTACCAGATCTAGAGTGGAAAATCTGATAAATGGATAAAAGGTTTGTCGAAATGTTAGGAACCAGAAGCACATCCTGAAGAAAACCATCATCCAATGAAACAGTACTTGAACCCTGAACTGAAAGTTGTGCTGAGTCACCAACTGCAATATGTCTAGTGCCTATAGGGGCAAGAGCAATGACCAAATCCTCTGTGTGTGTCATATGGTGAGAAGCACCAGAATCTAGAATCCAAGTGGATTCTAAGGACAATGCTCGTGCAGAAAGAGCATGACCTTTCTGTGTGGGTTGTGAAGGAGGCTGAGGTGCAGTGATATTATGCTGTTGCATGGCTTCCTCTAAAGCCTCTAAATGTTTCCAACACCTGGAAACTGGATGTCCTTCCTTGCCACAAAAAGTGCAAGGATCTCCAGATTTCTTCTTAGTCTTGGAGGAAGACTCACTAGACTTCGAAGATTTCTGTTTGGGTTGTGGTTTTGAATCAAACTTAGGTGGTGGCTTGGAGGGATTCTCACTATCCCCTGAATCTTTCTTAGGCTTTGGTTTTTGCTTCTGTTTTCCTTTGGTGGACTGGGCTACCAATGCTTGGTTCTATGAACCTAAAAGTGAATCCAGCTGCTTGAGCTTAGCTTGCTCAAGAGTCAGACGATCATAAAAGACCTCAAAAGAAGACATGACATGTCAAGCACCCGAGGCATCCATGGTGGAATAGAAGGTCAAAGAGAAGATTTGAAATGGACCCCGAAGCTTGGAGAGAATTAGGAAGATGCACTCTGTATCAGTCTTAACTTTTCCACAACCTTGCAAGATAGATCTTTGATGTTTGAACTTCATCAGGAAGTCCTCAATGGAGGGAAATGAATCAGGTACCAAGGAAGTTAACTCAGCCTCAATTTGCAAAGTTCTGAATTGATTGATAGTACCAAAAATTCCATCAAACTTGGTCCAAATGGCTCGAGGAGTGATACAACCATCAAGATGGAATAGGAGACTGTCGAAAGTGTGTAAAGCCATCAATCCCATAGCCTAATCCATATTATTCCTGTGCTGCATAACCTGAAAGGCGTGAGTCAACTAAGGCTAAACCTCATCCAAATAGGACCATAACCCTTGAGATTGGAGAAGAGTCATCATTCGACCCTTCCAAGTGTGATAATTATGTGATGTGAGAGGTTCAATAGATTTATCAGCCATCCTTTGAACTGTGTCTCAACTGCTTTGAATTTTTTATTATTATTTAGTGGTCTTTCAGAACTAGAAAAAAGATGCAGAAGGGGTTTGTTTTTTCTTTTTGGTGTTTATAGATTCTGATTTTCTGATGTAAATGATAGAAACCAAGAAAAAACACCCCCCCACAATGCAAAAATCCAATCCCCAATACAAACTGAAAGCCAAAAAATAATAGAAAGCAGTAATTATATGAGACAAATCTTTGTGTACCTGAAGAATTTTTTGATGAAATAGAGTGAAGATCTAGAAAGAGCACAAAACCACCTTTCTGATGCCTATTCGCTTTCAAAAAGTGGAGCAAAATTGAGCAAGTTATGCCCCTCAGAGTGCAAAAAGATCATCGGACTTTGACTGCAAAAAAATGCAATCAAATTGGAAAATTCTAAAAAATTTCCTGCACCATCAGAATAGGCTCAGAGCCAGCTTTCCAACGCCTATTTCCATTTGAAAATCCAAGTTAAAACATCCATTTTACACCCAATTTCATAAAATAGCTCCAAAAAGTCCAACTAGGTCCCCAAAGCCCTCAGGGGCTAAAAAAATAGGGCCCCTGGTCATATGTAGGACTAGGGGCGGGCAGTCTGGCACCTGGGGTAGAGCCCCTGGTCACTCACATGACTAGTTGTTGAAGTTTAAAGCCCTTAGGGGCTATCGGCAGGTGGTTGGCGGTTAACCGTAGGCGGTTACCGCTAGAGGTGACCGCTGGTCGCCCCCTGCGATGGTGGCCGGGCGGTTACTTGATGGCTCCGCTGGCCAGAGCGGTTGGCGGGTGGCCACTTGGTGGCCGCTTGGTGGCCGGTGGGTGGCAGCCCACAAATACACTGGCCGCACAAATTTTTTAAAAAAAACTTTATTTATTTATTTATTTTTTTGAAATTTTGGACCTCGATCTGCATGCCCTGGGGCCGTATGGCCTTGGGGCAATTTTTTTTTCCTTCTGAGCCAAATGCATCGAAACTGGGTGAATTATATATCAAAAAACTTGGAAATGACCTCCTGAGCACAACCGTGAGGTCGGTTTGGGCTCAAAATGCACCAGATTAAAAAAGTATGCCTTGGATCAAAAAAGGGCAAACCCCAAACCCTTGAAGCTCCAAAATCTTCAAAACAAGAATGAGCTACAACAGATCTGCTCTGATACCATGTAGAATTTGTCAGATCCAACTTCAAATCCCAAGAACACCTACACACAAGAGATACCTATCACAGGGAAGAGAATGGTGAAAAAAGCAAGAGAGGGTTTGAAACTCTGAAATATGAAAAATGTATTAATCAGAGAAGAAATGAATCAAGAAGTGAATACAATACAAGAGATCAATCCTTATAAAAGGAGATCAAAACCAAAAGGAAAACCTAACCCTAAGATGAGTGCATTTAATAATTTAATATTAATTATTAAATGACTAATATATGTGCATAAAGTGAAGTCTTAAGAGGAGAGTAAAGTTAATTAATTACTTTACTCTAATAGGTATAATCTTGTGGACTAACCTCCACCATGGTTTTCCCCCCCAACAAGGTTTCCACATAAAAAATCTAGGTGTTATGTGTGTTTCTGATGCTATGATGGTTTATGTTTTCATGTTCATTTATCAAATATGAGAATAAGTTTAATAAGTTTAATTTCTGGGACAACTGATTCACGCCCCCCCCCCTCTCAATTGTCTGCCCTTGTGTTGCCAACAATAGCTTCATAACTACCCTTCCTATCTCTAAAAATATTTCTCCCTTGAACTGAAAGGCTAGTAATTTGAGTTATCACATCTTTATTAATCACCATCTCTCAACCATATTTATACACCATCCTATTCTTCTACCCTCTGAGGAACAGTTTGATAATTTTGTAGTCATGGCCACTAAAATTTTCTATATACCAAACCAAACTCCCTTCTTAAACCACCTTCCACACCACACTATTGTTATGGACCCCATCATAGGATAGGGACTCTACTTGACTCCTTTTCTCACTAATATCAAAAACTTCTCTATTAATGTAATTGTGTGGGAAAAAAAAAATAGTCAAACAAAAAATGCATCTAATCATCCAATGTCGATTAGAATAAAGCAAGAACAAGCTAGAAGAACCTAGAAAGCATGTGAAGTTCCATTGATTTATCATAACATTGTCATCTATCCCCTTAATATCCTTGTTTTTATTCATGGTTAATTATGGTTTGAGCCTCTATGAGAGAGGTGTCATACCTATCCCATTATTTGAGTGACTTGCAGTTTACCCCACATTTACAAACAAATCAGCAACCTTATTTTCACCGTGAAATATATGAGATACAAAAATCTCATAAAATGTATTGATCAAGAAAAGAGAATCCCTAATGAAAGTTTCAATTGTCCAACTAGGACTTTTCTTCTATTTAGGTATTGAATTATTTTAAGGGAATACCCTTCTAACCAAACATTTTTATAGACCTAAGAATGAGCTAATCTAAGTCCATTATAGGCTAACATAGCTTCAACATAGGGGTTTGTTTGAGAAGACAAGGGGAATCTTCTCTTCATTCTTGAAATCACATAATTTTTTGTACTTTCCTTTGACTTATATTTTTTAATCACAAGTGGTGTCTTCCTTATTTACTTATTTATTAATTTGTTTTATATAAATTATATCTATATTAGGACCATATCATTATTTTTTGTCTTCACCCCAATAGAAATCCTTAGTAAGTTGCTTAATCATATGAAAATAAATTGTATTTCACTATTATTCTTTGAGTGACTTATAAAGTTTAATTTGAAATATATTTTCAACCTTTTCTATAATGTCTTAAAAATTATCCAGCCTAGTATGTTTGTTTGAAATAATACCATGCAATCTCACTCCTATGAAAAATATATGTTATATCTAGTTTCATAATTTTTCTTCGTACATGGAATAAAATTTTCCATACTAGAGAATATATTCATAAACATAAATATAGAATCACATTTTTTATGTTCAAAAAAATTGTAATAAAAAATACACTCATTTCTTCCACCATTCTCTCTAAAACTAGTAGGGGTTGATGCATATTAATATTCTTAATACTAATTGTTAAGAATTAATATAATATTGTTAAATTTCCCTCAATTCCCATATTATTTATTTCTATATTGTCCCTATGTTTCCATAATGAATGTCCCATTTGAGAAGCCTTCTATAGTTCAGATGTTCCCCTAACATGACTATGTTATAAAAAATGCTAAAAATTTACAATTCTATGTGTTTGGAGGGTATTTTAATGTGAATTTTAGTTTTCTAAATTTGGTTTTCAACATTCTATAGGAATTGACATGCCTTTTAATACTTATTATACTCATGGAGATTATCCCCCCTTGGGAAACCATAGACTTTGACATTGATCCTTGGTTCCAAGTCCCCCCTCTTTCATTTTGTTTCCTATTATCCTTCCTATAGGCATGAACCCTAAAGTGGTACTTAGACCTTGGAATGTAGTTTTATGTCACCATTTGATGCAGGAGCACCCATGGCCTTATGCAATCTTGTATCACCAAAAAAAGGTTTGATTTCTTTTTTGTTAATTTTGGAGTGGAATTTCATTTGATTTATGAAATTCAAATTTTTATTTTGAGGGAAATGAAATTTCATGTCATATGAATGTAATTTCAATTTTCTATTTAAATCGAGTCAAATTCATTGATGACATAGTGGAGACCAAGTTTAGTAAAACAAAAAAATCAAGAAAAAGAAAATATGGGTGTGGCTTCTTGTAGTTATAATTTCTTTGAATTTTTCTTTTAATTCATTCAACCAAGATTCCTAAAAAATAGGAATCTAAAGGTGGATGCCTAGGAATGGGACAAAGAAATTTTTGCTTTCATTGGTGAAAGAAATGTTGGAATAAAAGCCATGAAATCCTCTAGTAGGTTGTGGCTGTAGTGGAGTTGTTTTATTTCAATATTTTAATTTATTTTTGGAGGAAATTTGGAAAATTGGAGAGAGTTGCGTTGGGATTGGGAATTTTGAATGAAATTCATTGTAATACAAGTCCCAAGAAATACAAAAAGAAAATTTCATTTCATTTTGGAGTTAGTCTTTCCAAAGAAAGGAAATAGGAGAGACCAGGCATAGCATAACTCCAGAGAGTTATTGTTGATGTTGATGGCAGATTTGAAGGGTGTGCAATTCATTTGAAATCTTCCAAAGTTGCAGAGATTAATGTGTGAAGTTGCATTGTTGGAGTTTGTGTTGTTTGTAGCTAGTGTGAAGGTTGAGATCCAACCTATGATTTTTGAGGCAATATTTTTATGTTCATTTCTGATTTTGAATACATTTCCAAGGGAATGTAACAATCCACAACCCTCTGAGGTTGTATGTAAGTGTGTGGTTGTGTTGCAGGTGAAAGCTTCTGTTGCAACCTTGGATTTTGGTGAAGATAAATCCATTTTTATTTCTAATTTTTGTATGCATATAAAAGGGAATGTAACATCCCATAACCTTATGGTTGTATGTAATTTCTTGTTGATTTTTTAGTTTGTTAAATGAAGGAGTTTTCTGGTTACAAATTGCAACCCAACTGTGCAAAAGTTACAAAGATAAAACTTCTAATTTTTGGTGTTATTTGTATTTGGTGAGTGTGAGAAAGAATTAATTGTGAGAGTAAATTTGAATCAATTTATCTCTCATACATCAATAGTATCAGATTCAGAAGATCTTGAGTCTGTAACAGACCACCAAGGAGAGGCAGTTACACTAGGATTGAGCTTGTGGGTATTGGAGGAAATGTATGAAAGAGGATCCCATCGTGGTAGGGGGAGAGGAAGAGGAGAAAATTTTGTTAGAAATGATTATTTTAGAGCCTTGAGAAGGTAGGTTGAAACTTTTCAAAATGAGATAAGGAGAGGATTTGCAAGAAATAGAACCTCGAGAATTGAAGATGAAGACACAAAGATGAAAGTATGGAGAATACTTGTTTAGATACTGAGCAAAGAGAAGAAATTACAATAGTTACAAATGACCCATTGCTAAAATCTTTTTAAAAAATGGGAAAGAGACTGAAAATGGATGTGACTACCTTTAATGGAAGCCTAGACCTAGAATAATTAATATATTGGTTGAAAGAGATGGAGGAGTATTTTGAATTTGAAGAGATAGAGCATCTAGACAAAGTAAGATATGCAAAAATAAGGTTGAAAGGACATGCCTCCATATGGTGGAGAGAGATTCAATTAGAAAGGGAAAGAAGAAGAAAATAAAATATTAATAGATGGGATAAAATGGTGGAGAAAATTAAAGGATAATTTATTCCTGTGGATTATGAATTGGACTTGCTCAGGAAAATGCAAGGTTTGAGACAAGGTAGTAAGAGTGTGAAAGAATATATGGAAGAATTCCATAGAATTCTTATTAGAACTGGACATTCCAAGTTGACCAAAGAGAAGGTTGCAAGATACATAAACAGGTTGAGATCAATTATTCAAGAAGATATGACACTAGTTAGAGTTGTGAGAATGGAAGATGCTTATCAAATAGCATTGAAGATAGAAGAAAGGATGAATAAAAGATTTGAATGTAAGCAAAGAGGAAGAGGCCATGAAAAGGAGGTTGAAGGAAGAACATATGGAATGGAAAATAATCTAAAAAATCAGAAAAATACAGACCCAGGTAGCAGCAAACAACATAGGAATGCAGAATTTTATGGGTCAAGAGATCAAAATCAGAGAGGTAGAGGAAGATTGGGTAGAGATTTTGGAAGAGAATCCTTTTGAGGAACTTGTTTTAAGTGTTGGGAAGAGGGTCACAGAGCATATTATTTTCCTCATGAAGAGGAAAGGCCAAGAAGAAGGACTAAAAATCAGAATAGGGCAGAAAATGTGAATAGAGAAGATGTAAGATCATCACATTCTAAAGAAGTAGAAGATGGTTAAACTTTAATGGCTAGGAGAACACTATTAAATGAAGATGATAAATCCATTCAAAGGAGAAGTTTTTTAAGGACAAGATGCAAGTGTGAAGGAAAGGTATGTAATGTCATTATTGATAGTGGAAGCACAACCAATCTTGTGTCTGATGAAATGGTAAGAAAATTGTAGCTAGAAAGGAAGAAGCACCCGAGTCCATATTGGATAGAATGGGTACAAGATGACAAGAAGCATTTGATTAGTGAACAATGTGAGGTAAAATTTAAGATAGGAGGCTATTATGATTAAGTTTTATGTGATATTCTCCCAATGGATGCTTGTCATATTCTTCTAGGAAGACCTTGGCAATTTGATTGGAAGGCGATGCACAATGGTTATGACAACATGTACACATTGAAGAAGGATGGAGTGAAACAAAAATTGAATCCATTGAAAGAAGAAATGGACAAGGTTTGCAGAAATTCAAGGTCTTTTTGTTGTTGATGAAATTAGAATTTTAGATGGTTTGAAGAAAGAATATGTTGGCTTTATTAAAATTATTTATGATGAAGATGAGAAAGGTGATTTGTTCTCTTAGATTGAAGAAGAAATCTCAAGTGAAATGAAGGTAGAAGTAGAGGGTAAGGTAAAATCTGATTTTATTATTTCCTTTAATGAGAAAGAGAGTGAAGAATTAGATAAGTTAGTTGCAGTAGAAATTGATTTTGATAAAGTTGAACTAGAAAAGTTGAATTTGAAGGTTGATGAAGAGTTTTTTGAAGAATACTTGTTTGAGAAAAATGGAGGTGAAAATGTTTTGATTGGTGAGCATGATTCATTTTCATGTAATTTTGAAATTGATCCTTTTGATGGTAGTACTAATGTTATTTTGAGTGAAGGAAATTGAGTTACAACAGCGTTATATCTTTGAGAAAGCATTGGAAAAGTGAAATTTCATGAAGAGGTAAGAAAGCACATTCATAAAGTGAATTTTCAACACAAGACTAATGTTGATTTGAAGAGAAGATAAAAAGAGTTCCAAGTTGATGATAAGGTAATAGTGAATTTGAGAAAGGAGAGGTTTCCAATGGGTAACTACAACAAGTGGAAAATAAAGAAGATTGGACCTTGCCCGATTGTAAGAAAACATGAATCGAGTAATGCTAATGAGGTAGAATTACCCAATGACTTAAATATTTCTCCACTATTTAATATTTTAGATCTAACTATATTCCATGAAGGTGAAAATGATGAAGTTACAACAACAAGACATCCACAAGCATTCACACCTATTGGGTTTGATGAAGCCCAAATATTCTAATTATAATGATAGTTTCTCTCACACTCGAAACATATGTCTTTTTTGTAACTGACTTATTTTTGGCATGTATTTATCAATTTAGAAGCTGGCCATTTTGGTGGATTTTTCCATTTTGGAGATGAGACTAAATTATAAAAGTTGTTGCTACTTGAATATTATGTATTGTATTGATAATTAATAAAAGAAATTCCCTTGTTGAAAGTGGATGCAGTTTATAAGACGAACCACTATAAAATCATGTGCTATTATTTGTGTGTGTTCTTGTTTGTTCATTTTATTTTTTGCAATCTTTTCTTTCATTTATTTCTACTACCATTAAATTCAACAATTGGTATGAGAGCCATGGAGAAGTATATAAGAGCAGAGATGGAAAATGATTGGGTGTTTGATCCTAGAACTGGGTGCTTTTATATAGTGAAGAGACAGGATGAAGTGGGAATTTCAAGTGATGATGAAGTTGATTCTATCATTGAAGAATTTCTTTGTAGTTTAGATTAGGTAAAAAGTAATGTGCAAGTGCAACTTGAAACAAGGCACCATGATGGAAGTCCATATTTGATTCTAGCTATGGGGGAGGAAATGGAAAGCTTAAAATCTATGGTGGTTATTAAATCTGATGTGCTTTGGAGGAGACTCATCCAAAGAATTATTGAATAGAATTTGGTGAAGCTAAAATCTTTGTTGGGGCTGATATAAATTCCTGTAGTGGGGGATATCTCTAAGCAGCTATCTCAAGCAATATTTGATCTTCAAGTGGGAGATTGTTGGATTTGGTGAAGCCAAATATTCTAATTATAATGGAAGTTTCTCTCACACTCGAAACAAATGTCTTTTTTGTAACTGAATTCTTTTTGGCGTGTATTTGCTAATTTAGAAGTTCACCGTTTTGGTGGATTTTTCCACTTTGGAGATGAGACTAAATTATAAAAGCTTATGTTGCTTGAATATTATGTATTGTATTGAGAATTAATAAAAGAGATTCCCCCTTTGAAAGTGGATGTAGTCTATAAGATGAACCACTATAAAATCTTGTGTTATTGTTTGTGTGTTCTTGTTTGTTTATTTTATTTTCTATTGTCATTAAATTAAACAATTGGTATCAGTTAGAGATGGAAAATGATTGGGTGTTTGATCCCAGAGCTGGGTGCTTTTATAAGTGAAGAGACAGGCTGAAGTGGCAGTTTCAAATGATGATGAATTTGATTCTATCATTGAAGAATTTCTTGGCAGTTTAGATTCAATAGAAAGTAATATGCAAGTGCAACCTGAAACAAGGCACCATGGTGGAGGTCCATATTTTATTCTAGTTATGGGGGAGGAAATGGAAAGCTTAAAATCCATGGAGGTTATTAAATACGATGTGGTTTGGAGGAGACTCATCCGAAGCATTCTTGAACAAAATTTGGCGAAGCTAAAATCTTCATTAGGGCTGATGTAAATGCTTACAGTCAGGGATATCACTAAGTACCTATCTCAAGCAATATTTAGTCTTCAAGTGGGAGATTGTTGGGTTCGATGAAGCCCAAATATTCTAATTATAACAATAGTTTCTCTCACACTCAAAACGGATGTATTTTTTGTAACTGACTTCTTTTTGGCATGCATTTGCTAATTTAGAAGTTGACCGTTTTGGAGGTTTTTTCCATTTTTTGAGATGAAACTAAATTATAAAAGTTGTTACTACTTGAATATTATTTATTGCAATGAGAATTAATAAAATAGATTCCCCTATTGAAAGTGGATACTGTCTATAAGACAAACCACTATAAAATCTCGTGTTATAATTTGTGTGTGTCCTTGTTTGTTCATTTTATTTTCTGTAATCTTTTCTTTCATTTATTTCTTTTTTCATTAAATTCAACAATACCTACTTTAGAGAGTGAAAATATTGAAGCAATTCTTGATAGCAGGGTGAAAAGAAGCAATACATGGAATATTTGGTGAAATGGTTTGGAAGACCTGTAGAGGACTCTTCATGGTTATTTGAGCCTAATATTACTCATCTTGGGTATCCATTGGAGAAGTAATATGATCACTTTTCAAATATCATGGGTGTCTGATGTAGGAGCATCCATGGCCTTGTGCAATCCTGTATCACAAAAAAAGGTTTGATTTGTTTTTGATTAATTTTGGAGTGGAATTTCATTTGATTTATGAAATTGAAATTTTGATTGTGGTGGACATGAAATTTCATGTCAGATGAATGTGATTTCAATTTTCCATTTAAATTGAGAAAAATTCATTGATGGCATAGTGGAGACCAAGTTTAGTAAAATGAAAAAATCAAGAAAAAGAAAATATGGGTGTGGCTTCTTGGAGTTGTAATTTCTTTGAATTTTTATTTTAATTCATTCAACCAAGATTCTTAAAAAATAGGAACCCATACATGGATGCCCAGGAATAGGAAAAAGCAATTTTTTCTTTCATTGGTGAAAGCAATGTTGTCCAATAAAAGACATAAAATCCTCTAGCAGGTTGTGGGTGTAGTGGAGTTGTTTTATTTCAATATTTTATTTTATATTTGGAGGAAATCAGGAAAATTGGAGAGAGTGGTGTTGGGATTGGGAATTTTGAATGAAATTCATTGTAATGTAAGCAAAATGAAATGCAAATTCATTGTAATTCAAATCCCAAGAAATACAAAAGGAAAAAATCATTTCATTTTGGAGTTAGTCTTTCTAGAGAAAGGAAATAGGAGAGATCAGGCATAACATACCTCTAGGGAGTTGTTGTTGATTTTGATGGTAGATTTGAAGGGTGTGCAGTTGATTTGAAATCTTCCAGAGTTGCAAAGATTAATGTGTGAAGTTGCATTGTTGGTGTGTGTGTTGTTTGTAGGTGTGAAGGTTGAGATCCAACCTATGATTTTTGAGGAATTATTTTCATGTTCATTTATTATTTTGAATACATTTCCAAGGGAATGTAACAACCCACAACCTTCTAAGGTTTTATGTAAGTGTTTTTTTGTGTTACAGGTGAAAGGTTGTGTTGCAACCTTTGATCTTGGTGAAGATAAATCCATTTTTATTTCTAATTTTTGTATGCATTTGAAAGGTCATGTAATATCCCACATCCTTATGGTTGTATGTAATTTATTGTTGAGTTTTCAATTTGTTGAATGAAGGAGTTTTCTGGTTACAAATTGCAACCTAGCTGTACAAAAGTTATAGAGATAAAACTTATAATTTTTGGTGTTATTTGTATTGGGTGAGTATAAGAAAAGAATTAATTATGAGTAAATTTGAATCAATTTATCTCTCATACATCACCATTCCTCTTACTCCTTCACTCCCACCATTCTCCTATTCTTTGCATCTAAACTCTTCTATGTTATGGACCTTGAGCCCCTAACCTTGGAACCACAAAGGAACATTGCACCTAAAAATATGGTCCTCTATATTAGTTTCTCCCCAACTACTCAACCCAATAGTTTATCACTCCCTTTACTCCCTTATCCACAAGCCTTATTTCACTTCTAAAGCATAGACCTTTGGATAGACCCTAAATTTTATCTATCTACTAATATTTATCATTCCCATTTATCCAATTATTGTTCCCACTTACTTCACTAGAAAAAAAATATAAAAGAGTTCCTTCAACTCATAGCAACTCCAAACACACCACACAAAATTTAAGAAATTAAATAAAACAACACAAAAAATTAGCAACACATCATGCATTTTTATTTCTCAATGTATCCTACAAAATATGAGAATTACAATCAAATTGAAAGGATTATAAATGCAACCTTGTATATTGAAGAAAGGAATTTAAATTTAGATCATATGATCTATTTCAGGCAACAAGGTCATCTATAGTTATGTCTCCTTAATTCTCCAACTTCTTGCAATCCTCCTATCTTCACCTTCAACTATCTTCTAGAAACTAATATCTCCAATAAAAAAATGGTTTCAACAAGATTTTTTATGCTTAATTTTGACCTTCTATCTACAAATTCACATATAAAAAATCTCTCCTAGCAAAAGACACACCCACACCTATCACTCCCAAGTTCTAGAACTAAGAAAAAAAAATTCTAGAATAAAATTTCACTGCAATCACTAACTCTAGCACCTAAGAAACTCTGAAATCCATTCCTCTACCTAAAAAATTCATTTAATTTGCATCCATTACATGTTTTGACTCCCCAATGCATGTTGCTCCACTTCCAGGAAGGCAGGTCTCCACTATCCGACACCATTATTCTCCCATTTCACCAATTTTAATTTCAAAACTCAAAATTTATAGGTAAGAACCTCATGGGCATCCCATTTGTTCTTGAAGCATTGTGGAAAATTAAATAAAATCCAAAATTACTTAACCTACAAGAATTGTATGACCCAATCTGATTTTTGGTCATGTAATATTTAAAATATAATTTTTAGCATGCTCCCTAATGCAACTTGCAAACCAAAATTGTGCAATTATTTAAATCTGATTTTTGGAAAATAAATTAACTAAATACACAAATATATTAATAAAAAAATTCACTCCAAAATTGAATAAAATTTGTTGATGCAAGATGGTAATCACAGGTGCTCCTGCATCAGACACCCTTGGTAGAAATAAAAGTGGCCCTATCACTTATGAATAGGACAACTGAGATGATTAACCTCAACTTATGAAAATGAAGATGAGACTTCTATTGGAATTCTAAAGCATTTTACCAAGTACTCAAAGTATTGCTTATGTCTTGTACTCTTTCTCGCCCTGCTATCCAAAATTTTTTCTATCTTCTTCTTCTTTGAAGTAGGTGTTGGTAATTGTAATTGTTCGCCTATGATACCTTCATCACTTTCAACTTCATGAAACTTTGTTAGATCAAAAATATTAAATATAAGCTAAATGTTAATCTCACTAGGAAACTCTACTTCATATGCATTACCTGAACCATGACTACTTATAATTTTGCAAGGCCCAAAATTCTTCATTTTTAGCTTGTTGTAGGTACCAACTAGAATTCTTTATTTTCTTCGATGTACAATTACCTCATCACCAACCTAAAACTCCTTATGTCTCCTCTTCAAATCAGTATTATAATTATACTGGAATTTCATTTTATTGATGTGCTTTCTTAATTCTTCATGTATTATCTTCATGTGATCAACAAATTCCTCTACTGCTACACTTTTCTTTTCATTTTTATCCATCCTTTTTAAATCTAAAACATCTCTTGGGATGCTACCATAAACTATTTGAAATTTTTATTTACATGTACTCCTATTCAATGAGTTGTGATACAAAAATTATGTTTGAGGTAGAATTAAATCCCACCCCTTTAGCTTTTCTCCAAATAGACATATCAACGAATTTCCCAAGTTTCTATTTACCACCATTTTTTACCCATCTATTGGACGATGGTAGGATGAAAAAAAATATAAATCAACCCTTAGCTTCTTCCATAATTTTCTCCAAAAGTATCCCACAAACTTTGTGTCTCTATATGAAACTATGCTCTTTGGTAGATCATGTAGCCTCACTACTTCCTTGAAAACCAACTTTGTAACATGCACATGTTGCTAACATGAGCATGTTGGTATATGGTGTTTTCATTGATACAAACCCATTGTAAAAGTGATGGTTCATAAGTATGAATATATTCCAAAGCAATCCAAGTGTTTTTGGGAAATTGATTGTGTTTGACTAAAATAGCATGCAACAGAGCATCATTTTTATGGTTTGCATTATTGCACAAGTTGTAATATCTTGTCATGTGGTTTTGAGGTAATAATGGTATGCATTGAAGTTTTGTATATCCAAAGTTTTAGGTTTTTAAGTCTTTCATAATTGAAGATATTGATGAGAGAGTATTGGGCTTAATAGAGACAATTATAGGTGCAGAGTTCATATTGGAATGCTCTGCATTCCATTAACGATGAGCATTATGCATTATGGATTTTAGGAAGTGCTTGAAGATATCAAATGAGTGTGAAATCTGAGTTTCAATTGGTTTGGTGGTCCACATGTCAAGTTGTGAATAAACAGTTGGTCCATTTAGTTGTTGCTTCACCAATTTTGTTGCACGGTGCTGACCTAAGGGTTTTGAGGTTGTGCAATATTAAGTTGAGTATGAAGCAAATTCATAGGAGTAATTATAAGTCATGCTAACCTATTTTTGTGAAGAACACATTTTTGTTTCTTCAACAGGATATGTTTGATGGAGTTGTGATCTGACAGGTTATGGTGTCTTGTGTTCCATCTAATTAGGCCACCCTAATTCATGATATCAGTGTTTGTAGAATATATACATATATAGAAGGTCAATTCAGTGTGTGGTGTATGGTATATGTGATGATGAGGTATATGTGGATGAGTGAGAGTGTGAAGTGTGAAAGGTGTTAGTGGTGAAGTATAGAGTTTGTAAAGTCAGCTTACTAAGTCTAACTAGAACTATTTCTTCAAAATATTGTAGTTGCATTGTTAGTAGTTCAAAATCTGGTAGTGAGCCACTCTTTTTTATAAATTTTGTAATTCTAGAAGTGATCTTCTGTGGGTAGTGAGCCCTCCTATTTTATGGACAATGAATCCTCTTGGAAGTGATCCCTTCTAAAAGTGAGCCTCTTGTAATAAGTTGTAACTGGTTATGATATATTGTGAGGCAATCCTCACCATGGTTTTTCCTTTCAAGGGTTTTCCACATAAATTGGGTGGTTTTGTGTTGATTTTTGTGATGTATAATTTAATTGTTTCTTTTTTATTTCTAAAATTTTAATGTGATTCTTTGAATGCACTTTTAAGTTAATAAATTTTATGGAATATTGATTCACCCCCCTCGTAATATTCTAGGTGTTCAACAATTGGTATCCGAGAAAGGTTCCTTCAATTGGATTAATTGTTGAGTTAGATGTTGGAGGTTGAACACCTAACAACTAGGAGGTATCCTACTCATTTGGAAGAAATTATAATGGAAGGGTTTACTGAAGAAGAATGTGAAGTTGACATGGAAGGAGAACTCAAATCTACTCTTGATGATCTAGATAAAGAAAAATGTGAGGATAAAGATCTTAAAGAAACTATTAAGGAAGCAGATGAGTGCATCAAGAAGTTGAAGAATCAGATCAAGAAATTTAAAGAACATCTCAAGGAAACCAATGAGCATCTTAAACAATGAAGTGAGATAATCACTAATCTGAAGGTATAAGTTGAAGAAGGAAAAAGAGTTGAAGACTACATGAATGCCAAATTGAAAGAAATTCTATAGAATGCTCAAATCTTGAAGAAGAATTTGTGTCTCTAAGGAAATATTTGCAAAAAGAAAATAGTCAAGAGGAAAAATTCAAGAAGAGATCCACCCTTATTGATGATATGCTTTCTAGTCAAAAAGCTTCTAAGGAAAAAGAAGGATTAGGGTTTGAAAAAAGAGAAAGCTCAAAGGAAAATCAAACTCCAAAAAATGTTGAAAAGAATAATGATGAACAAAGGAAGACTAGAGATAAGAAGAGTAATTTCAAAATTGTTCGAAACCAAAAGAAAGATTTCAAAGGACTACCTATCAAACAACCAACTACACAAAGGTATCTGATGGCACTTTCAAAAAACAATTGCAAAATTCTTGAAGTGCTCATATGAAAACCCTAGAATTTTCTATTTTTTTGTCATATCTGATAAAGGGTTTTATGAGGGTTAGGGTTTTTTTTTTAGTTGTGTGGCATTCTATTTTTCTATTAGCTATATAAATGTTTTTTGTCGGTCACAAAAGGGATGGAATTTTCATACTTACATTATCATGTGACTATCACCATACCACTGGTCTTTCTCTTGTATAGGGTTAAGGTCATGATCTTTTTGATAATTATGTCCTTTAGTTCTGTATGATTCCAATGTTGTGAGCCTATTGTTCTCCTGCCACCCTAGAAAATTCCCCATTTTTAGAACAACTTATGAGCACGTGCCTAAAGCTTCCACTTAAGTCCCGATGGCCCTTATGTTCTTATCGCTCATCGTTGATTAGTTCATCGATTTACACCTTGAATTAGCGATGAGTGATGAATGGTACTATCCTTTGATATCACTCATCGCTAATGATAATTGATCATGCTAAATTCTAATAGCGATGAGCAATGTTCTTAGCCTTATGTTCTTATCGCTCGTTGCAGACTAGTTCATCGATTTACACCTTGAATTAGTGATGAGTGATGAATGGTACTATCCTTTGATATGATGAATGGTACTATCCTTTGATATTGCTCACCGCTAATGATAATAGATCATCCCAAATTCTAATAGTGATGAGCGATGTTCTTAGCCTTATGTTCTCATTACTAATCACTGATAGTCGTTAAGAAGAAAATTGGTAATGGCGATGAGCAATATGGTCCATATGATCATAGATATGTTCAATTCTTGCATTAGCAATGCACAATAAAACCTATAACTATTGTAAATCGTTCATCACTAATTGCTTGCATAATGTATGAGGGGTATTAGCGATGAATGTAGAAATCATCGCTCATTGCATATTTGTTTAAGGACTTAAGCTCTAAAATAGTGATAAATGATGGGTGCCTTTTAAAGGATTTTTTATTTTTCTCTAATTTGATATAATCTTGTGGGTGATATCTCTAGCACCATTTGTTTTTCCAGATACACATGTCCAAGATCTAGTACCTCCATAATATATCTCATCGCTGATGAGATCATAGGTGTAAGGTTTGCATTAGTGATGCACAATGCTTGGATAGATGTGACTGGGAGTCAGGCCATAGAATTGAGAGCTAAAGGTCATCACAGGGATTTCTTAATCATTAATAGAATTGAGAAATGATAAAGTAAATCAGCGATGAGTAACAAGTACCACTGAAAATGGAAACATGGCAAGATCCAACGAATCTCTCATAAAGAAAAAGGAAATCAGTGAGAAGACTGGAGGACCATTGATAAAATTCTCAAAGAAAGATGATCCAATGGAAAATAAATCATCGCATAAGTAGCTTCATCGCTAATGAGCAGCTTAGGCGTGAGGGAAAATAAGCAATGAAGTGATGAGGTGTATAAAGAAAGTTTCTCTCTAAACTAGCCTTATGTACTTCACCGATATTAATGAGGAGCATGGATTAGGTTGGTGATACATGCTAATTGTCAAGACATATATGATTAATCTAGAATTAGAGAATAACATATCAATGTCTAAGGTAGCATTGTTGTTTTCAAGAAGCAAGTTGATAGTAGCTGAAAAACAATACTCATGGCCACCTTAGATGAAATTTTAATTTCTTTCAAATGAGTGGTCTAGATTCAAAGCCAAGCTGATAAGCCACCAATTTTCTCATGTGAGGAGTTCTGCATCATTAATTCTGCATGCTCAAAATCTCTATTTAATGTAGGATGATAAGTGATTATTCTCACTATCTTTTCACTCTACAGTTTATGTTGGGCGAGGTGTAAAGGATACTAGTTTATTTACAGTAGAATTTTCTAGTCTTGGTTAAGTTGGTATGAATTTTAGTTCCCTGGTATACTTAGGAATTTTACTACTTGAGTTGGTGGTTATCACTGGGATTTGGATAATTCTCTTGTGGGTTTTAAATCAAAAGTCTTTTAAATTCTCATTCTATTAGCCTTGTCAAGATGGGAAAAACTAGTGAGGTGACTCCACCTATTAGGAGGTCTAGTCTGTTAGTATGTCTAAATGCCACAAGGAGGTAATTGAGAAGGAAACTGTAGTTTCTCTTGAGGTTCAAAGGTAAAAAGGAGGGATAGAGGCCATAAAAAGAAGAAAATTGTGCAAAGTACTTACTACTTGAGAAATAGGACCCTTTCGGGAGGAGCAGCTGAATTCAAAGGCAAGGAACTCGCGTTGCCAGTGAAGAAGGCTAGAAAGAAGGAAAAGGGCTACCAGACGAACCTGGGAAAGGAGAGTTCTCTTATCATGCTCTTAGATACTCCTTCAGATGTTGAAGCTGAGACAGACTCAGACTATGGCCAGTATGTCCATTCCCTGGTGCCTTATGATAGCTCTGATGATGATGTGCTGGTAATGCCTCCAATTGCAACAAGGACCATGAGTGGTTGGGCAATTTTAGATGTCGACGACTCTAAATAGAGCCTTTACTTGGTTTTTGTTTTTGATGACACATTGGTCTTTGCATTGGAGGTATTTTTTTCATGTGTTCATGGTCAATTGGTCTTTTCATTCCCTTGCTGATGTGGCGGTCTTCATGATAATATGGCTAAAATCTTTTTTGTTATGAGCAAAAGAATACTATGACAATGACTCCTTGTGTTTAACACATGTTTTTTTCATTTTTTTCCTCCCCTGTTCTCAAATGATTACCTATGAAACCTCCTAGGGATTCCTTCAAGGAGTTAGTTGAAATTAGGTTTTGAAATGAACTGAAATGAGAATGAAATTGTAAATTCAGCCAGTTTCTTTTCGCTCCCCTATTTATATAAAGGGGATTTCATGGCTAAAAAAGTAGAGTTTAGAAATTTTGAGTCTAGAGTAAGGTCACAATAGATTATAGCTCAGGAAGCTAAAGAGAACATGAATATGTATTTGGGTAATATATCATACATAAAATTAAGAAGAAAGGTATACTATGTGTGAATTTTAAATATGGTTGTATAATGCGATATTAGAAATATAAAAGAAGTTTTTTTTTAAAAGTGTTGCTCTCCTGTACATTTTTGAGCAAAGTTATGAATGAAAGTGTTAATGGCATTTTTTTTCATCTTTTTCTTATTTGCACAAAATGTATGAATTCATTTTATGCTTCAGTTTAATGAACTAATTAAACGGTGAAAGGAACTCATGAATTTGTAAGAAAATGATATAGGATTACATAAGGTAGTGATGTTTTGTAAATATAGTGAGTTGGGTGTCACAAAGTGACACTCTAATAGTCCTTGAGTTTTTTATATTCAATTAATATTGTACTACCTATTTCATACATGTTATAATTATTTTCCTCTCTTAGATAAGTCATGATTGTTTCATCAATATATGTTACAGTCGGTTGAGCTAGATATTGAATTGGACCTGGGATTCAAAGCGAAGAATGATACACATAATACTTTAAGCCTGATTATTTCAATTTTAAGAATGTGTTTACACTCTTGGAAACAAATAATACTTTAATTCAAGGTTTTCTGAGCCTATGATATGGCAGTTTTCTAGGATAGTGCATCTGCATGACGAAATACTCTTAACCTAAAGTAAGATATTATGAGTATACATGGGATTTCCCTCCCTGGGCTTCACAGAGCCTGAAGAGAAGTGACGTACTAGTTACTTCCCTTAGGTGTTGGCCAATCCTCAACCTTGCTAATAATTGAGTTGTGGAAAACTCATAGGATAGGATTGAGATTAAGTTTGGTTCTAAAAAAATAACCAACAATGTCCATATTTTAATGTTTACTATTATTATTACAATAAATTTGGACATAGAATTGTAGAATGTAGAAGTAGAATGAATCAAAAATTTTAATCATTTCCTGGTTAGTACTATCCATGCAATAGATTTTGTCATAAGGCTAGTGAATGCAGAGGAAAGATGATGAATGGTTACAATAAGGGTATTATGTCTCAATCATTCCTTGTTTAGTGTTATATATGCAATGGGTTTCAACATAAGGCCTTTAAATTCAAATCTAAAATGGAAAGAAGTAATTTTGATCTAGATAAGGTGTCTTATGCTATAAATGCAATAAACCAAGACACACAACTAGGTTTTATAGAGGAAAGAATGTGAAACCCTTTGTTCCACATAAGAAGTTTTTTGCCTTCGCACTCATGCCCTATTTTGTTTTGGAAAAATGGGGACCCCCTTTTTTGTATTTTTTTTGCATGTTTTTGTCCCCCTTTTTTTCCTTGTTCATTTCTTTGTTTTGTTTGCTTTCAAGGGTCGAACATCAGGATTCCAAGGAAGGGTGTACCTTCCTCATCAAGCCTGACACCTAACCTTTCCCCATCACTTGTCAATGTTCATTTATTTTCCTTGCATTGAGCTTCATGGGTTAGGGTTTTCTTTCCTAGCTACCTTGACTTGCAAAATTAAATTTAAATTATCATTGGGCTCAACTTATATATGATACCATTCATGAGAAAATGTGCAACGTTCTTTCATCCACTAGGTTTTTCATGACTTCATACCTTTTTTATCTATTGGTTTCACATGCCTCATTTCCAAGACTCGTAAAGGTGGGCTCTTATGAGCTAGGAGAAGTAACTATTTATCAACATTATCCCCAGTTGGAGTTGGAGGAAATTTTCTACTATTTTGGTGTTGTGAATGATAATTTCATTTATATGATAATTTTGGGTTTAGAGGGAGAATTTTCATGGAGAATCTCCCTCGAAGCTATGAAAGTGATTGAGGAAATTGGATACTTGTTCATCCAGTATAAAACATTTACCTACATTTGGGTGGAAGGTTTCCATAAGATGCCATACAAGCTTCTATGATATCCATAAGATAAGTTGATTTTATTAGAGGTTTGTAGATAGATTATTGAAGTGCAACTCATTGTAGGAAAACATAAGCATGGATATATTTTTCCCATTTAGATTGGAGTGTATTCTTGTGCAAACACACAAAATTCAAATAATGCAAAAAATGAATTAGAAAGATACATTTTTTACTTGTACAATGATGCTTGTGGAAGATTTGACCCCATTGGGAAGATTAGTAAAGTGATGGGTGCATAATTCATCCTTGAGCCCAAGCTTGAAGATTATTGGAAAATTTTTGAAGAAGTATTTGGAGTGAGAATGAAAGACTATTGTTGATTGAAAATATTTCTAATGAGATATTGTCTAAAGGTTTGAATTCCCAAAGAACAAGTAGAAGATGGAAAGGTTTTGGATCCTACCTACGCAACCTAGAAGATCTCTGATATTCTAAAATTTAATGTGGATTTTTTAGTTAAATAAAATGATAACATAAAGGTTAAAACTAGAGAGGTTGAGTAATGCTCTCTATTGGTTGAATATGTCTTTCTCCATGTATAAATTGCTATAGAAGCCAAAAGATACTGAGAAGAAGAAAGGAGAGACTTCATCCAGAACAACTTTAAAGAAATAATGCTAGAAACCTTCCTCTAGTGCCCCTGCAACCAAGAAGAAATACAAGGGAAACCCTACTAAAGAATCAAGGAAGAAAATAAATGAAACAGGGAAAATCAACATTGCTTGAAAAGAAGAAGATGAACCAAAGGAAGGTGAAAGGCTATATTGTAAAAGGAGAATGAGGGAAGAAACTAGAGAAAAAATGGCTCAACAAAAATTTGAAGAAGCATATTCCTCTACTCCTCATCTTGAGTAACCACTGCCAACTCCCCCTCCCTCACCTCAAAAGAATGAAACACCTATTCAACCATTTAGCCTACACCACTAACTTCCTCCCTTTCGAAAGGTAAACTACCTCTTGGAGAATGTTTTCTTGTTAAAAATGTTGAAGAAGGGGAAATAGGGTGAGGATCCTGCAAGGGAAGAGGAAGTGGGTATGTGCAGGATCATCATGGAAAAACAAGGCCCTTGAGTGGCAAAAAATTCATAAAAATCAGAGTTAGGCAACTTGACATAAAAATTTGAATAAGTTATATATATTATTTAAAAAATATGGAAGAATAGAATATGTAGAAAATTCAATGAAGTTTCTAAACTACTAGGATTTTTTTTTTTTTAAATCTATTTGGTGAAAATTTGAAATTTCAATGCAGTAGTACTTCAATTTCAGGGAAAAAATAAGAAGTAGGTGTCTGTTTGACAACCCTAACCACAATAAAATGATAACATTTTTTTATAATATTTTAGATACAAGTAGAGGACTCATGTCCCGATGTGATGCATATTTTTTTGTAATTTTTTTCCAAGTAAATAATTAATTATGATTTTTTATTACAAATTTTAGAAAATATAAAAACTTGTATGTCTGACCACCTTAACTTGGTCAAAACTTCATGAAATTTATTTTTTATTTTTTTAATACTATAGTATGTGAAGCATAGAATGTGACACATGTTTCGAATTCAAAACATGTGATACCATTTGAAAGCTATATATTTTTTTCAATCATCCTATCAAAACATATGATACCACTTTTTGGCCCATCATGATCCTACACATACCCAAGTGCAAAAGGAAACTGGTGATGTGTTTAAATATGTTTCGCTTAATATAAATTTTGATAAAGTGTTTCAAGAAGAGGTATACAAATAAGGAACCTACACAAATGAGCATATTGCTCGATAAAAGGATGTGTTGAAACAATGAGAGGTTGAACAAGAAGCCAACCAATAAGAAAAGGCTATTGAGGAGAGGCCCCAGAGTGAAGAAGTACACCAAGAGAGGGTTCATGAAGAGGAGAAGGAAACTCAAGAACCCAATCATAAGGAACTAGAGCTGAGCATTGGTACTTCTCAGGATACAAGAATGGTCTCCACCCCTCCAAGAGAAACATCTATTGCCATCCTAGTATGGTTAAGTCATACCATTAAGAAAAGGAAAAGGACATATGTAGAAATTCTTGAGAAAAGATTGAATTTGCTATAAGAGGCCTTCCAATCCTATAGGAGAAGAAGAAAGAGGGATCAAAATATTTCTACTATCTCTATGGATGAGCAAGGTAATAGGATAGCTAAGATAGCAGTCCCTCTGGTAGACAAGATGGAATCCAAAGTGACAGTTGATGATTAGCAAATTTTTCAGGTGGATTTGGTTGTGCAAATGATGGATGGTGAATAATAGTCTTTACAGATGTCAATCTACTATTTTGAAACTAATGCAAAAGGATGAGAACAAAAAAGAGGAGCTTAAATGTCAAGTTAAAAAACTGATTGCTTGTATCAATAATCTCATCAAGAATGTAAATGATAAAGATCTTGAGTCCACATTACAATCTTCCCTAAAAGGTGAAGTTTTCCCTTTGACCCTAATAGATGGATTCCCACTATGTAGTAGTGGAAGGATTTTTTTTTGAAATTGGTAGAAATAATTTTAAAGAAATTAGTTAGAACATACCATGCAATCATTGATGAAGATAGCCACACTCAACAAATTTCTTTATGCATTGATAGGGAATTTTTGGTATGGGAGGAGTATGTCCAAATCCTCCAATAGATGAATGAGACTAATGAAGAACTTCTTAAAGCTATGATAATTCAAGATGGAGAACATGAATCAATTCCTATTTTGATAAGGGTAGCACAAATCTAAGCTAAAATTTTGAATAAATGTAAGATTAAATTGAATAATGATAAGAATCAAGAAGATAAAGAAATGAATGAAATTTGGAAAGCAATAGAGGACCTAGAGTGTGCATTCTAGGGAAGCCATGTATTGGTAATAGAACTTGAGAAAATGATTGAATAATTACAAAATTTGATGTAGGGATAGGTCACCCATGAACGTATAGATAACATGGTCATCAAGAAAGTAAAACTCCAATCTCTTCAAGAAGAGTTGGAATATTTCACCAAGGTGCAACAACAAATGGAGAAGACCACCTTCACTTAGAAGATAAAAATTCAGTTCCACTAGCCCGGTCGTCCATGGAGAAAATGAATGAAGTAGTGCCAACGTGGACTGAGAACATCACTAAATAGCTAAAGATAAGGTGGAAGTTTCTACCCTTGATTGACCAAATGTTTTGAAAATATTTTAATGTTGTTGAGGATAATGTGCTTTTTCTAGATAAACACCTAGGCTAAGGTTGTCAAAGATATGCATGATGGTTGATGAATGATTGAAGCATATATCATGCACCAAAGTTAAGGGGTGTGGAAATGATAGAACCACTAGTTAATTAGAGTTTCATTTCATTTTATTTAGGTTACATTTCTATTTCGTAAGTTTTAGCAAAAGACTCAACTACAATGTTAGAGTTATCATACATTAGCTAATAATTAATTAATCTTTAATTGATTAATACTAGTCTAATTTATTCTCACACACTTAAGCTAAACTTAGGAATGCTTTATTAGTTGAGTTAATATTAGATCATTATGTCACATCTCATGTGATGTTGAGACTTGTCATGATCTGATCTCTTTCTCATTTAAGGATTTTCTCTTATAAGCATTCAACCCTCATCATAATTATTCACAGGAGAATATCTATAGCTTTCATATCTTCTTGAAAATTTTCTCTCTTTTGTAGCTTTTTCTTGTTGAAGAATATTGCACATATTGTTTTGCAGATCTCTTGAATGAAAGGTGTATTTGTTTGTTGTTTGATCTTGTGGCTCATGGTTGTGTGCTTGTTTCACAAGTCTAACATGGTATCAGAGCATGGATTCAGCAATCCCCTTCTCAATTTATGAGGTTTTTTTTCTTCAACAAGGGTTGTAGACTTCAGATCTAAATCCCCCTTTTTTTTTTGCAAATTTTGGAGGTGGAAATTGTTTGAAGCATTTTTTGTCAAATCAGATCTCTCCATTGAATCTAGAGCTATTGGAATAGTCAAGATTGACCTGTTTTGTCAAATTTGGCTTTCGTTTGTCAGATCTGTGAGGGTTTGAAGAAAGGGATTTTTTGCTTGATCCAGGGGTGCCTAATTTTTCAGAGAATTTTAAGCCCAAACAAACCTCACCATTGCACTCAGAAGGCCCAAAAACCCCTATTTCCATATATAATTTGTCAAATTTGGAGCAGTTGACTTCTGAGGAATTTTTTTTTTCCTTGTACGACCTATGTATGGCCCTTGCACATGCAATTTGAGGGAAAAAAAATTAAGCATTTAATGGTTGCCACTGGCAGCTAGCCAAAAGCTGATGGCATTCACCCTCTAGTGATGACTTACGCTCTAGCAACATCCTTCCCATTTGGCCAGACTTTCTAGTTTTTCTAGCAGTGTGTTATTTTTTCCAGGTGGTGGTGAATAATTCTAGGCCTTTTCCAGTCAATGGAGTCGGAGAATATTCCGTTATTCTCAGGAATATTTTGTTCATCAGTGTTTTGTAGGGGAGGCTGATTTTTTTCAGAAAAATGGAATATTCTACAGAATATTCGCTGACCTCATGCTAACATCAGCCATATGGCCCAGGGCTTGGCCCCCATTTGACCCCCTTTGTGCCCTAAAAGGGGCATTTTTTTCTCTTCGTCGTAACCTAGGCATATGATATCATTTTTTAGCAAACAAGATATCGTTGGAAAGCTGATTCCACCAAATTTCCAATGGTGTGGGTCTCATCACTTTATTTTTCTTTTGGTGCATTCTATAGTCATTTGAAGTCAAAGGAGTTATTTTCAATCCTGAGCCCATAACTTTTGACCAGTTTCTTCATTTTTCACGATCTCAGCAACGTTGGTACTGTCTTTTAGAGATCTTTAGTTCCATCCATGCAATTTTTCCATATTTTTCTTTAGGTACATTTTATTCAGATTTTTGTGTTTTCACACTCTGGTGAATTATTTGGACATTTTAGCTCTTGGAAACTTTTTGTTTGCATGGGATGACTCATTTTTGGCTGTTCTATATGTATTTCCAAATTTTTGTCCTATTTGAGCATTGTAGACATCTTTTTTAGACATGTTCTCTTTTGTAAATGCACTGAGATAAAGTGCCTCAGCTTTGTATGTGTAGTATTGGGATCTTGCACATCACTTTGTGCCTTGTTGTACTCACACTGTGATATAAAGTGCCATGGGGGTTGATGTTTTCCTTTGTTTGCCTTCATACCTTTCTCATGCATATGTGACTTTTTTTTCACATCCTTTCTATTTGCTTGTACTTTCATGATTGTACCTTTAGATGTTCTTGGTTTCTCTTCATGCACTACATTTTGGCATTTAGTTTCAGTGTACCCATCACGCCTCTCCCTTTTCAACATTATGGGGGGTTTCTAATTTTGGTGCTAATGCTTCCTCGGTTTCACATTGGAGTGAACTATGCATACAGTATTTGTTCCTATGTACTAGGTGGATGCAACAACTAGTTACCCATGCATTTTGGTGAGATGGAGCACTTACATATGGACACTCTTGCATTCCTATTTTTGGAGGCAACCTTCCATTTTTTCATGATCAATTCTTTAGGTCCTTTTGGTACCTTTTCCAGCTGTATCTTTGAGTTCTAGATGTTTGCCTTTGTTTTCCATCTGATTTGAGTAGTTTCATTGGGGACACTCATATAGATTCTTGTCTTCTTGATCTCGATCATCATATGTTTCAAAGGAGGTTCTTCTTTCAGCATTTCAGCAGTCATTATATGACAAAGTTTGTGACTTCTTCATGCTTATGTGGTTTTTCCTTTGTTCCTATCTTTTGGGACAATTTCTTCTTGATTAGAGCCTTCTTAGTCCTTCACTTGTATTTCTCTCTTTTGGAGAGGAGTTTTTCCTAGGAGGTTTTCTCCTTTTCTCCTATTGTGATCATTATGTGATGTTGACACTTGTCATGATCTAATCTCTTTCTCATTTAGGGATTTTCTCTTATAAGAATTCAACCCTCATTGTAATTATTCACGGGAGAATATCTGTAGCTTTCATATCTTCTTGAAAGTTTTCTCTCTTCTATAGCTTTTTCTTGTTGAAGAATATTGCACATATTGTTTTGCAGATATCTTGCATGGAAGGTTTTTTTTTTGTTGTTTGATCTTGTGGCTCGTGGTTTTGTGCTTGTTTCACAATTCTAACATACAACTGGGGTGCCCAGTCCAATTTTATTTTATTATTTCTAGTTTAATTTCTACAAGAACAAACAATAGAATCTTGGTGTGGAGTTTTGCTTGCTGACTTTGGTGCAAAGTTTTGATTATATTAAATTTGAGGATTATTCCTATGTTGCATGAATTTGGATTCAACATCATGGTGATGGTATGATCATCCTATTTTAATCACAATTTCTAAATTAATGAGATATAAGTTTAATCTATGGAATTAAGTACTATTTTCTCCTAGATCTGCACGTGATTAACAGTGTTTTGGTTGAATGAAATTCAAAAATCTTATGTATTTTATGTTTGCTTTGAAGATTGCACTCCATTAATCATAAATGTGCAAATATTTTTTTCTATTGTTTGATTATAATGGATTTATAATATTCCTCATTTCCATTCTTCTTTTTTAACTTTATTTTATAAATGGATTATACATTGTATTGAAGGAGCAATAAAATGATTTTAAATCTGCTATACTTTAAGATGAAATCTATTGTTTTGAATGGTTAAGATTATCTTTCATGATTGCATATAATTTTCTATTTATCTAGATTCAAGATCTCCTCGTGAAACTACATTTTTCTTACAACTGTGCTACCCAAATAGTCATGACCTAACAAAAAGGATCATTGGAGTAGTTCTCTCTACTTTTCAAGAGAGGCAATAAATCCTTATTGCTTAGCATGTTTTGTGTGACCAAAATCACCCTCAATAGAATTGGAGCTACAAGGAGGTCCTACACTAGAAAAAATGGAAAATATTTGGTCATTCTCCATAGAGAGACATGGTAGGATACTCAAACATTCTCTCGATAAAGAAGATCTAACTAAACTAGTCAAACATAGGAAGATAGGGAGTGACAAAGGGAAATCTAGAGGTGAAAATTTTATATTTGTAGCTTCATAATTAAAACCTAGTTCACCATCCTCACTTGTGAGTCTAGTAACACCCCAAATAGTAACCATTACTACCCCTCCACCACCATCAATGTTTTTTTATTGTTGATGAAATATCTCCACTAGACATTGGAGCAGATCTAAATGAATTTCCAAAGAACCCTGCAATCTTTTATCCTAAGTATGTGTATGGTGATTCAAGGACAAAGAAGGATCATATAAAAAAATTTAGAGATATTTACAATTGGGCTCAGATTTCCCACATGGATGTTGTTTGTAGGTTGTTTCCCTTCTCAGAGGATAATTCACTTACAATGGTACCTTAATCTCCCTTGAGGAGGAATCACAATGTCACTACAACTAGAGACTAAGTTTCTAAATCAATTCAAGACTTATATAGACCCATCCATTTTATATCATCAATTCAAGTAACATGCAAGAAAGAACCAAATGAGCCTATAAGTATCTACAACACCCAATTCCATAAAGCTTGTAAACGGATGGTGGATCCATATGTGATACTTGAGCGTACAACTATTTAGACCTACCTTAGATCCCTAGATCCCCTTACTAGTATGTTTATGTGAAGATTACTTGAGAATCAGAGAAACACACTAGATATAATTTAAAACCAAAAAATTATCTTCACCCAACAAATGGATGTCCAAGCTAGCAATATATCTATTTATTTTACTTCGTTAAGTCCACCAAGGATGGCCAATAAAATTATTTACATAAATAATTCTTTGACAAACCATACATCATTGATGAACCCTATCCCAAAAAACTCTAAATAAAGCTCAAAATTTGTTATCATATCAATCCCTTGTCTAGAAGACACTTACCTTGCCTACACTTACTTATCTAGGTTATGGATAGGAAGTGAATGTTACACATACCACTGGATAGCCAATAAAACCCTTCTTTAATAAATCAATAACTAAGCTAGATCAAGGGAAAAAATATTAGTTAGATTCTAAGGTGGAGGCCATGAAAAAGATGTTGTCTTAAGTGACAAATGAATTGAACCCTCTGAAAGTTAATTCTTCCCAAACAAGGAATACTCATAGCTAGAATAGGGACTATGGTTTTAGTCACAATCAAGGGAATAATCAAAACAACCAAGGTTTTCAAAACTGAGGGCTTAATAACCAAAGAGGCAACTAAACCTTGAATACTCAGCCTAATAATGAAGGAGTTCCTATTCCCTTGGATAATACTAATTTTGTAAATTCTATAGATAATGTTGGCTATAGGTTTCATGAAACATATGACCATATTGAGGCCAACTGCCTAGACATGCAGAGAATGTCTTTACTAATGCAAGGTATTTCTCAAACCTCTACTAGTGGCACAAATTACATGATGGTATGTTATTATGAGACTAACTCATGACACTCTACTCAAGAAGAATAATTCACATTTCCCTTCAAAAATGAAAATGAGCCAGAAGGAGTGGAAATCCTTGCCTTTCAACAGAGTAAGAGTAACAATAATCTAAGAGGTGGGAAGGAACCTTTGACTAATGGGATTCCACCGATCTAACAACAACTCCCCCAAACTCTCACATGGAAAAAAATCCTCCTTCTCCAAAGGAACCTTTCAGGTGGAAGACTAGATCAAATAACTTCCCACTCTATAGAACCCCAAGTTAGAATGAGGAGAATTATAATGTTATGGATGATTTAAAAAATAAAGGCCAACATCTCCATCTATGATATGCTACAACAATATCCAATCTAGAAGGAAGCATTGTAAAAATCATTAGGCAACCCCACTATGGCATCTACTAGTTCCACTCGAAAGGATAAAGGAAAATTCCTTAATACCTCTTATGCCATGGCTACTATTTTCAAAGGTAAGACTAGAATCCCCCTTTCTATTGATAGTGTGCATGCTTGGGAAAATTGTGCATAATTGTCTGATAGAATCTAGGGCATCATGTAACATTATACCTTACTCCATATATGTTAAAAGTTAGGAATAACCCATAGAGTATCCAATAAAGTTTTGGTCCAATTAGACAAGATAAAATTCAAGGTCATAGGAGGATTAAAGAATGTTCATAAGAAATTAGCCCCTGACCCAAGAGTCCATGAATATATTGATATACATATAGTGGACATTCCTAAAATGTATGGAATGTTGCATAGTAGGGAGTGGACAAAAAAATTAATAGGATGGTTCTCAAAAAACTTCGCACAACTCTGATTACCATGGAATGGGTTGAATAACTAGATTAAGATTGATGCCCAACCCAAGTTAAAACATATGATAACTGCATACAATTCCACAAATGAGGTGGCATTCATAGAGTTAGACTTGGGTTTATATAAAAGGTGTAATGTCCCTTCCTTAGGAAGATCGGACTATAGCATAGGTTGGCCTACTATTAGGGTTCCCACAGGTCAACAGAATGGTTAGGGGACCCAACCAAGGACTGTGGAGCTTAGCTGGGAGATTTACGAGCTGTTTAGTTGGAGTTCAATTGATGAATCAAGGGATAAATTGGAAATATTAAAGTTTTCTTTAATGGAATAGTAAAAAGTGAATAGTAACAAAAAATTATAAAGGGAATCAAGTTAAAAGTGCCCCCCATCCTAGTAACTCATTGATTTTTTTAAAAGTTGCCTTTTCTTTTAATGAGGAAATACCCTTAAGAAAATTATTTTATTGACTTTTATAAAAAAGCTCATGGGAAGTTATAAAGCAATATGTTGGGCTCATTTTTGGGCATTCTACTCTCATTTTGATAGAAGCAAATTGTAAGTTTGAGCTCTAGAAGAGGGTTTCAACAACATATCAGGTCTTTTGAGGATGAAAACCCAGTTGACAAAATAGGGAAATCTAACTTGGGTTTCCATTTAGGCATCTTGGTCTTCATCACAAGTTAATCTGCATTTAGAATTGATTGCAGTAGTGAGTTATCTGAAGATAATTGTAGATTGGGGCTTCTTATCAGCAGATATCATCATTTTAGTGCATTCACTAGCTAGCCATGTCATTTCGATGTCATTTTCAGTCAAAACTTAGCTATAAATTAGGTTTTTTTAGACCACTAAGGAGTAGATCAAACTTTATATTAGATCTTTATTGTATTTTCTTTGGTTCCATCAATTTGATATTCAATAAATTAAGCATTGGCTTCCAAGTATGCAAATTCTATGTAATCGGTGGTTCAATTTCCTTAATTCTAAAAATTGCATTTGTTGTCCTAGAAAATCAAAATTCATACTTTTATTTCAGTTATTTATGTTCCTTATCATCTATTTCCTTTCTGCATTTATCAAGCACAAACCTTAAAAAAATTAGAAAAACCACCAAAATCACAAAAAAAAAAAAACTCATAAAACAACAAAAACAAATTGAAAAACAAATTCCCTATTCATTGGTCAAAGTCAAATCAGAAATAAAACTTAGAAAATTGGATTAGATTTGGGTTGGGAACCTTTTAGTGGTATCAAAGCCACAATCTTGCTAGCTTGTTGGGTGAAATCAGTTTGGTACACTACAGTTGGATTGCTTTTCAGTTTGGACAGCGAGTTAGTTTCACATTGGCTAGAATTAAGGATGGAAGATTGTTACCTTCCTTCCTTCCTACTCTACCAAAGAAGGAAAAGGCACCTAGTTTGGAGAAAATAATAAAAGACCTTGAACAAACACAAAAACAAGTCAATCGTAAATGGTAGTGTTTAGATGATTCACTTTCAAGGAAAAGTGAGAACTCTAAGGTTTCTTCTCTAGCTACAAGTACAGGTAAGAGACTTCATGCCATGGAAATACATGATGCAATTATGAGCATCTACCACAAGTGTCACTCCCTTCCTAAAAAGATACAAGACATCCTTTCCTTTACATAATTTTTGGGTATACTAAATGAGGATGAAGATGACTTGAATTTTTCAAGTCCATATCAGTAGCAGAAAAAGAATGAAATATCAAAGGATAGTAAGGAAAGCATTGGGAAAGGTGAAGAGTTAATTGTGCAAGAACAAGAAAAGAAAGAATATTTGTTTCATCATATCCATGTTCATGATAAAGATAAAATTCCATCATGTGGAAGCCCTATAATGGATGAAGGTATTGACATTCATAAGGACCATGAAGTTGAAGAAGACACCATAATGGATCATCCACTTGTAGGTTATGTAGAAGAAAGGAAAAAATATGTGTTACTATTTAATTTGCATCCTAAGAAGAAAAAAAATCAGTTAGCTTATGATAGCCCTATGGTGGAAGAAGAGAACAAATATGTGTTTCAACCTACCTTTGAGGATAAGAAGAGAAAAATATAGTCATCATGTGAAGACCATAACTCAGAGGAGGAAGAATCACATCCAATTTTCATGTTGAGCACAAAGATCAACCACTTGAGAAGGATTCTCTATGTACCTTGACATCACATCCATTGGTTGACAATGATGGAACAAGTTGTGGATCCTTGACCATCAAGAAACATGAAGGAGAGATCATAATTCCCAGTGTTGTACATGGTATGGCAGCCTATAATAACCTTGGCTCCCCTAGTTTTAGACACATGTTTAGAATAGAAGAGTATTTTATGAGGATGTTTGAGATTCATTTCATTGAAGAGATATTCATAGAGACTAGGAGGTCACCAAATGGAAAGATACTCCACTTTGACAATGTGTGGTTCATCATAAAGCTTACAACATAGAGTTGGTGAGAATAAAAAAACAAATCCACCATAGAGAAGGAAGCATCTAGCAAGTTTGGGACACCTAAACCAGATAAGGAGACATATTATGTTCAACTCGCTACTCCTCTTAGACTAGCACTTCTTGAGGAGTCACCCACTATGAAGAGAGAAGCAAGAGAAGACAACCAAGGCACCTTAGAAAGGTATGATCAACATTCATATTTTCTGAGTTTGAACAGTAGTATAGCGTTCTCATGTGAGTTTGAATCCAATGAAGATTGTGAAGATAATGATCCTAGTCATGCTAAGTGGGAAGATAAGTATGTGATGGGAAATTCACTTTTTCAATATCCTATATCAGTAGATGTGGAGATGCATGATTCTATTGATATGATGCCAATTCAATCTTATCATGATAATCCCTTGTTTGAATATGTTGATAAACATGATGGTACAGCTGAGATCTTGAATGAGGAAGGAAAGTCCTATCATTCACATCCCTTGATGAATCAGCTGAAGGTGAAGGAGGTTATGATCATGGCAACCTTATCCCATTTTCATCACATATATGAGATGGTGGAAAATTTGTGGGGGGAAAATAGGCCCCAGGATTGTCAAGTGTTGCAAGTAGCCTTGATCAAGATGAAAAACAACTATGTGCAGCTTCTTGCAGATAGAGATCACCTCTTTGCACTTACATTGATGACCATGAAAGAGAAGTTAACTCACAGCCATGATTCCCATACTCTTTAGTTGGGAACACATTTAGTTGATGACCTTCCACCCTTAAGGGAAGAGAGGATAAAGATCTATGAGGTCTTCACACAGAAGCATGTTGCTTCTTGTCCTTCACACATTGATGACCATGAGATAGCTAAGACACTACACTCATTGATCCCATGTGAGGATCCAATCATTTTGTTTAGTGAGGAGATTGATCATATGGAGGAAAAAGATCACAATTCAATTGGATCTACACATAACTACATTGATCATGGTTTGGTAAAGAAAAGAGGCTTGCATTGTGAAGATTTTGAGAGATTTTGTGTGACTATAGAAGGTGGACTTACTATTATTTGCAAGAAGAAAGTAAGATTAGCATTATCTTTGATGAGTATAACTTTTGTGATGACTTTTATGTACTTGATTGGAAGGGCAAAAAAAATGTAATTAGTATGCAATGGCTACATTCTTTACAAAGGGTCATGCAAGATTTACAAGAAATGGAGTTGAGTTTCATACATGATAGGAAACAAGTGATTATGAAAGCCCTCAAGTATACCTTGCTTCATCAAATAGTATCCAAATAAATAATAGCTTTGGTTCATGATCTACATCATGAAGACTTATCATTTTCATGTGAGGAGGCTTGTATTGAACCAACATTTGATGAAAAGCATTTGAATGTTGAAATTGATGATAAATTTTATGGATTGGCATGACATCATACCTAATTTGTTTGAGGACAGTAGTCCTATGGTTTTTCATTCTCATGAAGTAGACATTCTAGCACCTTTGGATGATAGTTACTTGTGGTCTATTGATGATGGCATACAAAATTGGAGTGTTGGTTATAGAGATTATGTTGAAAAATAGGGCACTACACAATCTAATTTTGTATATCAGACTTTTGAGAATGTGGAAAAGACACAAGAAAAGTGTCACATTTGGCTAGTGAGAGCAAGGAAAGCTAAACTAATTTTTTATCAAGAAAAAAACATCTAGAGATGGTAAAAGGAATGAGGAAATAATTTTTTTTTTATCATCATGGGCCAACCATTGATGACATGCAAGTGAGTGGCAATGTAGATGGAGGTAATTCAGATTTGCAAGGTACATTGGTTCCTTTTGATAGGCTGGGTCAAAGCATTGAGTTGACACAATTTTATATTGATCAGGATTCCATATGTATGTGGATTGTTGGATATAATATTCTCCATGGTTGGATTGTGATTCCTCATTATTGGGTATGGAGATGTGTGATTTCAATTTTGATACAACAGTGTTTAGAATAGTTTATAATGATGGAAATCACTATGTCTTTGTTGAGAATGGGTCTAATGATGGTTTCCTACCTTCATACACTTGGACTAGCATAAATCATAAATACAAATTGCATACTATTTTTTTGTTCCATGACAACAATATAAGAAAGATGGAGGGAAACTACAAAAGAGATATTAGTTGGACAAAAAGGAATAAAGCATGGTATTTCTTATCCACATTTGCATTCTTTCAAAGAGGTTTTGGAGATGATAAGAACATACCACTTAGAGATGGGTAGAGTTAGAGGTATGGCTATCCAATTGGAATGGAAACAAGGAAGGAATATTGTTTATCCTTGTCTACTTTTGAGTAGGCACAATCACTTTTTACATCAGTCCAAAATTTAGTCTTGCATAGCAACTTTTCTGAGGGCACAAGGTGACAAGGTAAATGGTATAGGAGTTGAATAGATTGAAGAATCCTATAACGAGGATCTTTGCATCCTTGTGACATTTAGTGTTGAAGAATTCTTTGAGCCACTTCCACCCCTACTCACTTGGGAAGCTGATGAAACATGTCATTTGGATAATAGAATGGTGACTTCAAAAAATTTAGTTTTTTATTTTGGTGATAACACTCATAGTGGACCAACCACTCAAAATTTACCTTGGATGGTTGCAGAAGGCATCCATAACTCATCTATGGTTATTTCACCAATTTTTTATAGTATGGAAAATTTCTATTTGTCGATTGTTGACTTCATCCCCATTAATTCATTATGGGAAAGTAGCTTTCCTACTTGGAAGCACATTCATGGGGTCAAACAGGGAGTATGATATGAGTTTCTTTGACATGTATGATGACCCGTATAACTTCGTTCTCTCTTTAGACCTTAGTTACGATAGCATTTGTGGGCCTAATGTGTTGTTTCATGTGCATATGGGAGTTGATTTCCATGTCTTTTTGATGATCTCCTCTTACATATGGATGGTATGTGTTGCTTGTATTATGATGGATATCTATAGCCGAATGGGTAGGATGATTTGGGATCCAGGTATTGACATAGATGGTGCATTGATACTGAGTGATCATGGTGAGTTGCTTTAGGGGTTATGGTTATATGGCATGTATATTAGAGTGGAGCAACAGACTAGCATGTGATTTCTTGAGGACAAGCAATCCCAGGAAGGGAGGACTATAATGTCCCTTCCTTAGGAAACTTAGACTCTAGCAGAGGTTGGCCTACTATTAGGGTTGTCATAGGTTAGTAGAATGGTTAGGGGACCCAACTGAGGATTGTGGAGCTTAGCTGAGAGCTTTCCGATCCTTTTAGTTAAAGTTTAGTTGATGAATCCAATGATAGATTAGAAATATTAAATTTTGGTTAAATGGAATAGTAAAAAGTGAATAGTAATAGAAAATTATAAAGGGAATAGTGAAAAGTTCCCCCCATCCTAGTTACTAAATTTTGTTTTTAAAAGTGGCCTTTTCTTTTGATGTGGAAAGACCCTCAAGAAAATTATTTTATTGAATTTTATAAAATATCTCATGGAAGGTTAGAAAGAAATATGTTCGGCTCATTTTGGGGCATTCTATTCTCATTTTGACAGAAGCAAATTGTAAGTTTGAGCTCTAAAAGAGGGTTTTAGCATCATATCAAGTCTTCTGAGGATGAAATCCCTTGGAGGATAGTGAATTGGATGAAAACCTAGTTCACAAAATAGGGAAATCTAAATTGGGTTTCCACTTGGGCATCATTGGTCTTCATCAAAGGTTAATATGCATTTAGAAATAATTGTAGCAGCGAGTTGTCAGAAGATAATTGCAGATTAGGGCTTCTTATCAATAGATATCATCATTTTAGTGCATTCACCAGTTGGTCGTACGATTTGGGTGTCATTTTCAATCAAACCTTAGCTAGAAATTAGGTTTTTTCAGACCAATAAGGAGCATATCAGACTTTATATTAGATATTTATTGTATTTACTTGATTTCCATCAATTTGATATTCAATAAATTGAGTGTTGGCTTCTGAGTATGTGAATTTTATGTAATCAGTGGTTCAATTTCCTTAATTCTAAAAATTGCATTTGTTGTCCTAGGAAAATCAGAATTCATACTTTTATTTCAGTTATTTATGTTCCTTAGCATCTATTTCCTTTCTGCTTTTATGAAGCAAAAACCTCAAAAAATTAGAAAAACCACCAAAATCACAAAAAAACTCATAAAACAACAAAAAAAAAAATTCCCTATTCAGTGGTCAAAGTCAAATTAGAAATCAAACTCGAAAAATTGGATCAAATTTGGGTTGGGAACCTTTCAAATGGAATTACTTTAGGATGATGTCATTAAAAATGAACAACTAGAAGTGGACATTCTTGTCAAAGGACCGCAAGAATTTGAAACTGGGGATCATGTTTTTCAAGATTTTTTGAATAAAATGTATAGTGATGTAACTATCCTTGGAGATTATGCAAATACATTTGTTCTATTGTTACCAAGGTGGTGCAAGATCCATGACGTAGAGCACTCTGATTTCACTTGTCTAGGTTATCAAGATGCATGGGAAAGAGTCAAAATATGCACTATCTAAAGTTGGAGGGCACTGACTCAGGGGTGAACACAACAAAATATGGAAGTTTTGATTCATTAGATTAGTTGTCCTTAGAAGATGAGCAAGATAATGAAGAAGAAGTTCCTTCTCTTCTCACAGATAACCCTCTTAGAGAGGAAAGTTTGACCTCCATAGAGAAGAACTTGTTGGAAGATGTGGGAAAAAGAACTAGAGATCTACTTATCACATAGAATTAGAGATCTACTTATCACTTACCAAAGCAGTCCAATAAAGGGAAACATCAAACCAACATCACTCCTTGAAAAGTAGATGATGTTCAAGCTTAGATTTGATTGATCTAAATGAAAGTAGGGGAATTGTATTGGGATTGAATTGTTCATCCCACAAGAGAAATCTTTCTTGAGAACTTTTAGATTGTAGTTCACATGTACTAACAATGTCATAGAGTATGAAGCTTTGATTAAGGGTTTGTTGTTGGCCTATCAAAAGAATGTAAAATAGCTATTTGAAGAAGGGGATTCTCAACTTATTGTAAGGAAGGTAACAAAAACAATATTCCTATCATGATAAAATATTAGCTACCTATCGTAATAGGATATGGGATCCAATTGAATATTTTGAAGCCTTTAACATAAATTCAATCCCTATATGGAAGACTTATATTGCAGATGTCCTCATTGCTTTAGCAAGTTCCTTGGAGTCAATGAACAATTCTTGCCTCAAATAGTTTTTAGTAGAGATGGTTCCTGTACCATCAATTCCAAACCATATAACTAATATTTTAGGTGTCCAAGGATGACTAACATATCCTCAAATTCATCACCAACTCTGAGATCCTCACTGCTCAAATTATTGGTGAATGTGATAGGAATCCATTCGAGATAGTAGAGGATGACATAATTAACCTAAAGACTAAAATTATCCTCAAAGGTATGGTAGTGTTGGAGAGGATATTCAATCCTAATAATATCACCAAGAATTAGAAGGCAACCACCAACTCAAGTAGGAGTAAAAGTGATCTCCACAACTTGGGGGTGAGCTTGATGAAAGAGAAGTTTCTATTAGATAGATTTGTACCTCAAAAGAAAGGGATGAAATAATAAAAGCCTTGAAAAATTACACGGAGGTAATTGTGTGGAGCTACGAAGAGCTAAAGACCTATGATACAAATCACACACACAATCCTTCTACAAAAAGATACAAATCTATTCAACCAAAGGCAATGAATTGTTAATTCATTACTAGAACCTTTAATTTAAAAAGAAGTGCAAAAGCTATTGAGTGCTATGATCATCTATTTGGTGTGACACCCCACTTGGGTGGCCAACCTAGTATCGGTGTGAAAGAAAAGTAGAGAAATATGGATATGCATGGATTTTCAAAATATCAATCAAGCTTCTAAGAAGGATAACTATTTGTTGCCTTCACTTGAAAAGTTTTATAGATAGTTAATGGGTCCCAAATGATGTCCTTTTTGGATGGGTACTCAAGATACAATCAATTGATGGTTAGAGAAGAGGATAGGTTGAATATTTCTTTCACTACAAAGTGGGGAACCTTTACATATAGGAGAATTCTATTCAGGCTCATTAACCTTGGAGCCACTTTAGAAAGAGAAATGGATATAGCGTTTAAAGGGATAATTGGGAAGTGTATCATTATTTATATGGATGACTTGATGGTATTTTCTAATAAAAGAGCTAACCATGTGACTTATTTGTGTAAGATATTGAAGAACTGTAGAGATTCCAAGATCTCTTTGAATTCAAAGAAGTGCATCTTCAGTGTGACTGAAGGAAATTTTTTTGGTCATATATTATCATAAACATATATTTGTATAAATCTAGAGAGGATTGAATCTACCATGAAGTTGTCACTTCCAGAAAGTGGGAAAGAATTGAAATATTTCTCTAGGAAGATTAATTTTGTCAGAAATTTTATCATTGGGTTTAAAAAATCATTTGACAACTAAATTATATGCTAAAAAAGGATGCTAAAATTGAGTGGAAAGCTAAAGCCAAGAAAGCATTTCAGGGAATCAAATATTTTATCACTAGTGCACCTATATTGGCTAGCCCATCCTACTCAAGGAAATTTCATATATACACTTTTTCTTTTGGACATTCCTGCGTAGGTGTTCTTACACAAAAAAGGAGGAGTTAAAAATCTAATCACATTCATGAGAACTCCCTTCAAAAATGCTAAAATAATATATCCTAATTTGGATAAACAATCCTTTTCTTTAGTCAAAGTTGTTAAAAAATTTAGACACCATATCTTAAGAAGCAAAGTGATAGCAATAGTTCTTGATGTTGTAGTCAAGTCTACATTGATGCAAAAAAATCTTGGGAATGACACGAGAAATGGATGGAGATAGTCCAAGAGTTTGATATGGACATCCAACATATGAAACTAGTGAGAGGTCAAGGACTCACAAAGAACCTAGTAGGTGTAGATTAACAATTGCTCTACCAACAATATACTCAACAAGAAATCACCTCTGATGAGTGGTATAAAGACACTGTTTAGTACCTACTATAGAAGAAATGTATAGAAGGAATTAGTGAAACCTAGAGGTGAGAATTGAAGATTAAGATCCAAGATTATATGATTAAAGGTGGAGTCTTGTATAAAATAAATTATGAAGGTGTTTATTTGAGGTTCCTAGATGGTGTGGCTGTTGTCTTTGTTTTAACAAATTTTTATGACAAGTTTGGCACAGGGAATTGTTTAGTTGAGGAAATGACACATCAAATACTATGGAAAAAATATTATTGGCCTACCTTATTCAAAGATTCCTTCCAACATATGAGGACTTGTCATGTATTCCAATTAGGAGCTAGTAGGGAAAGAAATGTGTTTATGCTATTGAAATTGGTATATGAGGTACATCCTTTTGCTCTATGGGGCCTTGATTTTATCAAAGTGATACATCCTCATTCTTCTGCAAGACAAATTTATCATGATAGCAACTGACTATTGTATGATATGGTCTGAAGTGGTGGATTGCAAACAATGTACTACTAATGTTGTTATCAAATTTCTAGAGGATCAAATCATGACTAGGTTTGGAATGCCCTTTGCACTAGTATGTGATAATGATCCTTCCTTTTATAAAACATAGTTAAAGTAATGGGATTTTGAACATGGCATTATTGTTAAATATTTGTCAAACCATTACCCCTAGGGTCACGGAGTGGCATAATCTATAA